>NC_069441.1:14419442-14464442 GCF_026875155.1 Cherax quadricarinatus
ATCGTATATATTAAAGATTTGGTCTGAACCAAATACCAATTGACTTTATCAAGCTTAGCAAAGTATGTGGATGAGCGAGTGATATACTGAGGACAGATACTTGTGACCAATACTTTCAGAAACATTAACCCTCTCTCTCTCTCTCTCTCTCTCTCTCTCTCTCTCTCTCTGACAACGAAATTTTTATTTAAAAAAAAAAAGCTTTTAATGGTTACAAAGAATAAATGGCATGTTTTGCCATTTTTTCTTTGTAACCATTATATATAATGTCGTGCTGAATAGGTAAAATTGGTCAGTTAGCAAGAATTCATTTAAAATTAAGACCTTTCTAAAATTTTCTTTTATAAGTTTGGTAATAGAGTTGTAGATGAGTGGAACAAACTCCCGAGTACCGTCATAGAAGCTGAGACGTTGTTTAGTTTTAAAAAATAGGTTGGATAAATGTTTGAGTGGGTGTGGGTGGGTGTGAGTTGGACCTGACTAGCTTGTGCTACTAGGTCGAATGTCGTGCTCCTACCTAATATAAAAACTAATATTTTTGTACCAAAAGCACTTTAGAAAACTTACCTAACCTTACTATAACAAGCGCAATTTAATTTAGTCTATTCCAACTAAAAATATTTTAGATAAGTTTACAATAATTTAATAAAAAACAGAGTGAAATATATTTTTTCTTAGGTTCAGAATGATTTTTGCGAAATTATTGCATACACAAATTTTCGCTTACCTTATTCGGCAAGTTTTACCTATTCGGTACAACATTATATATATATATATATATATATATATATATATATATATATATATATATATATATATATATATATATATATATATATATATATATATATAACATTGTCTCTACGTCCACAGCAGGACTCGAACCTGCTAACTCTGTATCCGAGTCCACAGTACTTTACCACTGAGCTAGACCCAAGATAAGTATGGGCGTAAAAGAAGAATGATAGGAAGATGAGAGTACATGGGAGTGCATGAGAGTACATGGGAGTGTGTGAGAGTACATGGGAGTATGTGAGTACATGGGAGTGCATGAGAGTACATGGGAGTATGTGAGAGTACATGAGAGTGCATGATTGTAAATGGGAAAGACAGACAGCAGACTTAAGTGGCTATCTGCTGAGAATCAACGACCTCTCTCTACATAGTTGAAGTTCAGATAGCAGAGAGAGGAGAGAGAGAGAGAGAGAGAGAGAGAGAGAGAGAGAGAGAGAGAGAGAGAGAGAGAGAGAGAGAGAGAGAGAGAGAGAGAGAGAGAGAGAGAGAGAATGGTCTCGGCTGGTGGTAGCAACTTTGTCTAAGTTGTTGTCTTGTCCCTCACACCAAGACACAATAAACACACATGGGAGGGGAAGTCTATGGACGGCGGAGTTAGTGGAGTGTGAGAGAGCTGAGGAGACAAGCGAGCTCAGTTCCAGGGGAACTTTTATAGCTGCTGGAGTGAGCCCAGGGCTAGTGGGACGTTTATAGCTGCTGGAGTGAGCTAAGTGCTAGTGGGACGTTTATAGCTGCTGGAGTGAGCTAAGTGCTAGTGGGACGTTTATAGCTGCTGGAGTGAGCCCAGTGCTAGTGGGACGTTTATAGCTGCTGGAGTGAGCTAAGTGCTAGTGGGACGTTTATAGCTGCTGGAGTGAGCTAAGTGCTAGTGGGACGTTTATAGCTGCTGGAGTGAGCCCAGTGCTAGTGGGACGTTTATAGCTGCTGGAGTGAGCCCAATGCTAGTGGGACGTTTATAGCTGCTGGAGTGAGCCCAATGCTAGTGGAACGTTTATAGTTGCTAGAGTAAGCCCAATGCTAGTGGAGCGTTTATATTTGCTAGAGTGAGCCCAGTGCTAGTGAAACGTTTATAGCTGCTGGAGTGAGCCCAGTGCTAGTGGAACGTTATAGCTCTTGGAGTGAGCCCAATGCTAGTGGAACGTTTATAGCTGCTGGAGCCCAGTGCTAGTGGAACGTTTATAGCTGCTGGAGTGAGCCCTGTGCTAGTGGAACGTTCATAGCTGCTGGAGTGAGCCCAGTGCTAGTGGGACGTGGACAGTTGCAGAATTAGCTGGATGTTAGGTTAATTCTTGTACTTGCTAGAGTTAGCTAAGTGTTTCCCAGAAAAATTAGGCGAATAATGGAATGAGTTGATTGTCTTGAGTGCGATTTTAACTATCAGGAAAACAGTGAAAGCCGGTGAAAGTACGTGCGTATTTGGCGAACACGAGAGGAGAGAGAGAGAGAGAGAGAGAGAGAGAGAGAGAGAGAGAGAGAGAATGCCACAGTGTTTATATCTTGGGTGATCCTGGGTTAATTGCCCTCTGGGAGAATGATTCGAAAGAAAAATATTTTTATTCAGCTATTACGACTATGGTGGAGTGCTTGAAGATAGTATCAGCGCCCTGCTGGAGTCTCCCGGCTCAGGCTGACATTTTTCACTACGTGAGTGTAAACCATCCTGTCTGGAATATGACAGGAAAACTCTCACGTTTGATGGAGTATGGATGACAGGGAGATCCCTCCTTCCTGTTTGACAGCATACGACAGGCAAACAGTCTTAACCTTACGTCATTATCAGCAACAACAACAGACCCTCACCCACGACCCTCTGTCATTATCAACAACAACAGATGTGTTAGCTAAATACATTTCCAGCTCAAATCTTGCAAAATATTCAGCTGCAGCGTAGCTCGTTTCTTGTTAGTCAGGAATCAAGGAAACATCCCCTTACGCTGTTCAGGGTGATCCACACAGCGTAGTATATCAAATTTTAACAACAAGATATAAATATATTCCTACCAAGTCCAGTCAGGCGCCACTTGAGGACTTAACCAAGTCTGAGTGGGACTGCAAAGCTGAAGCCTCAGTTGTGACCCCCCCAAGTCCAGCTATGAGGAGTTTTACGAGCCGTATAAGTCAGAAAACTTGATCAGTTCCCTGTGGGTCTAGACAGGAGGGCTGAGAGGGGGGTGGGGAAGGTTTGCGAACCAATCCATCGAGAAAACTTGGGCCACATCATCACAAACACAATAAAACCGACAACCTCTCTGGCTCCGGGAGGAAACTTGTTGAAGGAAGGCCACAGTTGTTGACAATTTGATCACCTCCAACTCTGCCTTCCCCTCGCCGGCCAATATACCTAAGTGGGTGATACTTGCACTCTCTCTCTCTTACTCCACAAGTGCTGGACACATGAAGCAAAGGAACTACCTGTCCATTGGAATGAAAACTACCACAGCAAACAGGAGTCTATGTAGGTACATTCATCTCCAGGCAGGATATGGTACACAATGTTTTTATGTAGTGACGTGACAGTCTTATCTGGAAAGCTATGGAAAAAGTTTAGGAGAAAAAGGGCTTCTCGTAAAGTCTAACTCGTGTAATTGGGAATGACTGAGAAGTAAAAAAAAATCTTACGTAGCGATGCTTTACTTTCATCTCTTTCTGAAGAATAATAAAAAATTGTAGTAACGTGGCCAGATTTCTTTATAAACAACCCACAAGTTGGAAATGAGATTCATGTGATGTTTCGTTCCATCCCACGACTTCATAATTTTCCTGGAAGGACCGAAACGTCGTCTAAAGTTTGCTCTGCCAGCTTAAAGTTAGCTGTGACTAATAAGTGAGAGAAGACCTTTCTATAGCACTGGTTTTATATATGGAATTATCACAATTTTATTTAAATACTGACATGAATCACTATTTTTTTTCTCATCAGACAAATTCTGACACTAATAGTAAACTTAACTTTACGAGATTAAAATTCACACACACACACACACACACACACACACACACACACACACACACACACACACACACACACACACAATGCCTAACAGACGACACGGAGTAATGGTAACGACGAATGCTTCAAGATGGGAAAGGGTAAGAGTGGGGGGTCCCTCAAGGATCAGTGTTAGGCCCATTGCTACTCGTAATGGTAGAAAGTGGTGGTGTGGCGTTCGTAAGAGTAGATGACACTGCCTGAGAACATGGATGGCACGGTAAACTATAGGAAATTTTACCTTGTGGCTGAGAGCTTCAGCCTGACACTGTGTCACTCCTCTGCCCATTAGGAAGTGCCAAAGTCATGAGTGCTTTGAGGGAGAGGGGGAGGAGAGAGAGAGAGAGAGAGAGAGAGAGAGAGAGAGAGAGAGAGAGAGACGAGAGAGAGAAGAGAGTAAGATGAAGAGAGAGAGAGAGAGAGAGAGGAGCGATGCGGAGAGAGAAGAAGAGAACGGCGACTAATATGTGTTTCCTCTCCGCATTGCACTTTGACAGTAATATATAGAAAAGGGTCTCGTCTGTGTACACACAAAAAAAACGTGCGTAATCTCTCTCTCTCTCTCTCTCTCTCTCTCTCTCTCTCTCTCTCTCTCTCTCTCTCTCTCTCTCGCTCTCTCTGTCTTAGTGGCTCGGTTCACATCATTTCCTTCCATCTGGAACATTTTATAAATCCTACACCAAATTTCAACACTGGAGAAACACTACAGCAAGCAACAGAAAACACAATGAGTGATGTGGAAGGCTCTGTGTATGTATGTGTGTGTGTGTGTGTGTGTGTGTGTGTGTGTGTGTGTGTGTGTGTGTGTGTGTGTGTGTGTGTATGTGTGTGTGTGTGTGTGTGTACTCACCTAATTGTACTCACCTAATTGTTGTTGCAGGGGTCGATACTCAGCTCCTTGCCCCGCCTCTTCACTGATCGCTACTGGGTCCTCTCCCTCTCTGCTTCCTGAGCTTTGTCATACCTCTTCTTAAAACTATGTATGGTTCCTGCATCCACTACTTCACTTGCTAGGCTATTCCACTTCCTGACGACTCTATGACTGAAGAAATACTTCTGAACGTCCCTGTGACTCGTCTGAGTCTTCAGCTTCCAGTTGTGACCCCTTGTTTCTGTGTCCCCTCTCTGGAACATCCTATCTCTATCCACCTTGTCTATTCCCCGCAGTATCTTGTATGTCGTTATCATGTCTCCCCTGACCCTTCTGTCCTTTAGTGTCGTCAGTCCGATTTCCCTCAACCTTTCCTCGTACGACATTCCCTGAGCTCTGGGACTAGCCTTGTTGCAAACCTTTGTACTTTCTCTAACTTCTTGACGTGCTTGACCAGGTGTGGGTTCCAGACTGGTGCTGCATACTCCAGTATGGGCCTAACATACACAGTGTACAGTGTCTTTAACGATTCCTTATTAAGATATCGGAACGTGTTGTGTGTGTGTGTGTGTGTGTGTGTGTGTGTGTGTGTGTGTGTGTGTGTGTGTGTGTGTTTCAGGAGATGCAGCAGCACTTAAGAGCTCCAACAACAGCAAGAACAGCCATAACAGTAGCAGCAACAGAAGTAACAACACCCGTAGTAATAATAATAACAGTATCATAACAGTAGCATTAAAAGTAACAAAAATAAAATCACAACAGCAGAAGCAACAACAAAAGTAACACCAGAACCAGCAACAGAGGTAACAAAACAGTAACAACAGAAATAGCAACCAATAAGTGCAGCATCACAACAGTAGCATTACCGGCAACAGAAACAGCAGCACAACGGTAACAGCAGAAGGATCCTCCCCACCATGTGTGAAGAGGGGGTTAAAAGGGGAAGGGTGAGCAACTTAAAACACTTCATAAACAGTGCCAACAGCAGCTGAGTGCCAACTCCCAGGGGAACAATTCTGAGCATTTTTAAGCAATTGTGACTCAAGAGACGTTGATGAAAGTCCCAAAGTGTCAGTCTATTCCAGTAAGATTACCTCTCTCTCTCCCTTTCCTCCTCTTCCCTCTGTCCCAGAGTGAGAATTACATCCCTCCCACCAGCCATGTCTTTTCCCATGTCTCGGGAGAGAGAGAGAGAGAGAGAGAGAGAGAGAGAGAGAGAGAGAGAGAGTGAGAGAGAGAGAGAGAGAGAGAGAGAGAGAGAGAGAGAGAGAGAGAGAGAGAGAGAGAGAGAGAGAGAGAGAGAGAGAGTGAGAGAGAGAGAGAGAGAGAGAGAGAATTACCTCTGTTCCATCAACCTCCCGTCCCAGCACTCTCCCATCTGTCCTATTCATCCTGAGAACTGCTTCATTGTTCCCCTGTTCCAGCTGTTCTCGTTAATAACAACAACAATAATAATAATAATAATAATAATAATAATAATAATGATGATAATAATTTAGATTAAATAGCTGTAACTCTCGTTGCTCCCAAGTTAAATATTACAAATCCGTGATAATCTATCAAAGCATCAAGCAATATACATGCAGGCACGGTCAGTCCTTCATTTAGAGACCACGTTTCGGCTCACACAACGGGGGAGGTCCGAAACATTGCCCGTATACATAGAGGAACAGTTGGTCCTACTGCCAGTAGGACTAAAAAAAAGGCTAAAAAAAAAAAAGCAAAATAGACCCCTGACTTCTTTTCCCATTTCTGTTGACAGTTCCACCGGATATCATTGACGAGGAGAGCAGTTCGGAGGTGGTGGTGAAGGAGGGGCAAGACGTCACTTTGGAGTGTCGGGCGAGAGGTTCTCCCAAGCCAGTCATCTCGTGGAAGAGGGAAGATGGCAGCAGAATCGACGTAAACAACGGTATCAACCGTAAGTCTTTCCGTCCACGGTGAGTGTGGATAATAAGTTCTTGTTCTCGCATTCCATTAGTGAAGGTACTGTTTATATTTGTTTAGGATATCGTAGTTTTAATAATGGCCCTGTTTAGAGGGGATTATTGACATGTGGTGACCCAGCAACTTTGTCCCTGAGCTGTGAGTAGCAAGGACTGTGTGTGTGTGTGTGTGTGTGTACACTGGACTGCAAGGATCAGCGGTCAGTTGACCACGTCGCAGTACGGCATCTGTGATCAATTACTCACTGTAACAGTAAACAAGACGCTCGCCCCTTCTGAGAGGGCTTGGCCCCTCAGGGCTGAAAGGGCTGAAGGGGGCTGATACCCCCCTCCTGGAGAAAATTTCTCCACATATGTGTGTGTGTGTGTGTGTGTGTGTGTGTGTGTACTCAACTAGTTGTACTCACCTAGTTGAGGTTGCAGGGGTTGATTCTAAGCTCCTGGCCCCGCCTCTTCACTGGTCGCTATTAGGTCACTCTCCCTGAACCGTGAGCTTTATCATACCTCTGCTTAAAGCTATGTGTATGTGTGTGTGTGTGTGTGTGTGTGTGTGTGTGTGTGTGTGTGTGTGTGTGTGTGTGTGTGTGTGTGTGTGTGTGTACTCACCTACTTGTGGTTGCAAGGGTCGAGTCACAGCTCCTGGCCCCGCCTCTTCACTGGTCGCTACTAAGTCACTCCCCCTGCTCCATGAGCTTTATCATACCTCCTCTTAAAGCTATGTATGGATCCTCGGGGTGGATGTGTATGTGTAATTTTACCCACGTACATCCATCTATATTCTTTATACATAACACAGAAAAATAGAATTTTCTTCAATTTTTTTTACAAAATACAAAATAAAAACTATCCCATCATACATGTATAGTCATACACCAGTCTATACCCTCTTATGTATATAATAATACTTTTCTTTGTAGTTAAGGGGGCGTTGCCCTTTTAACCATTAACAAGTAATGAAATATCTCTAATGGGTTGATATCTACATACAACCCCATTAGAATGATAATTATTGATTTAATGGGCCTTAACATCTTTTTTCTCCCATTTTTAAATCCCATTTATGGGGATTAAGCTCCCATTATCAGAACCATTAACTCTCCCCTTCCCCATTTAGAGAAGGAAAGTCATTAGTGTTGAATTGCCATTATTACGCTGAGCTCCCCTTGCTTCCCCATGAAGGGGGGCTAATGGGTGAGTGGCAGAGCAGGGTGGGGGTCTCTCGACTTCTTCCCATTATTTAAAGGCATCCCACAGGACACTGCTGGTAATTCATCTCTCTCTCTCTCTCTCTCTCTCTCTCTCTCTCTCTCTCTCTCTCTCTCTTTAAAAATACCCTATGTACATTTATTTCCATTTCCTTTCGTTTCCTTATCAATAATAATAATAATAATAATAATAATAATAATAATAATAATAATAATTTATTTAATGTAAAACTATAATATAAAAAAATAAAAATCCGTTGAATCGGCTTAAAATTATTATTATTATTATTATTATTATTATTATTATTATTATTATTATTATTATTATTTTTTTTAAATGCAAATCTAGGCTGGTTAGGGGATAGAAAATACAGGAAACTTTCCTTTGTGTGAGTATCTCTCAGAGTAAGATGGCTGAATTCTTGTGCTTCTCTCATTAAGGAAGTCTGGCCTCTCCTTCTCTCTCCCCCGGGGCTGGGCGTTGGACTGGTCGTGGGGAGGAGATCTCTCCCCCGGGGCTGGGCGTTCGACTGGTCGTGGGGAGGAGATTGAAGCAGGTTGGGCTGTGGTTGTGGTTGGGTTTGGGGGGTGGACTCTGTGTGTGGTATGGTGGGTTGTAGTGGGGGGTACTGTGGAGGGTGGTTTTAGGGTGGCAGTGATGTTGTGATGGGGTGGGGGGATGTAGTTTTGGTGGGGTATAATCTTGAATGTTTGTAGTGGTGACGGTGATGTTTAGTGGTGATAGTGACTGTAGTATGCGGGTTGGTGACGAGACTATAGTGATGGTGGTGTGGTGGTACTTACTGTAGTGTGGGGGTAGTGATTGCTGTGATGTTGGCGGTGTGGCGGGACTATGATGGTGGTAGGACTATGATGTGGTAGGGGTGGTATACTGTAGTGATGGTGGTAGTGGTGGTATTTACTGTAGTGTGGTGGTAGTGGTGGTACTTGCTGTAGTGATGTGCTAGTAAAAGTAGTGACTGTAGTGATGCTAGTAGTGGGGGTTTACTTCTGTGTGTGTGTGTGGTGGTACTTACTGTAGTGATGTGGTATGATGCTGGGATTTTGGGTGTTGTGGCAGAGATTGATGCAGGTAGCGGGGTATTATTGTGGTGATGTGGTAGTGGTGGTACTTGCTGTTGTGATGGGAGTGGTACTTGCTGTTTGTGTGGTAAAAACATAAGAACATAAAAACGAAGGAACATGCAAAAGGCTAGGGCCATGCGGGCAGGTCCAGTCTCCTCCCGGTTAACCCAATGCCCCCCAAACCTAGACAGGTCAGGTCACATTGATTAAAAGGGAGGAAACGGCAACCGACCTGTTGCACAAGTTCAGGTCTAACTCACCCCACCACATTATTTTCTGTATTTATCCAACTATTTTTAAAGCTACAAAACGTTTGGCCCTCTAAAACGGAATTTGGGAGTTTTTTCCCCAACTCATCCAAAACTCTATTACAAACCAGTATTTTTCCTTTTCCCTTTCCCTGATCAAATTTTTCCCAACTTAAACCTTTGCTGCGAGTCCTGTTAGGCTAGATTTTTTCAGAACTATTTAATCCCTTTATTTTTCCTGTCTTCCACTTATACCCCTCAATCATACCCCCCCAAAATTCTAGTTTTAGAGAGTGCATTTCGGGGCCCCTCAGTCTATCCCTGGGAAGGGTTTTTGATACATGGGACCCTTTTTGTCATCCTCTTTGTCTTTTTCCAGAAAATTTTATATCCATTTTAAACGGTGCCAAAAATGTGCAGCAAAAATCTAAATGGGGCCCCAAACCCAAGGATGTTAGATTTGAAGAAAAACCTGGGATCCTATTATTTTGCTTTTGATATGAAGCCAAGGATTTATTGCTTTTTGCGAACCCTTATGCATGTTGTCTTGGTTTCAGTTTTACTGCTAACCAGAACCCTAAATCTTTTTCGCAATCCGAAATATTAAGTTTCTACTTTATTTAGTTTTATGTGGCATGGTTATTGTCCTGTCAACATTTGAATTTCTTTGTCTATTTAAACTGCTCTGCCATTTTCCCGCCCACTGATCAGTCTATTCAATCTTCGGAGTGCTCAAATGCCCTCGTCAAAATGAATTCGAGGGCCCTTTTTTGGTGTCATCGGCAAACTTGCGATGTGCTCTTTATGCCTATCTTGTGTTATGTAGATTGGAACAGCAGGGGGCCCAACACTGCCCCGGTGGAACACCGCCGTGACGTACCCCCTCTGATTTCTCCCATTTATGAAAAAACTCTGCTGCCTATTTGTAACCCATGCTCTTCCAGGAAAAAATTTTTTTCTCCTTTTCCATGGCTTTAATTTTCCTCAAAGCTTGATGTGGGCCCCCTGTAAAAAGCTTATAAAAGTCCATAACAAATATCAAAATTTTCCCCTGATCTACCCCCAAAAATCCCTTGTGAAAAAAGTTAAAAAATTTTAAAGGCAGGAATGCCCCTTTGTAAAACCATGCTGAGATTCGTGTTATTTATGTTTTCAAGGGGCTACGAACGCCTCGGAAATTATTGATTCATAAATTTTCCCACTAGGAGGTTAGGCTTATTGGTCTTTGTTCGAAGCAAAGGGGACCTGTCACTGTTTTGAAAATGGTATCAATTTGCCTTTTTCCCATTATCTGGCACCATCCAGTTTGTAGTATATTTTGAAAAGTTTACCCAAAAAGGTTTGTGCTAAGCTCCTTTTTTTTTACATTCCCTTTAAAACCCTTGCTACAATTCATGGGGCCTGGGGATTTGTTAGGTTTTAATTTTATCTATTTCCCAAAGGGACATGCCCCTTTGTGCCCAAATAGTGCACAGTTTTTTATCGCCCTGTTCTAATAATTTTCATTATAAATATCGCTGGTATCCCCCTGTGAAAAAATGAGAGGAAGTATGTGTTAAAAAATTCTAACATTCCTTTATCCTGTCAGTGAGTGACCGGGGAAACTTTTGAGGGGGGGCCTTTTGTCCCGATCTTTTTCTGTATACTGAAAGAATTTTTTGGGTTAGTCTTCGATTCTCTTAAAATTTTAACCCTCATAATCTCTTTTTGCTTTTTAACCCCTTTTTATTTTCTCTTTAAACTGATATACGTTTCTTAATTGCCCCTCTCCTTTTTGATTTGCCCAATATGCCTCTCTTTTGACCAATCAGTATTTTAATCTATTGTTCATCCCTTTAGGATCATTTTTGTTTGATCTGATTTTCCCCATTTGGAACATAATTTGACTGAGCAGCTAGAACATGCCCCGGAAAGCTATATCGGCAACCCTACCCCCTACCTGACCTTAGTGGTCATTCCAGTTCAGCCCCCAAAATAATTTTCAGCCTATAAATAGCCAAGCGAAAGTCAGGCGGAGACTTGATTGCCCTTTTAGGGGGGAAAAGATATATTAAAAAATGAGTGATTTTGTGATCACTTCCCCCAAATTTCATTAAACCCCAAAAATTATTAAATTTGTGTTTCCCCACTGGGAAGAACCCGTCAAGGAGGTTATTTCCCCTAGTTGGCTCTGTCACAAACTGTTTTAAAAAACAATCTTTTGGGGTCGTATCAAGAAAGTCACCCCACTCCCAAAATTTTCCCGTCAAATTGCTCAGTCAATCTGTTATAGTTGAAATCCCATTACACAACATTTTGTAGTAGATGCCTTAGAAAATTTCGCCCCTGAAGTTACTGCTCCCTATCAAGATTTGGGGCCCTGTAATCACACCAAAATTAGTTTTTCTCGGCCCCCGAGAAACTGTAACCCAAAAAGATCAGGGCGACGCTTCTAATTTAATATTTTGTCTAACACAACAAATTTAAAAAATTTTCTTTGACTAATCGCTTTCCACCCCTTTCCCGTTGACCCCGTCAGTGTGGGGTTTTATTTGCCCTTTTTGTGACATTCAGAGGGCATCTCTCTATCTTTCAGATTTGGCCCGGTCTTGTTATAGCAAAAATATCTTGTTTCTGCCTTGCAATTAATCTTAGTTTATCTTATTTCTAACACTCTGTATTAGTATAGTAACCTTAAAGGGGGCTAGTCCTTTCTGCCCTTCTGTCCCCTTTGTTTTCTGACCTTTCTATTGTCTTTATTTAAACTTCTGCGAAGCCTTTTATAATTTATGTTTTTCCAACCCTAGGTTGCAACCGTTGTTTCCCACCACAAACCCTCCTTATCTTACCCCCTTTTTAAAAAATAGGCATTTCACCAATGGCCTTCTCATCGGTCTGAAGTGTACCCCCCCTGCCCCGAGAGATGTACCCCCCCTTGCAACATTTCTGTTTGCCAAAAAGTTGTTCCAGTTGTCAATGAATGGGATTGCAAGTTCCTTGCAGTTTTTGTTAGCCAGCAATTTACACCAATTGCCCCGAAACCATTATTTCCCCTCCCCTTTTAGGCAAGTGTCATTATTGGGTCCCTCCCCTTTGACTTAATGAAATCTATGCTGCCCGTACTTATCTACGCTCTTCTCTCCCCACCTTCCCAAAATCATTTCCACCAGCACTGAGACAGTATGGTTGTTCCCATTACCCCGACATGATTTATCAGCCTGTTGACAATGTCCCAACACCAGCTCGGGAAGCACACTTTCTCTCATTTTTATTCCTTTACAAAAAGGCACGGTCAAATATCTTACCTGGAGTCACCCCCACAAGAATGCGTTACCTTCATTGCAGGGGCAGAGTACCCCTTCCCTTTATGGCCCCGAATACATTATCCCGGAGACAGAGAACGATTTCCTACTTCAGTTTTCATCTTAATTTTTCCCTTCTTGATGCCCTCCCTTACTGTGAAAAACTCGCCACTTGTAGAGGGCTGGGCTGCACCCCATGTGGTAGCCCTTTCTACCTGCCCAACTACAGCCTCCCACAGCGAAGGACAGGATGCACCCCACTGCTAGAAATCTCTTCCCCCAACTCCAGCCCCCTCAATCCTCCCCGACCATGGGTGGCCCTTTAGCCTCCTAATCTCCCCCTGGAAAGCAAGCCCCCTCCTTCAACTCTAACTCAGTTTTTAAACACTGCGAAGCAAGCCTTTCTTTGAAAAGTCCCGCATTCCCCCAAAGCAGCTCAGGGTTGTGACCCCACGTGACGACTGACCACTGACCACTGACGACTGACCACTGACTGACTAGTGACTGTAGTGACGCTGGTAGTGATAGTACTGACTGTAGTGATGCTGGTAGTGACTGTAGTGATGCTGGTAGTGACTGTAGTGATGCTGGTAGTGACTGTAGTGATGCTGGTAGTTGACTGTAGTCATGTGGTAGTGACTGTAGTCTGCTGGTAGTGACTGAGTCATGCTGGTAGTGACTGTAGTCATGCTGGTAGTGACTGTAGTCATGCTGGTAGTGACTGTAGTCATGCTGGTAGTGACTGTAGTCATGCTGGTAGTGACTGTAGTCATGCTGGTATTGACTGTAGTGATGATGGTAGTGACTGTAGTGATGTTGGTAGTGACTGTAGTGATGCTGATAGTGACTGTAGTGATGCTGGTAGTGACTGTAGTGATGCTAGTAGTGACTGTAGTGATGTTGGTAGTGACTGTAGTGATGCTGGAAGTGACTGTAGTGATGCTGGTAGTGACTGTAGTGATGCTGGTATTGACTGTAGTGATGCTAGTAGTGACTGCAGTGATGCTGGTAGTGACTGCAGTGATGCTGGTATTGACTGTAGTGATGCTAGTAGTGACTGTAGTGATGCTGGTAGTGACTGTAGTGATGTTGGTAGTGACTGTAGTGATGCTGGTAGTGACTGTAGTGATGTTGGTAGTGACTGTAGTGATGCTGGTAGTGACTGTAGTGATGCTAGTAGTGGACTGTAGTGATGCTGGTAGTGACTGTAGTGATGTTGGTAGTGACTGTAGTGATGCTGGTAGTGACTGTAGTGATGCTGGTAGTGACTGTAGTGATGTTGGTAGTGACTGTAGTGATGTTGGTAGTGACTGTAGTGATGGTTGGTGTGACTGTAGTGATGTGGTAGTGACTGTAGTCATGCTGGTAGTGACTGTAGTGATGTTGGTAGTGACTGTAGTGATGCTGGTAGTGACTGTAGTCATGCTGGTAGTGACTGTAGTGATGCTGGTAGTCTCAGTAGTAGTAACCAGTTACCAGTCTCAGTAGTAGTAACCAGTTACCAGTCTCAGTAGTAGTAACCAGGTACCAGTAACTATTGTACCGTTGACTCAACGATCAACCGTCTCTGCCTGAGTCACTATCTGAATTCATATTGTGCTGACCTCAGCAGTATAAGGCCCCCTCACATAGGGTACTGCAGCCGGCTAGTCAGTGTTACGTGTGTGAGCAAGGAGATAGGTAGGGCTGGCAAGGGCTCTCTCCACATAAGAGTAATTATACGTAATAACAGCCTACGTGAGTATTTCTTCCCTAATCCACGTATCGAACTCCCACATGATAGTAGTGACTGTAGTGATGCTGGTAGTGACTGTAGTGATGTTGGTAGTGACTGTAGTCATGCTGGTAGTGACTGTAGTGATGCTGGTAGTGACTGTAGTGATGCTGGTAGTGACAGTAGTGATGCTGGTAGTGACTGTAGTGATGCTGGTAGTGACTGTAGTGATGCTGGTAGTGACTGTAGTGATGCTGGTAGTGACTGTAGTGATGCTGGTAGTGACTGTAGTGATGCTGGTAGTGACTGTAGTGATGCTGGTAGTGACTGTAGTGATGCTGGTAGTGACTGTAGTGATGCTGGTAGTGACTGTAGTGATGCTGGTAGTGACTGTAGTGATGCTAGTAGTGACTGTAGTGATGCTAGTAGTGACTGTAGTGATGCTGGTAGTGACAGTAGTGCTGAAGTTTTTTCCTCAGTATAAACAACGAACTGATTCTAGATTGTTTAAGTTTTAATAAGCCGATATCTATTAACCAAATTGGTTTCCATGAAATAATTTGGACAATACACAAATAACCCGCACATAGGAAAGCGAGAAGCTTATAACGATGTTTCGGACCCACTTAGACCATTAACAAGTTACACTAACACAAAAGAGTAAGGGAGCCAGTATGTATATATATATATAATGTATATGTATGTAAAACAACCACTGTGAAAGAATAGAGAAATTCCAAGCGCTTTCGTGACTTCTCACTACTTCTACTGTTCCTTGATAATGTGAGTAGTCACGATGCGTTTGGAATTTCTCTATTCTTTCACAGTGGTTGTTTTACATACATACACATATATAATTATATATATATATATATATATATATATTTATATATATATATATATATATATTTATATATATATATGTTGTGTGTGTGTGTGTGTGTGTGTGTGTGTGTGTTGTATATATATATAAACCAAGGGTTCCTTCACTCTCGTGTGTTACTGTGACTTGTAAAAGGTCAAAATCGATCCGAAACGTCGTCGTAAGTTTCTCTGTTATGTGTGCGGGTTATTTGTGTATTGTTCCTGTCACGGTATTGTGCTATTTTGTTTTTCTAACTGTAGAATGTCTCTCCTGCTTAGAAATAAATCACAGTGTTTTATTCTAAGTTAAACCTACCTAATGTGCTATGTGCCTAAAACTTTCCATTATACCATTGTAAAAAATAGAGGTAGGCCATGAACCTAAGTATAAGCAAAATATATTTCCCTTACAAAATGACTTACACCCTTTGTTAAAATTTGGGACGGATTTTGGGCTGTGTTGCTCCCATCTTTCCTAAGTTTTTATCGAAGAATATGAGCAAATCTAAATACGGATTTTCACGAAATATTTCTGAGTGTCTCATCTGATTGGTTGCGCCCTTCAGCGCTGATAACTTGGTAATGCAAAGTCCGAGAGGCTTCAAATTTAGTATTTATTTATCTAATGGGCAGAGGGGTAAGCCAGAAGAAGGCCTCGGTCAGATGACCAAAAGCTCCAGTAGCGGAAAATCGGCTTGAAAACGATTAAAAAAACACCAATGCAAACGATTGATTTATATAAATATCTTTAGTCCGGAGTAAACTTTCGTGCTACAAATATATCGTCAGGTGCACTGTACGTTACACAAGGGAAGTTCGCTACCCCCTCCACCATTTACATATGACTAAGACTCGCGTCAGGGGATTCCTGGTTCCTGACAAATCTTACCTAACCTAATCATCAGATTTAATGTGCTGGTACTGTTTATGACATTGATATCTCAGAGATAACGAGATCAAATTAAATGCAAAGTGTGTGGCCAGTCATGTGGTCATTATCTTGAACATTATGTGCTTAATTGCCCACTTGTTGAAGAATATAGAGATAGATATTATAATAACCTTTGTGACATGTCACGATATCATATTAATGAAAATAAGATACTAGATATATTGTAATAGGCCTAATTCCTAACCCTATTGTGCATCCATATGCTCTTGTGCTACAGTCCACAGGATGGATATGAGGTAGGCAGTAAACTAGCCACTACCGTCCACAGGATGGATATGGGGTGCACAATAAACTAGCACAATAAACTAGAGGTTCTGTATGCACTAATTTACCATTTTTATGAAAGAAACTGGGAGATTAGTTTCCATGTGATGACTCGTGAAGGTCTCTTCTGATTCTTTTCAAATCTTCAAATAAAATGTTTAACTGAATAAGTAACGTGTGTCGCAGTCTGCACTACTCCTTTCGCGTGCATTAAGGTACAGGGGCCTGGAGCTATGCAATAAGGCGATACCTTCCTCAGATTACACAACAGACCGAAATACATTACATTATTATTATTATATTATTAAAATTATTATTATTATTATTATTATTATTATTATTATTATTATTATTATTATTATCAACTCTATTACACTCACACCTTACTTCTAATCATCCTTTACCAATCTTTGTATGTTTTTTCCTTTTCTCCATTTGTTACCTATTGCCCTTTTCCTCAAATTCACTCCCTCTCTTCCTCTCTCTCTCTCTCTCTCTCTCTCGCCCCTCCCCAGCAAGACTTTGTATTCGCCAGGTAGTGAGTTAGGATCAGATAATCCCAGGTAACTGACACACCAGGTCCACCTGACACTTAGAACTATTGTGAGGCAGACACGCTTCCTCTGTGGGAGGTACGGCTCCTACGTGGGAGGTGAGGGAGGCACGGCTCTTGTGTGGGAGGTGGGTGAGGCACGGCCCTTGTGTGGGAGGTGGGTGAGGCACGGCTCTTGTGTGGGAGGTGGGTGAGGCACGGCTCTTGTGTGGGAGGTGGGGAGGCTCGCCATTATATATATATATATATTATATATATATATATATATATAATATATATATATATATATATATATATATATATATATATATATATATATATATATCGCCTCGTTGAAAGGAGATTGTTGTTATTGTCAACAAAGCTATGATTCTCTCGTGTGTGGTCGTGTGTCTAAGAGCAGGTCAAGCAACACTGTAAGAACGTGAAAAAAACCAGTCATACGTTCACAGGTGACACAAACACAACACAACCTCCTCCTCCTCGTCTTGAAAGTCGAGAACCTCCAGAAATAAATCTTTGGAGGTTAGATGTGCCTCTTATTACTCTCGTTCCTTCAAGTTCCGCGAGTCTTCTTGGAGGTAGAACGGTGTGGTGATAGTTGTTTCTACCACAATCTGGTGTGGTGATCGTTGTTTCTACCACAATCTGGTGTGGTGATCGTTGTTTCTACCACAATCTGGTGTGGTGACAGTTGTTCCTTCCACAATCTGGTGTGGTGACAGTTGTTTCTACCACGATCTGGTGTGATGATAGTTGTTCCTAACATAATCTGGTGTGGTGATAGTTGTTCTTACCACAATCTGGTGTGGTGATAATTGTTCCTACCACAATCTGGTGTGGTGATAGTTGTTGCCACCGCAATTTAGTGTGGCCATAGTTCTTCCTACCACAATTTAGTGTAGTCATATTTCTTCCTACCACAATTTAGTGTGGTCGTAGTTCTTCCTACCACAATTTAGTGTGGTCACAGTTGTTCCTACCACAATCTGAGGCGTTCTCGTTCACTCCCCGTTAATGAATATGTAATTAACGCAATTTTCTTAATGACTCCACGCGCGTTGTTTCCTGCTAATTACTTAACAAATAAAAACATCTCTAAGTATTACATTAGTCGATATTAATGACGCACTTGTACTAAACATACTAGATAAAATTTCTCTCATGTCATTAGTATATAAACGTGATATTCAAGTCAATGACTTCCCATATTACTCTGATACAACCTCGATCCTTCCCATCCCAGGCCCCCAAAACCTCTCTCTCTCTCTCTCTCTCTCTCTCTCTCTCTCTCTCTCTCTCTCTCTGCTCTCTCCTCTCTCTCTCTCTTCCTAATCGTCATCCCTTTCCATCCTTCCTCCCATCCTTCTCTTCGTCGTGGGATAGGCCAGAATGAGAGATGGTAATTCCCAAGTGATAGTAACTCCAGTTCTGCTGGACGGAAATCTTTGAAGCTGCCGTAAATGATGAATCTTTTACCATATACTGAAGTCTCCCAGCTCAGGCTGTGCTACTGAAGTCCCCCAGGGAGGGATCCAGTCCCACTGAAGAACCTCGTAGGGAGGGATCCAGTCCCACTGAAGAACCTCGTAGGAAGGGATCCAGTCCCACTGAAGAACCTCGTAGGGAGGGATCCAGTCCCACTGAAGAACCTCGTAGGGAGGGATCCAGTCCCACTGAAGAACCTCGTAGGAAGGGATCCAGTCCCACTGAAGAACCTCGTAGGAAGGGATCCAGTCCCACTGAAGAACCTCGTAGGGAGGGATCCAGTCCCACTGAAGAACCTCGTAGGGAGGGATCCAGTCCCACTGAAGAACCTCGTAGGAGGGATCCAGTCCCACTGAAGAACCTCGTAGGGAGGGATCCAGTCCCACTGAAGAACCTCGTAGGGAGGGATCCAGTCCCACTGAAGAACCTCGTAGGGAAGAAGAAGGGGAACCCTAACCCACTGAAAGAAATTTCCTTCTGTTTATTCCAACCGGAGTTACGACATGGCCGGCGACGTACCAGTTACCTCCCCCCTCCCCTCTCCTCCTCTTCCACCTACCCCCCCCTCCATCGCCCTCAAAAGGAAACAATTTGCTCAAGTGCCTTTTACGAATTCGCGTCCGGTTTCCTTAACACGGTTTTAGTGTTGTGTTGGAGGGGAATGCTGTAGCGCAGGAAATTAAATGCAAAGGCCTCTAATTTTTTTTTCTATTCAGGGGATTGGGGGGCATAGGGCAGGGGGGCAGGGGGAGCAAGGGGAAGGGGGGGCAGGTGGGGCAGGGGGGGCAGGGGGGCAGGTGGGCAGGGGGGGCAGGGGAGCATAAAAGAGAATGACGTCAACACAAAGAATGTTAATGATGCTTTTTTAATGTTAATGTTAATAGTATTGTTATTTTTTTTTTTTTGCTATTTTTTTTTTTTTTTTACTTTTTACTGTTTTTTTCTAATTTTTTTGAACTGGAAAGTTTAGTTGCATATTCGTAATTTTTTTTTTAATACTGGCTGAAAAGAAATTTTTCAAAAAAAAAAAAAGAAAGTTTAGGTGAGATTATTTTTTTTTTTTTTTGGATAATTCTGAAGGAAATTTTTCTAAAATGTTTTGATGGACATATTTTTTTTATGGCGATTTGAAAGGATATTTTTTTTCTTCTTTTTGTTTTAAAGATAAAATGAATGGATTTCAAGTTATTTTGATACAAATATTCTTCTAGCAGGTCTTTCTAACAGGTCCTTCTAGCAGGTCTTTCTAGCAGGTCTTTCTAGCAGGTCCTTCTAACAGTGGTTGTAACAGGCCCTAACACCTAGTTCTTCTAACAATAGGTCATAGTGTCTGGTCCTTCTAACAATATTCTAAGGCGTGGTCCTTCTAACAGGTCTTTCTAACAGATCCTTCTAACAGCTGGTGCTTCTAACAT
Organism: Cherax quadricarinatus; assembly: GCF_026875155.1. Taxonomy (NCBI): domain Eukaryota; kingdom Metazoa; phylum Arthropoda; class Malacostraca; order Decapoda; family Parastacidae; genus Cherax; species Cherax quadricarinatus. The sequence continues at coordinate 14,439,114 of NC_069441.1, forward strand.
TAAACCAATTCAACACCTGGCATATCTAACACCAGGACCTTATAACATGACGTCTTTCTAACAATAATTCCTTGTAACACACATCCCTTTAACGCATGATTCTTTTAACATCACTTTCTAACATCGTATCCCTTCACCACCTAGTTCTAACACCACCACCTTCCTCTAACACCTATCATAAAGACCTCCCAAAAATCTAATTTTCCTAGCAACTAATCTAAGACCCAGTAATTCTATCTATTGGTCCCAGCATCACATTATTCTTTGTAAATAGTCCAAGTCGGACCGAAACGTCGTGGTAAGCTCCTCTCTCTCCTATGTGCGGGTTATTTGTGTATTGTTCCAGTCATGGTATTGTGTCTTTGTCTTATTTATCACATTCTTCTAACATGTCATTTTCCTATTATCTTCTTACAGTGAAGGTGACGGACTCAGAGGTACTGCACATCCCTACAGTGTCTCGGCTCCACATGGGAGCATATCTCTGCATAGCTTCCAACGATGTTCCTCCTTCTGTCTCCAAGCGTATCACCCTCAAGGTCCAATGTAAGTAGAGAGAGATGGATGGAGGGGGAGGGAGGGAGAGGGGGGGGGGAGAAAGAGGGAGAGAGAGAAAGAGGGGAAGAAACGAGGGAGTTTAGAACAATTCACTCTTTACAAATCTGTTAGTTACTGGTCATCAAAGGCCTGTGTGTGTGTGTGTGTGTGTGTGTGTGTGTGTGTGTGTGTGTGTGTGTGTGTGTGTGTGTGTGTACTTACCTAATTGTACTCCCCTAATTGTGGTTGCAGGGGTCGAGACTCAGCTCCTGGCCCCGCCTCTTCACCGACCGCTACTAGGTCCTCTCTCCCCCTGCTCCATGAGCTTTATCATACCTCGTCTTAAAACTATGTATAGTTCCTGCATCCACTACATCGCTTGCCAGACTATTCCACTTCCTAACTACTCTATTACTGAAGAAATACTTCCTAACATCCCTTTGACTCATCTGAGTCTTCAGCTTCCAATTGTGACCCCTTGTTTCTGTGTCCCATCTCTGTAACATCCTGTCTCTGTCCACTTTGTCTATTCCACGCAGTATTTTGTATGTCGTTATCATGTCTCCCCTGACTCTCCTGTCCTCCAGTGTTGTCAAACCGATTTCCCTTAACTTTTCTTCATAGGACATTCCCCTTAGCTCTGGAACTAGCCTTGTTGCAAACCTTTGCACTTTCTCTAATTTCTTGACGTTTTTGACCAGGTGTGGGTTCCAAACTGGTGCTGCATACTCCAGTATGGGCCTGACGTACTTAGTGTATAAAGTCTTGAACGATTCCTTACTGAAGTACCGGAACGCTATTCTCAGGTTTGCCAAGCGCCCATATGCCGCAGCAGTTATCTGGTTAATGTGTGCTTCTAGCGATGTACTCGGTATTATACTCACTCCTAGGTCTTTCTCCTTGAGTGAGGTTTGCAGCCTTTGGCCACCTAGCCTATACTCTGTCTACAGTCTTCTTTTCCCTCCTCCGATCTTCATGACTTTGCATTTGGCGCCAGTTTCTGGACCCCACATCCAGCCTGTCCAGGTCTCTTTGTAGACCTGTCTGGTAAGCGTCTGATTTAATTCTCCTCATTAACTTTACGTCATCTGCAAACAGGAACACTTCTGAGTCTATCCGTTCCGTCATGTCGTTCACATATACCAAGAATAGCGCTGGTCCCAGGACTTACCCCTGTGGGACCCCGCTCGATAGCCAGCACGGATTCATGGAAGGTAAATCCTGTGTCACAAACCTACTCCCCGCAGTATTTTGTATGTTGTTATCATGTCTCCCCTAACCTTCCTGTCTTCCAGTGTCGTCAGGCACATTCAGGATATTCCTCTTAGCTCTGGAACTAGCCTTGTTGCAAACCTTTGCACTTTCTCTATTTTCTTGACGTGCTTGACCAGGTGTGGGTTCCAAACTGGTGCTACATACTCTAGAATGGTCCTGATGTACACAGTATACAGTGTCTTGAACGATTCCTAATTAAGGTATCGGAACGCTGCAGCAGTTATCTGGTCGATGTGTGCTTTCCGAGATGTGTTCGGTGATATACTCACCCAAAGATCTTTCTCCTTGAGCGAGGTTTGCAGTCTTTGGCCACCTAGCCTATACCCTGTCTGCAGTCTTCTTTGCCTTTCCCCAACCTTCATGACTTTGCATTTGACGGGGTTAAATTCGAGTAACCAGTTGCTGGACCAGGTGTCCAGTGTGTCCAGGTTACTTTGTAGTCCTGCCTGATCCTCACCTAACTTCACATCACATCCTCATTAACTTCACATTGTCTGCAAACCGGGACACTTCTGAGTCTATCCCTTACGTCATGCCATTCACAATTACCAATAACAGCACTGGTTCCAGGACTAACCCCTGTGGGACCCCGCTCGTCACAGGCACCCACTCTGATACCTCATCACGTACCTTGACTCGTTGTCTCCCTGATCCATTGCAGTGCCCTTCCTGTTATTCGTGCCCGATCCTCTAGCTTCTGCATTAATCTCTTGTGGGGAACTGTGTCGAAGGTATCTTTTGCAGTCCAAGGAAATACAGTCAACCCTCCCCTCTCCCTCGTGTCTTCCGTTACCTTGTCATAAAACTCCAGTAGGGTTGTGACACAGTATTTGCCTTCCATGAATCCGTGCTGGTTGTCGTTTATAATCTTGTTCCGTTCCAGGTGCTCCACCACTCTCCTCCTGATAATCTTCTCCATGACTTTGCATACTATACATACTGTGTGTGTGTGTGTGTGTGTGTGTGTGTGTGTGTGTGTGTGTTGTGTGTGGTGTGTGTGTGTGTACATGTATATATATGTCAGTGTTTAACACACACATCTCTTCAGTAAACCTTCTTTAACTATACCTCTCCATTTAAGTATAAACCATTGTTTTTGTTAAACCTCTGGCACCATCTTTTTAAAAAGGTCAACACACATGTTATTTTAACCAATTTAACCACTTATTTTCAGTTTAACTTTACAAAAATAAATTTTCTTTCTTACAACATACACACTATACCACTTTCCATATATTTTTTTTGACTTAAAACCAAAGTGCGTCCTTAACACTTACTCAGTTTACATAATTTATATATTTTCTTTAAAATGTTTATTCGTGCGTGGTTTAAAAATCCAGTGGAATTCAATGAAGGTTTTTTAAAGCTAGCTCATAACTGATTTCTAGTGGCAAGGAATTTTGTTGTTCAAACAAGCTTTTGTTGTTCAAACAAGCTTTTGTTTTGATTGACTCTTGTTGCAGAGATAACTGCGGTGGTGTCTGGTGGCTGGGGTAGGTGTGGTATATGGGAGAGGGGAATAAAGAGGAGAGAGGGAAATAAAGGGGGGGGGGGGGGAAAAGGGGAAGGGGATGAAAGAAGGAAGGGGGTAAAGGAGGGAAAGAGGGAGGAAATAGATAGAGGAGATAGTAAGGGAGGATGAAGAAAACAAAAGAGGTATTGAGTAAAAATGAAGAGAGAGAGGAGAGAGGGGAAAGAGAGAGAGAGAGAGAGAAAGAGAGAAGGATATTAAATAAACACCAAAATGTCCATTTACATTGTTGCTTTCCAAAAATTTTATTTTAATATATAATATATATAAATATTATATATATATAATTTTATATATATTATTATTGAAATTCACAAACCGAGGGGGTATTTTGTATAACACACTGCATAGCCAAGGAGTTCGAACCCATGCTGTTTTGGGGCCCCCCTTTCATCCGTCATGGGGGGCGAAAACCATGACTTTTTAGACCACTTGTCTAATGCAGTGTTATTGAATATGTACAAATAACTGAGAATGTGATCAAGAGTTGGGGAAATAATGGAAATTAATTTCTCACTTAGTCAAATGCACACTGAGAATCACTTTGTTTCTTGTGACGTGCTTCTGTATGCACACAAACACACACGTACAAAGGTTTATTAAAAACAACACATGTTAACACACACAGTCCTACATAGAAGTGATGGCACCACACAATATTTTATAATCCTGGAAACCAAGCTTAATGAATTTCCCATTAAAATAAATACTTTGGGAGCAAGAAAATTATGGAATTTGTAAACTAAAACAAGTTGAGACAGTTGACAGGTGCGAGCATTATTTCTCCCCACCAAAAGCAAATTTTTTGTTTTTTCTGTTTTTTTTTTTGTTGTTGTTTGTTGCGACGTTTTGTAATGTTTAGGTTATGCTTTTGGGGTTTTTGTTTTAGGCGCCGTCCCAATGTTTAGGTCAGCCTTGCTTCATTGAGACGAGATGGCTTTAAAGGCTTGTGCTTGGAAAGACACTAAATCAGGTTTTGGAGTTATTAAAAGTTTTTAGTCAGAGGCTGGGAGGGGTTGGTGAAGGGGATGTCATTTAAGGGGGTTGGGGAGAAAAATAGATTACTTGGGGGATGTATAAATCTGTAGTAGAGAGAGGAGGGGTAGATGTCATCCTAGGAAAGAAAAAGAGGGAGGGGTAAAGTAGGTTTTGTGGTGCAAGGGGCTTGGACATAAAGCAGGCGCTTCGGCCCCAAAATTAAAAAGATTTGAGACAAGGTTTTATTGGATTTAAACGAGCTGGAGTGTGGCGGGTTAATATTTAAAAAAGGAATTCAGGTTAAAAAACGGTACCCAGAAAAATTTCCTGAGGTGGAAGTACAGTGCCTGCACTCTAAAATGGGTTTGGTTTATTTGCTGTTTAAAGGGACATCTAACTGTGTACACAGCGTCTCTGGCAAGACAGTTTTAAGGTGAATGATGGTGAAAGTGTTTCTTTTCCGGCCACCTGCCTCGGTATGAGACTGCTCAGTTCTGGTAAACCGTATTCAGAATATATAAATGCTCTGGAAAACGTACAGAGGAGTGAAAATTTGATCCCATTAAAACCCAGAAATCTTTCCCTAGGGATGAATGGGGCCCCTAACTGACACCCTCGAGGCGTAAATTAGGGGGGATGATCGGGGTATATGGAAAAAGGAATTATAAATAAGGTTTAAATTATTAGGGAAAATTTGAAGCAAGCAACCCACAATGGTATTCAATCGAAAAATTATTCGGAAGGAATAGAACATTTTTGGTATAGATTTGGAGGTGAACAACCCGATCATTTAAAGGGTAAAAGTTTTTAGTTTAAAATTTGTTTAAAAAATGGGGTTGGGGTTTTGGTTTGGACCTACTAGCTTTGTGCGGCTGGTGCTTTTCCGTGGGTGGGTGGTGGGTGGGTAAAGGGGTTTATCCGGGAGGGGAATGAACCATCCCATAGGGTCAACTTTGAGTCCTTTCTTCAGTTTAAAAATTTGGGTCCGAATAGTAAAAATGGAATTAAGCAAGAAGAACCATTTTGGGGATTTAGCCCTTTTTGGGAATTTATTTTCCGTTTGGGGTTAAAGTTTTTTTTAAGGTGGGGGATGAAAATTTTTGCCCCCGGGATTTAGAAAATTTTTATTAAAAAGTTTTATTTATTTAGCCGGGAAATTAATTTTTTTGGTTTGTAATAATTTAAATAACAACACAGTGTTTTTTTTGTTAAAGGTCAGAATGATTTTGGGGAAATTATTGCATACACAAATTTTCGTTGGGTTTTTTGGGCAAGAGGGACGTTTCTATTTAAGCCAAATTCGCAAATTCTGCTATTCGCACACAATATATATATATAAATTATATATATATATATATTATATATATAATATATTTTAATATAACAACACGGCGCTAGGCAAGGATTCGAACCCAGTTGTACTGGCCTGCCTCATGGTAAGCGAGAACCACATGAGGTTTAGTACACCAAACAAGGATGAGAATGAAATTAGCTTAGAAGCTCCCACGCCTCCGTATGCCCCGGATGGCCGCCCAACAGCTAGCTGTGTGCTGGCTGCGCCATTCTTGTAGGGTTGGATGGTCCTGTGGTTCTCGCTTACCATGAGGCGGCCAGTACAACAATGGGTTCGAATCCTTGGCTAGCCGGCCGTGTTGTTATATATATATATATATATATATATTTTATATATATATATTTATATATATATATATATATATAAATATATATATATATGTCGTGCCCAAAAGGCAGAATTTGCGATCTTGGCTTAAATAGCAACGCTCATCTTGCCATATAGGACAAACGAAAATTTTTTGTATGCAATAAAATCGCTAAAATCATTCTAAACCTAACGAAAAAAATATATTTGATTGTGTTTGTTTAATTAATTATTGTAAACAAATCTAAAATATATTTAGTTAGGTTAGGCTAAAAAAAATTGTTCTTGTTTAATAAAGGTAGGTAAGTTTTCTAAGTCCTTTTGGTGCAAAATTATAAATTTTTACTCAACATTAATGAAAAAATATATCTTTAAACGTATAAAAGAAAATTTCAGAAAGGACTTAATTTAATGAGTTCTTGCTAATTGACCAGTTTTACATATTTGGCACGACAAAAATATATATATATATATATATATATATATATATATATTATATATATATTATATATATATATATTTATTATATATTTTATATATATTGGGAACAGGGTACTTCCTATTGACAACAGGGACTGGCAACAGAGTATTTCTCATAGCCATACCAAAAATTCTGAGTTTGGCACAGTAGTACAAAGCAAAATCGTCTATGAAATACAAGATGAATTATAGAATAGATATATGGAAAAAGTTAGTTGAGATACTGTTAAATATGTGTGACGTGTTGACTCTAAATGCTATGACATGGTTGGTGCACTGGAAGAAATCAAATGCAGATGTAATATACACAGACTTTGCAAAAGCATTTGACAAATGCGATCATGGCGTAATAGCCCATAAAATACGTGCTAAAGGAATAACTGGGAAAGTGGGGAGATGGATCTTCAACTTCCTAACAAATCGAAAACAAAGAGTAGTGGTTCAAACGAGTTAACTCAAAGGCTGCCATAGTGGGAAAAGCTCGTTCATAAGGCACGTACTCGCCCCCTTCTTTTCCTTATTTCCCCAATCAGACATTAAACAGATATAACCACAGCACCGTATCACCTTTGCGGATGATACTGGATCTGCAGAAACTGTCATTGCTGAGGACGGCGGTTAACCTCCAAGAAGATATAAACAAAGTTTTCCAGTGGGCAACGGTAAACAATATGATGTTCAATTTAGAACAAATTTACAACTACTTTCCCTAGGAAAACGGAGGAAATAAAAACTGAACGAGTATACTACAGACCTCGGCCATACAATAGAGCGGAAATAATGTAAGGGACTGGGAGTAGTAATGCTGAGGATCTCACTTTCCCGGATCACAACAAATGCACGATCGCACGTGCAAAGAAAATGATAGGATGGATAATGAGAACTTCAAACGAGAGGGATGGCAAGCCCATGATGTTCCTTTTCAAATCACTTGTTCTCTCTAGGCTGGAATACTGTGTACATTAACATCTCCATTCAAAGCAGTTGAAATCGCAGATTCTGGAGAGTGTACAGAGATCCTTTACCCGCACTATTGTTCTGCAAGCACCTTAACACGGGAACGTTGGAAGCACTTTACTTGTACTCGTTGGAACGCAGAGGGGAGATATATCATAATCTAACTTGGAAAATCTTGGAAAGGATGGTTCCCAAATCCTGCACACAGAATACTCCCTACGAAAGTAAAGACTGCGCAGGGCGATGCAAAATGCGCCCAATAAAAAGTAGGGGCGCCATTGGACACTTTAAAGGGGAAAAAACCATAAGTTCCGGGGCCAAAACTGTTCAAACAGCCTCCATCAACATTAGGGAATTGCAATAAACCCTGGCTGCCTTCAAGAGAGGGCCTGGACAGGATACCTAAAGTCAGTTCCGGGTCAGCCGGGCTGTGGCTCGTACGTTTGGAATGGGGTGCGGGCCAGCAGTTAAACAGCCTAGGTTGATCAGGGCCCCGATCCCTCGGGGAGGCCTGGTCATGGGCCGGGCCGCGGGGGGTTGATCCCCGGAATAACCTCCAGGTAACCTCCAGGTAACCAGCGAGGAGGGTTTCTGAGAGATGTTATTTTAAGGGCAATGAATATAGGGTGAACATTATGAAATGAATTTCGGGAGCATAGTAATTAAAAGACCAATGTGGGGATACGAAAAATATTCAATGAGGAAGGACTGGTTGTTGAGGTTTTCTTGGGATTTGGAGAGGATGGTGGGAAGAAATAAGAAAAGGGTGATAAAACTGGGGGTGGAAGAAGGGGGGTAAGTGTTGCCACAGGAAAGGGGGAAGGGTGGGTGTAATGGACTTAATGTGGTGGGGGCTTGAACATTCAACCTTGTTGGGAAAGCTTAGATCTGAGTGAGGGACCCCGTATTTTAAGAATTTGATATGCTGTTGGGTGTTAGCAAAGGGTTTCTTTTATGAAGGAATTCAAAGCGAAAGGTTACCCGGACTTGGGCCTGGAGGTGGGGAAAACATTGTACTTCCCGAAAAAGGGTGGGGATGCGGGCTCAGATGGTCATCTAAATTTGACTCACTTTCAGCACTTCAGGCAAGAGATTTTGCTAAAAAGGAAAATATTTTTCCCATGAGTTAATTTTTCTTTATTTAGAAATTTGGATTCATCGTGATGCACTGCTAACCTGCTCAGTCGCCAGGGGGAAAAACCGTTTTCCCCCGTCATATTCCATACGCACAATGGGAGTTTATACAAGGTTTTGAAACGTTACCTGACTGGAGAACCAGAACCGGCCCGGGCCCGTGGTTTACGCCTGGCCTAAGTTTTCGTAAATTGCCTTGGTTCAAACCCCCCGTAAACCCGGGGTTTTTTTTGCAATCGTGGTAAGGATACGCAAGCTTCCATTAGAAGCTCTAAAACAAAAGGGGGGGGTGGTCAAAATAGCCCCCAAAATCGTGCATTTACTGGCCCGGTTACTAAAACCACCACACTTTTGAAACAAATGAACGAGGAAGTTGTTGGTCCCCCCCAGACTATAATTTTGGGGTTTAATCCCTTTTAAATTAATATCATTTTCATATCTTTTGAAACATTTAAATACATAATACCAAAAATTAAATTATGTATTATAAATACACACACAACACACACACACACACACACACACAACACACACACACAAACGCACACACCACACATTGGGGCACGCACACACACACAAACAAAACACACAACACACACCCCACACACCCAAAACAGTTTTTGGGAAACCCCCACCAGCCAAACACGTAAACAAATAGAGAATTTCAAAGGTTTTCAACAAACTAGTCCCCGAGCTAAGAGGTATTCCTACGAGGAGAGGTTAAGGGAAATCAACCTGACGACACTGGAGGACAGGAGACATAGGGGGGACATGATAACGACTTATAAAATACTGAGAGGAATTGACAAGGTGGACAAAGACAGGATGTTCCAGAGATGGGACACAGCAACAAGGGGACACAGTTGGAAGTTGAAGACACAGATGAATCACAGGGATGTTAGGAAGTATTACTTCAGCCACAGAGTAGTCAGAAAGTGGAATAGTTTAGGAAGCGATGTAGTGGAGGCAGGATCCATACATAGCTTTAAGCAGAGGTACGATAAAGCTCATGGTTCAGGGAGAGTGACCTAGTAGCGACCAGTGAAGAGGTGGGGCCAGGAGCTTGGACTCGACCCCTGCAACCTCAACTAGGTGAGTACACACACACACACACAGAGGCTGAGGAATGAGGAAAAGCTGAGGAAAGAAACGACCAAGAATTATGTGAGGAGCTCAACATGACAGAAAGAACTCTGGGAAGTCAGAACACGGGGGGGAAGGGGGGTACATCAACAAGGGATGCACCAACAAGTGTTGGATGAAATACACACAACCGAGGAGGTGAAGAAGCTGCTAAGTGACCTTGATACCTCAAAGGCTGTGGGACCGGACATCTCCCCATGGATCCTTAGAGAGGGAGCAGAGATGCTGTGTGTGCCACTAACAACAATTTTCAACACACCCGTTGTAACTGGGCAACTACATGAGGTATGTAAGACGGCAAATGTAGTCCCCATTTTTAAGAAAGGAGACAGACACGAGGCACTAAACTTCAGACCAGTGTCACTGACATGTATAGTATGCAAAGTCATGGAGAAAATAGTCAGGAAGAGAGTGGTGGAGAACCTAGAACGGAACAAGCTCATAAACGACAACCAGCACTGATTCATGGAAGGCAAATCCTGTGTCACAAACCTACTGGAATTTTATGACATGGTATCGGAAGTAAGAGATGAGAGAGAGGGGTGGGTAGATTGCATTTTCTTAGACTGCAAGAAGGCCTTCCTTACAGTTCCTCACAAGAGATTAGTGCAAAAGCTAAAGGATCATGCACGTATAACAGGAAAGGCACTACAATGGATCAGAGAATACCTGACAGGGAGGCCACAACGAGTCATGGTACGTGAAAAAGGCATCAGAGTGGGCGCCTGTGACGAGCGGGGTTCCACAGGGGTCAGTTCTAGGATCAGTGCTATTTTTGGTATATGTGAATGACATGACGGAAGAGATAAAGTCAGAAGTGTCCCTGTTTGTAGTTAATGAGGAAAATTAAATCAGATGAGGACCAGGCAGGACTACAGACTTGGACAAGCTGGAGGCTCCTCGAATTTAACCCCGCCAAATGCAAAGTCATGAAGATCGGGAAAGGGCAAAGAAGACCGCAGACAGAGTATAGGCTAGGTCATCAAAGACTGCAAACAACACTTAAGGAAAAGGATCTTGGGGTGAGTATAATACCGAGCACATCACCGGAGGCACACATCAACAAAATAACTGCTGCAGCATATGGGCATCTGGCAAACGTGAGAATAGTATTCCGATACCTTCGTAAGGAATCGTTCAAGACACTGTACACCAAAAGAAATTAGAGAGAGTGCAAATGTTTGCATGAAGGCTAGTTCCAGAGCTATGAGGAATGTCCTACGAAGAAAGGTTAAGGGAAATCGGGTTGACGACACTGGAGGTCAGGAGGGTTAGGGGAGACATAATAACGACATACAAAATACTGCGAGGAATTGACAAGGTGGATAGAGAGAGAATGTTCAAGATATGGGACGCAGATACAAGGGGTCACAATTGGAAGTTGAAGACTCAGATGAGTCAAAGGGATGTTAAGAAGTATTTCTTTAGTCATAGAGTTGTCAGGAAGTGGAATAGCCTAGCAAGTGACATAGTGGAGGCAGGAGCCATACATAGTTTTTCGCCTCTTCACTGGTTGCTACTAGATCCTCTCTCTCCCTGCTCCCTGAGCTTTATCATACCTCGTCTTAAAACTATGTATAGTTCCTGCTTCCACTACATCGCTTGCCAGACTATTCTGTGTGTACTCACCTATTTGTACTCACCTATTTGTGGTTGCAGGGGTCGAGTCCTAGCTCCTGTGTTTGTGTGTGTGTGTGTGTGTGTGTGTGTGTGTGTGTGTGTACTCACTTGTGGTTGCAGGGGTCGAGTCACAGCTCTTACGTATGTGTATGTGTGTTTGTGATCAAAGTACACTTATAGGAATAAAAAGGAATGTAACAGTGGAATGCTGATCAGAGAGAGAGAGAGAGAGAGAGAGAGAGAGAGAGAGAGAGAGAGAGAGAGAGAGAGAGAGAGAGAGAGAGAGAGAGAAGGGAGAGAGGAACATTAGAGTAATTGGTTTACAGTAATCTATGTAAAGTATCTTGCTTGAAGATTCGCTAAGCATATAAGGAACCTTGTGTGTGTGTGTGTGTGTGTGTGTGTGTGTGTGTGTGTGTGTGTGTGTAACTATGGCAGAAATAATGAATAACATATGCATTTATCAGAAAGCAGAGAAAGAGGGAGAAAGAGAGAGAGAGAGAGAGAGAGAGAGAGAGAGAGAGAGAGAGAGAGAGAGAGAGAGAGAGAGAGAGAGAGACTCTTTGCTCCCCGGCAGAGATATTGACAGCCAAACATACACTTTCAGCAATCAGAGGCAGTAGGTGCAGACCTGGCGCATACCACTGTGTGTCAACTATCCTTCAGAGCAACTTCCTCCTGCTGTGAGGCAGCAGGGGGCTCCTACTGTCCCTCCTCCTGCTGTGAGGCGGCATGGGGCTCCTACTGTCCCTCCTCCTTCTGTGAGGCGGCATTGTGCTCCTACTGTCCCTTCTGCTGTAAGGCAGCAGGGGGCTCCTACTGTCCGTCCTCCTACTGTGAGGCAGCAATTGGCTCCTACTGTCCCTCCTTCTGCTGTGAGGCAGCAGGAGGCTTCTATTACCCTCCTCCTGTTGTGAGGCAGCTGGGGGCTCCTATTGCCCTCCTACTGTTGTGAGGCAGCAGGGGGCTTCTGCTTTCCCTCCTCCTGCTGTGAGGAAGCAGGGGGCTCCTACTGTCCCTCCTCCTGCTATGAGGCAGCAGGGGGCTTATACTGTCCCTCCTGGTGTGAGGCAGCAGGGGGCTCCTGCTGTCCCTCCTGGTTTGAGGCAGCAGGGGGCTCCTACTGTCCCTCCTCCTGCTGTGAGGCACCAGAAGACACCTGCTGCCTCACAGCAGTAGGAAGGAAGCAGGGGACACCTGCTACCCCCACTGCTACCCATGATACGTCTCACCCAACATACAATTCACATTGGAAAGCGCTAAACCCATAAGAGTCACACCGTACCCATGAATGAGAAGTACATAGCTTTGATCTCACTGAGGGAAGGGATTGCTACCATTTCTTGGATCAAGAACCCTTTGCTAGCATTAAGGAAGCTTACTTCATATTACTAACACAATTATTAGAGGTAAGATAATAGTTCTTAGCTTGTAAATGAGCTCACAGAATAACAGCTCTTAGCTTGTAGATGAGTTAAGGTAGGTTAACAGGTGCTAACTTGGATCTAAGGAGGGATAACATAGCTTGTAAAATTAGCTGAAACAGGGCACCAGTTTTTAGCTTGTAAATGAGCTAAAATAACAATTCACAGCTTGTAAATGAGCTAAGGTAGGATAAATTTAAGCTTGTAAATAAACTTGTAAATACTTGTAAATGAGCTGAGGTAAGATAAATTTAAGATTGTAAATAAACTTGTAAATACTTGTAAATGAGCTGAGGTAGGATAAATTTAAGCTTGTAAATAAACTTGTAAATACTTTTAAATGAGCTGAGGTAGGATAAATTTAAGCTTGTAAATAAACTTGTAAATACTTATAAATTAGCTTGTAAATACTAGTTAATAAGCTTGTAAATACCTGTAAACGAGCTTGTAAATACTTGCAATGAGCTTTTAAAAACATGTAAATGATCTTGTAAATACTAGTAAATGTACGTGTAATTACTTGTACATGAGCGTATAAATACTGTAAATAAGCTTGTAAATACTAGTAAATGAACTTGTAAATATATGAATAAGCTCCGACTCTAACCATACTGAACTCGTAAATGTAAAAAAAAAAAAAAAATGGACGAATGAGAGAGGTTAATTTATTAAAACAGAAGAAAAGAGTGGCACACTCTCCAGGTATTAAGTCTGGTGCAGTTGTTATCGTTCATTATCAGAGGACGTCGTTCAGTACCCCGCTGGTCGATGACTACTGACGGTGACAGAGAATCATAATGTGTGGAACACCTGCAAGACTGAAACACCTGAAAGACTAAAACATCTGCAAGACTGAAATACCTGAAAGACTAAAACACCTGCAAGACTGAAACACCTGAAAGACTAAAACATCTGCAAGACTGAAATACCTGAAAGACTAAAACACCTGCAAGACTGAAATACCTGAAAGACTAAAACACCTGCAAGACTGGCATACCTGCAAGACTGAAATACCTGAAAGACTAAAACACCTGCAAGACTGAAATACCTGAAAGACTAAAACACCTGCAAGACTGGCATACCTGCAAGACTGAAATACCTGAAAGACTAAAACACCTGCAAGACTGAAATACCTGAAAGACTAAAACACCTGCAAGACTGAAATACCTGAAAGACTAAAACACCTGCAAGACTGAAATACCTGAAAGACTAAAACATCTGCAAGACTGAAATACCTGAAAGACTGACATACCTGCAAGACTGAAACACCTGAAAGACTAAAACACCTGCAAGACTGAAACACCTGAAAGACTAAAACACCTGCAAGACTGAAATACCTGAAAGACTAAAACACCTGCAAGACTGAAATACCTGAAAGACTAAAACACCTGCAAGACTGGCATACCTGCAAGACTGAAATACCTGAAAGACTAAAACACCTGCAAGACTGAAATACCTGAAAGACTAAAACACCTGCAAGATTGGCATACCTGCAAGACTGAAATACATGCAAGACTAAAACACCTGCAAGACTAAAACACCTGCAAGACTGACATACCTGCAAGACTGAAATACCTGAAAGACTAAAACACCTGCAAGACTGAAACACCTGAAAGACTAAAACACCTGCAAGACTGAAATACCTGAAATACTAAAACACCTGCAAGACTGAAACACCTGAAAGACTAAAACACCTGCAAGACTGAAATACATGCAAGACTAAAACACCTGCAAGACTGAAACACCTGAAAGACTAAAACACCTGCAAGACTGAAATACCTGAAAGACTAAAACACCTGCAAGACTGAAATACCTGAAAGACTAAAACACCTGCAAGACTGAAATACCTGAAAGACTAAAACACCTGCAAGACTGAAATACCTGAAAGACTAAAACACCTGCAAGACTGGCATACCTACAAGACTGAAACACCTGAAAGACTAAAATACCTGCAAGACTGTAATACCTGCAAGACTAAAACACCTGCAAGACTAAAACACCTGCAAGACTAAAATACCTGCAAGACTAAAATACGTGCTAGACTAAAACACCTGCAAGACTAAAACACCTGCTAGACTGATATACGTGAAAGACTAAAACACCTGCAAGACTAAGACACCTGCAAGATTACAACACCTGCAAGACTAAGACACCTGCAAGATTACAACACCTGCATGACTGAAATGCCTGCTATACTAAAACACCTGCAAGACTAAAACACGTGCACGATTGAATCACCTGCGAGACTGAAATACCTGCAAGACTGTTTGAAACACCTGCAGGACTGAAATACCTGCAAGACTGTATGAAACACCTGCAAGACTGAAACATCTGCAAGATGGTTACAAGTGTCGCTTGCAATCTCTCTCTCATCTCTCCTCTCTCTCATCTACTCTCTACTCTTCTCCTCTCTCTCTTCTATTTACAATTACTATAAGTATCTTTGACTATTTACTGTAGTACTGTATTAACTACAAATGATTTCACATGCAATGTATTTCTTTCACGTCTTATCCAATTTCTTTCTCTATTTCTTTCACGTCTTATCCAGTTTCTTTCTCTATTTCTTTCACGTCCCCCTTATCCAATTTCTTTCTCTATTCTTTCACTCATTATCCAATTTCTTTCTCTATTTCTTTCACGTCTTATCCAATTTCTTTCTCATTCTTTCACGCTTATCACATTTCTTTCTCATATTTCTTTCACGTCTTATCCAGTTTCTTTCCTCTATTTTTTTCACGTCTTATCCAATTTCTTTCTCTATTTCTTTCACGTCTTATCCAATTTCTTTCTCTATTTCTTTCACGTCTTATCAATTCTTTCATCTATTTTCTTTCACTCTTATCAATTTCTTTCTCTATTTCTTTCACGTCTTATCCAATTTCTTTCTCTATTTCTTTCACGTCTTATCCAATTTCTTTCTCTATTTCTTTCACGTCTTATCCAATTTCTTTCTCTATTTCTTTCACTTCCATTTCCTTTCCAATTTCCTTCACATATTTTTTTCAATTTCTTTCACATTTTTTTATATATTTATATCAATTTCTTTAAAAAAATAATTTTCACAATTTTTTTCAAATATTTATATATATATATTTTTTTTCACTTTTTCAAGTTTCTCGTTTCAAATTTATTTCACATTTTTTTTTTTTACATTTTTCTCAATTCTTTCACTTTTTTTCCAATTTCTTTCACACTTTCACTATTTTTTTTTTCACTATTTCCAATTTTCTTCAGCATTTTCTCCAATTTCTTTCCCATTTTTTTATTGCAGTTTTTGCCTCTCACTTCTAGAATCTTACCCTCTTCCATTCCCTCTCCCCATTCCATACCCCATTCCATTCCCTCTCCCCACTCCATACCCCCATTCCATTCCCTCTCCCCCTCCAATCTATACCCCACCCCCACTCCAGCACTCTCTGTGCCTCCATTACCTATCTCTTCCTTCCCTTCCTTCCTCTTTCTCGGCCTTCCCTCCTTCTCCATCTTTATTCTCCCTTCCTTGTCATCTTCTTTACTCGCTTTTTCCTACCGTCCCTTCTATCCCACTCCGTATCATTACCTATTTTTATGTTTTTATCCTTTATTTACGTCCTCTCCTCTAGCTCTCCCTTCTCTCTCTTCTCTCTTCTCTCTCTCTCTCTCTCTCTCTCTCTCTCTCTCACTCTCACTCACTCACTCACTCTCTCTCTCTCTCTCTCTCTCTCTCTCTCTCTCTACGATTTCTATCCTACGATCCTCAGCGCCAGGGGTCAGCATCTCAGATCGTCAGTTCCTGGGGTCGTCAGTTCCTGGGGTCGTCAGTTCCTGCGGTCGTCAGTTCCTGGGTTCATTTCCTTGGGTCATCAGTTCCTGGAGTCGTCAGTTCTTGGAGATGTCAGTTCCTGGGGTCGTCAGTTCCTGGGGTCGTCAGAGCCTTGGGTCGTCATTTCATTGGGTCATCAGTTCCTGGGGTAGTCATTTACTGGGGTAGTTAGTTCCTGGGGTAGTCAGTTCCTGGGGTAGTTAGTTCCTGGGGTAGTCAGTTCCTGGGGTAGTCAGTTCCTGGGGTAGCCACTTCCTGGGGTAGTCACTTCCTGGGGTAGTCACTTCCTGGGGTAGTCAGTTCCTGGGGTAGCCAGCACCTGGGGTTATCAGTTCTTGGGGTCGTCAGCGCTTGGGACCGTCAGTTCCTGGGTTATTCATCACCTAGGTTAGTCAGCACCTGGGGTAACTAGCACCTGGCGAAGGAATTAAATAGGGTAGCCACTCTGCACCTGGGGTTAGCCAGCACCTGGGTTAGCCAGCGCCTGGGTTAGCCAGCGCCTGGGTTAGCCAGCGCCTGGGTTAGCCAGCGCCTGGGGTAGCCAGTGCCTGGGGTAGCCAGTGCCTGGGGTAGCCAGTATCAGGGGTAGCCAGCACCTGGGGTAGGTCACTACACTATGCTTCACCTTCAGCGTAGCGTCCCCGTGGCGCAGTGGAAAGCGCGATGGACTTCTAATCCATAGGTCCCGGGTTCGACCCCCGGCGGGGATGACGTGTTTTGTAGCGTTACTGGCGAGTGACAGCGCGTGATGATGAGTGACGAGGGGTTACGGTGACGAGGAGGGGGAAGGGGCATTATAGAACAGAGATACATACAGTAAGATAAGATTGGGTGAAGGTGCTTATCACACGTGGTGGGTGGGTGGCTGTGTGTGTGCGCGCGCTCACCTAATTGTGGTTGCAAGGGTCGAGACTCAGCTCTTGACCCCGCCTCTTCACCGAGTGCTACTAGGTCCTCTCTCTCCCTGCTCCATATGCTTTCTCATACCTCATCTTCAAGCTATGTATGGTTCCTGCCTCCACTACCTCACTTGCTAGGCTATTCCACTTCCTGAATACTCTATGACTGAAGAAATACTTCCTAACATCCCTTTGACTCATCTGAGTCTTCAACTTCCAATTGTGACCCCTTGTTTCTGTGTCCCCTCTTTGGAACATCCTGTCTCTGTCCACCTTGTCTATTCCACGCAGTATTTTGTATGTCGTTATCATATCTCCCCTAACCCTCCTGTCCTCCAGTGTCGTCAGTCCAATTTCCTTTAACCTTTCTTCATAGGACATTACCCTTAGCTCTGAAACTAACCTTGTCGCTAACCTTTGCACTTTCTCTAATTTCTTGACGTGCTTGATCAAGTGTGGGCTCCAAACTGGTGCTGCATATTCCAGTATGGGTCTGACGTACACGGTGTACAGTGTCTTGAACGATTCCTTACTAAGGTATCGGAACGCTGTTCTCAGGTTTGCCAGGCGCCCATATGCTGCAGCAGTTATCTGGTTGATGTGTGCTTCCGGAGACGTGCTCGGTGTTATACTCACTCCAAGATCTTTCTCCTTGAGCGAGGTTTGCAGTCTTTGGCCACCTAGCCTATACTCCGTCTGGGGTCTTCTGTGCCCTTCTCCGATCTTCATGACTTTGCATTTGGCGGGGTTAAATTCGAGAAGCCAGTTGCTGGACCGGGTGTGTGTGTGTGTGTGTGTGTGTGTGTGTGGTACTTACCTGTATGCGTTTGCAGGGGGTCTCATCTCCTGGCCCCGCCTCTTCGCTGAATTCACTCTCTCCTGGCTTCATAAAGTTTGGTATGAATCCTGCCTATACCACTCATTTCACTACCTGATTTAGGCTGAAGAAATACTTCCTAACATATCTGTGTGTTCAGCTTCCGGCTCTGCTCTCGTGTTCTTGTTTCCTGTTTTTTGAGCAATCTGTCCCTGTCCATCATGTCAGTTCTTCGCAGTATTTTGTACGTTGTATTTATATCGCCTCTAGTTTTCTGGTTTAGTTCCGTCAATCTCTCTTCATAGCACATATCCCTTAGATCGGGGACTAGCCTCGTTGCAAACCTCTGCACTTTCTCCAATTTCCTGACATGCTTGATGAGGTGTGGGTTCCATAATTCAAATTCAAATTCAAATTCAAAGTTTATTCTCTATAAGGATTACAATGCTGAGTTTACAGAAATTTGGTTATTGTTTGGTTTACATGTAGTAAAATTGTGGTTACAGAGTGTACCACTAGCACGCTTAGCATGGCTAGGCATTTCGGGCATACTTAGTTTTATTCTTAATTGTAAAATATTACAAATTATGAGGTAAGTTGGTATTATGGCTAAGTGACTAAATACTAGTTTGTGAGTTTAGCAATGTGAATGCTTTTGTTTTGGCACAGTACATAGTTTCAGTATTGGAGTATCACAGGATTCATTATTTTAAGACTGAGATTAATATTTCTGTTTATGGTCAAATGAGTGAGTGAGTGTAAGTGTGAACCACCAGGTGGTATTCGTGTAGTTAGTTGACGGGGTGTATCAGGGAGATAAGATGTTTTCTAATGGTAGTTTTGAAGGTGATGAATGTGTCTGCAGTTTCTAGAGTTCTCAGGTAGGGTATTCCAGATTTTAGGGCCTTTGACATACATTGAATTTTGTAAAGGTTTAGTCGGACACGGGGAATGTCGTAGAGATGTTTGTGTCTGGTGTTATGCCTGTGGGTTCTGTCACAACTCTCAAGAAAGCGTTTTAGGTCAAGGTTGATATTAGAGTTTAAGGCCCTGTAGATATAGATTGCACAGTAGTAAGTGTGGATGTACTGAACTGGGAGCAAGTTTAGATCTATGAAGAGTGGGGGGGGGGTGTGTTGCCAGGGATGGGATTTAGTGATTATTCTTACTGCAGCTTTTTGTTGGGTTATTATTGGCTTTAGGTGTGTTGCTGCAGTTGATCCCCAAGCACAAATAGCATAGGTGAGGTATGGATAAATAAGTGAGTGGTATAGTGTGAGAAGGGCATTTTGCGGCACGTAGTATCGTATCTTGGAGAGGATCCCAACCGTTTTGGATACTTTTTTGGCTATATGCTGGATGCTGCATGCTGCTGGTGCTGCATGCTCCAATATAGGTCTGATATGTGCCGTATGCAGTATCGTGAGAGACTCGGTGTTTAAGTTTCTGAAAGCTTATCTCAGATATGCCAGTTGAGTGTTTGTTGCAGCAGTTAATCGGCTGATGTGTACCTCAAGTGATATGCTCAGTAAAGGCTCACCTTGAGGTCCTCCTTGAGTTAGGTTTGTAGCTTTTCCTCCCTGCCCCTAGCTAGTACCCATCTGTAATCTTCTTTGCCCATTCCTAATCTTCATAACTTTGCATTAGTTGGGGTTGAATTCTAGCAGCCACTTGTCACATCAGACCTGTAGTCTGTCTACGTCTGTTAGAAGTCTTTCCTAATCCTCACCTGTTTGCATTCTCCTTATTTTCACATCTGCAAACAGGGATACCTCTATCTCTTCCGTAATGTTCATATATGCACGAAATAGTACCAGTCCTAGTACTGATCTTTGTGGAGCCCCTCGCATCACAAGCGCCCATTCTGACACTTCTGGGATAATAACTTGTTTCGTTCCTGTTAAGTACTCCTTGATTCATTGTATTGCCTTACCTGTTATTCCTGCCTACTCCTCTAGCTTCTGCCTCAGTTTCTTGTGAAGTTCTAAGTCAAAAACGTTAATTTTACAGTTAAAAAAGTATGAAAAATATTCATCCCTCTCCTTCCTTCTTCTGTTACCTTGTCGTAGAACTCCAGTTGGTCCTACATACTCGATGATAAGTTTCACATATGTAATGTAAAGTGGTCAATTCTGCTGATGTTGAGTTTATTGATTTCCTCTAATAAGGGTTTATGCATATAGCTCCTTTAATTCCACATTAATACTAGGTCTTCTTTTTGCATTATGTGGTAGCCCTCAAGGAATTATCCGGTGGCAGTTACCGCTATGAGTTATGTCTCGGTGAGAGCTATTGTATCTGGGTCACCATCCACTACTCTCCCCTTTAGTTCTCTAACTTCTATCTTTGTCACTATTTTTTGCAAGGGCTACTAATCCTGCTTTATTGCATCATTCTCTAGGACTGGGGGAAATAGATGGAACCTTCTTATAGAAGGATCAAAGGGATGCAGATGAAGAGGAGCCGGTTCTGGATAATACAGAGAGGGTATGATTCATCATGTATATGAGTCATGTGTATGATTCCCTGTGTTCATGATTTACAAGTCACCTTATTAAATCAAAAGAACTTCATCAAGTTACAGCCAAAAGGAACTTTCTCAACTTATCTTCAGTTAGAACTTTATACTCCGCTAGGTTATTAACCCTCCTGGGTTAAGTAACCTTAAGGATGTCTTAAAGACAAGGTGGTGGATATTTTAACACTGATCTTAAGGTCTTGAGACCACAAAGCCCGGCGATCAATAAGGATGAAGTTGATGATTAATGAAGTAATTACCTTGGCGATTGGTTCAATGTGGTTGTCTTAATGAGCTCTCGAAGTGTGTGTGTGTATACTCACCTATTTGTGATTACAGGGGTCGATTAACAGCTCCTGGCCCCGTCTGTGTATTCACCTAATTGTACTTATCTAATTGTGATTGCAGGGATCAATTCATAGCTCCTGGCCCCGCCTCTTCGCTGGTCGCTGTGTGCATGTGTGTGTGTGTGTGTGTGTGTGTGTGTGTGTACTCATCTATTTGTGATTGCAAGGGTCGATTCACAGCTCCTGGCCCCGCCTCTTCTGTGTGTTAGTTACCAGCCTTTTGTGTGTGTGTACTCACCTATTCGTAATTGCAGGGGTCGATTCACAGCTCCTGGCCCCGCCTCTTCCTGTGTGTGTTTTTGTTACCAGTGGAAAGGTACTTGGCCTTGTTTGTGTGTGTGTGTGTGTGTGTGTGTGTGTGTGTGTGTGTGTGTGTGTGTGTGTGTGTGTGTGTGTGTGTGTGATGTGTGTATTGCTACTTGTGTACATGTCTTTGCATGTGTGTGCGTGTGTGTGCACATCAACTAGTACAAGGAGACGCACATAGCGCCGACAACAGCGCCATCAATTCACTTAATCCCAGTTGCCTAACCTCAAGAAATTGTGGATAATGAAATTAAAATTGGAAATTTACTCTCTTCATCTTGCACATTTTCTCAGCAACCATTTGACCAAATGTGGTAACATTAAAATTGTTGTTACCAGTAGATGGTGTTATGGAGGGAGGGGAGGGAGGGGAGGGAGGGGAGGGAGGGGAGGAGGGGAGGGAGGGGAGGGAGGGTAGAGGTGGATTGTGGTGGGTTGTTGTTGTTGCTGTTGTTGGTGCTGGTGGTAACTGTGTTGATGTGGTGGTGTTGTAGGAAGGCTAGTGGTGGTGGTAAACTTGGTGGTTGTGTTGGTGGCAGTGTTGGTGGTGATGGTGGCAGTGTTGGTGGTTTCGTTGTTGTTGCTGTTGTTGGTGGTAATGAGGTTGGTGGTAGCGTTGATAGTTTTGTTGTTGTTTTAGTTGTTGTTGTTGGTGGTGGGAATCTTGGTTGTGTTGGTGGTGGTGGTGGTGGTGATGGTGGTGGTGGTGATGGTGGTGGTGGTGTAGTTGTTGATGCAGTACTTGTTGATAAACCAGCTTTATTGTTCTACCTTACACGTCATCAATTTTACCTTCTTCCTTTTACACATTTTGGGAACAAACTCTCAGATAATTCTTCAAGAATCACCTCATAGTCTTAGTAACGTCCCAGAGTCTCGTACTCGTAATTTCTAGCTCTGTAGTCTGAACTTCTCTTACCTTACTGCTCTACGACTTTCTCCATACATCCCCAAACATCAACCTTATAGCAACGAAAAGGCGGGGCAAGGAGCTGTGGCTCGATCCCTGCAACCACAAATAGGTGAGCATACACACACACACACCCCTAACCCACCTTTCTCCCCAGACCACAGTTATAGAAAAGAAGTTGAAGGTTTGGTACACGAAAGCGGATGGAATAACGAATAAATGTGAGGAGTGGCATGAAAGAATCAAGGAGACGTCCCTAGAAATCATAGCAGTCACAGAAACAAAACTCACTGGGACAATAACAGATGCAATCTTCCCACCCGGATATCAGATCCTGGGGAAGGACAGAAGGAGCAGAGGGGGAGGAGGGGTTGCACTACTAATTAAAAACCGGTGGGATTATCAAGAAATGGAAGGAATGGGCGAGATTGGAGAAAGGGACTACATAGTAGGTACAGTTCTGTCAGGGGAACATAAGGTAGTCATTGCAGTGATGTATAACTCATCACAGAACTGCAGGTCAAAAGAGGAATATGATGAGTGTAACAGAGCAATGATGGACACTCTAGATGAGGTGGCAAGAATGGCTCACTCGAGTAGAGCGAAGTTAGTGGTTATGGGCGACCTAAACCACAGGGAGATTGACTGGGAAAACCTGCAGCCACATGAGGGTCCCGAAACATGGAGAGCCAAGATGATGGATGTGGTATTGGCAAACCTCATGCACCAACATGTTAGGGACACTATCAGAGAGAGAGGGGAGGATGAACCAGCAAGACTGGACCTTGTGTTCACCCTGAGTAGCTCAGACATTGAGGGCATCACATATGAAAGGCCCCTTGGAGCTAGTGACCACTTGGTTCTGAGCTTTGAATACATCGTGGAGCTACGAGTGGAGAGGGCTACAGGAGTAGAAAGGAAAAAGCCAAACTATATACGGGGACTCCACACAGGTATGGAGACCTTCCTGCAGGAGGTTCAATGGGAACGAGAGTTGGTAGGAAAGTCAGTAAATGAAATGATGGACTACATAACAACAAAATGTAAGGAGGCAGAGGAAAGGTTTGTTCCCAAAGGTAACGGAAATCATGGGAAAAACAGAACAAGCCCTTGGTTTACCCGAAGGTGTAGGGAGGCAAAAACTAAGTGCTCTAGAGAATGGAAAAATTACAGAAGGCAAAGGACTCAGGAAAATAAAGAGATTAGTCGACGAGCCAGAAACAAGTATGCGCAAATAAGGAGGGAGGCCCAACAGCAGTACGAAAACGACATAGCATCGAAAGTCAAGTCTGACCCGAAACTGCTTTACAGCCACATCAGGAGGAAGACAATAGTCAAGGACCAGGTAATCAGGCTGAGGAAAGAAGGTCGGGAACTCACAAGAAATGACCAAGAAGTATGTGAGGAGCTCAACATGAGATTTAAGGAAGTATTTTCAGTGGAGGCTGAAGGTACACTGGGAAGACAAAACAGTGGGGTGCACCAACAAGGGAAATACCAACAAGTGTTGGACGAATTACAAACAACTGAGGAGGAGGTGAAGAAGCTCCTAAGTGACCTTGATACCTCAAAGGCCGTGGGACTGGACATCTCTCCGTGGGTCCTTAGAGAGGGAGCAGAGATGCTGTGTGTGCCACTAACCAAAATCTTCAACACTTCCCTTGAAAATGGGCAACTTCCTGAAATATGGAAGATGGCAAATGTAGTCCCCATCTTTGACAAAGGAGACAGAAACGAAGTGTTTAACTATAGACCAGTGTCACTGATGTGTATAGTATACAAAGTCATGGAGAAGATTATCAGGAGAGTGGTGGAGCACCTGGAGCGGACAAGATTATATACGACAGCCAGCATGGATTCATGGAAGGCAAATCCTATGTCACACGATTGGCCTGCAAGGCCTTCGACACAGTTCCTCACAAGAGATTAGCACAGAAGCTAGAGGATCAGGCACATATAACAGTAAGGGCACTGAAATGGATCAGAAAATACCTAACAGGGAGGCAACAGCGAGTCATGGTCGGTGAAGAAGTATCACAGTGGGCGTCTGTGACGAGCGGGGTTCCACATGGGTCAGTCCCAGGACCAGTGCTGTTCTTGATATATGTGAACGACATGACGGAAGGGATAGACTCAGAAGTGTCCCTGTTTGCAGATGATGTGAAGTTAATGAGGAGAATTAAGTCAGATGCGGACCAGACAGGTCTACAAGGAGACCTGGACAGGCTGGATGCGTAGTACAGCAACTGGCTCCTAGAATTTAACCTTGCAAAATGCTAAGTCATGAAGATCGGAGAAGGGCAAAGAAGACCGCAGACAGAATATAGGCTAGGAGGCCGAAGACTGCAAACCTCACTCAAGGACAAAGATCTAGGAGTGAGTATAATACCGAGTACGTCGCCAGAAGCACACATCAACCAGATAACTGCTGTGGCATATGGACGCTTGGCAAACCTGAGAGTAGCGTTCCGGTACCTCAGTAAGGACTCGTTCAAGACTTTATACACTGTGTACGTCAGGCCCATACTAGAGTACGCAGCACCAGTTTGGAACCTATACCTGGTCAAACCCGTCAAGAATTTAGAGAAAGTGCAAAGGTTTGCAACAAGGCTGGTTCCAGAGTTAAGAGGTTAAGGGAAATCGGTCTGACGACACTGGCGGACGGAAGGGTTAGGGGAGACATGATAACGACATACAAAATACTGCGGGGAATAGACAAGGTGGACAGGGACAGGATGTGCCAGAGATGGGACGCAGAAAACAAGGGGTCACAATTGGAAGCTGAAGACTCAGATGAGTCAAAGGGATGTTAGGAAGTATTTCTTCAGCCACAGAGCTGTTAGGAAGTGGAACAGTATGGTAAGCGATGTAGTGGAGGCAGGAGCCATACATAGTTTTAAGACGAGGTATGATAAAGCTCATGGAGCAGGGGGAGAGAGGACCCAGTAGCACTCAGTGGCGAGGCGTTGCCAGGAGCTGAGTCTCGAC
>NC_069441.1:14468491-14547722 GCF_026875155.1 Cherax quadricarinatus
CTAAAAAACCCCCCCCTAAGAAAAGGGCTTGTTTCTATCACAACACTTCCCTTGTTGCATTGATAGCAACTGTTCAATTTGGTATGACAATCCTTTACATTATGATTGTCTAGACATCTGATAAATCTGTCAAGTTCTTTCATTCTTTCCACTTTAATATCCCATGAATTATAGGCATTACAATTTTTAGTGAAATGAGTACCCTTGCAGAAGAGACAGTCTCTCTTTTCCTTGCCTGACCTCTTATTAACTGGGTTACCCTTACTGAGGTACTTATTCCTCTTACCTCGATGTGAGGAACCACTATTACTGATTCCTGTCACTTGATATGTGCCTATTTAACTCTTAATTAAGATTATTACCACTGGGATTATTTATCCCTTTTGAGACTTGACAGATACTTCAGAGTCATTATGTGTTATATCCTTAGAACTGTTTGGCTGACTGGTCTGCAATTGAACAATTAATTCTTGCCGATCTAGTCTGATTTCCTCCAGACCGTACTCTGGAGGTTTTGGCAAACACACCCTTTGCTTTAAATAGGTTGATCAACTCCCTGGCTTACACCCTTTAATTTATTCAAAGCCTTACTTTTACAAGACTTTTTTTTCTTCCAATTCCCGAAATGTTGATTAATTAAAACATTCATTTCCATTCCATCTACACAATTCTCCAGCGATCTCCTTCACAGTCTTTAAACCAAAATTTGTACCAATCAAATCTACTCTCTAAAGCATCTAAATATAACTTTAATCCATTAGGGTTCAGGTTCTTTGATTCATTAAATAAATGCCTTCGTCACATGGTCTTATAGCCTGTAATGATGCTTTCATTACTCTAAAATTCACGGACTTGTCAGCCACATTAACTCCATCAGATCCAGTCATGGTAGAAAATTATTAATCACTGATTATACAACTTAAGTAGGCCCCTTTTAAAAGAGTAATTCTTGCACTTTACTTTTGTATAAATCCTACCCAAACACATGTGCTAGCAATTAATTGGGCTAATTATCATCCACCACACGATCGATTAAACTTGTGTACCCTATACCCACTTCCTTCAATCAGTCACTTAATTATTAAGTAATTAATTCAATTAATTTTTTCACTGATTGCATCCGGTTCAGGAAGGACCAGCGGGCAGATGTGGAAAATTTTATAGGGTGATTACCTTTATGTACCTCAACATTACATGCTTACATGTAAACTCATTGGGAGACAACCATATTGTTTACCGTAGTCACCCCGTGTAGACATGTGAGAAAACTTAACCACCCCTGGTCACGGCAAGTTTACCTGGAGTTTACCTGGAGAGAGTTTCGGGGGTCAACGCCCCCGCGGCCCGGTCTGTGACCAGGCCTCCTGGTGGATCAGCCCCTGATCAACCAGGCTGTTGCTGCTGGCTGCACGCAAACCAACGTACGAGCCACAGCCCGGCTGATCAGGAACTGACTTTAGGTGCTTGTCTAGCGCCAGCTTGAAGACTGCCAGGGGTCTGTTGGTAATCCCCCTTATGTGTGCTGGGAGGCAGTTGAACAGTCTCGGGCCCCTGACACTTATTGTATGGTCTCTTAACGTGCTAGTGACACCCCTGCTTTTCATTGGGGGGATGGTGGGATCGTCTGCCAAGTCTTTTTTGCTTTCGTAGTGAGTGATTTTCTGTGCAAGTTCGGTACTAGTCCTCTAGGATTTTCCAGGTGTATATAATCATGTATCTCTCCCTCCTGGTTCCAGGGAATACAGGTTTAGAAACCTCAAGCGCTCCCCGTAATTGAGGTGTTTTTCTCCGTTATGCGCGCCGTAAAAGTTCTCTGTACTTTTTCTGGGTCGGCAATTTCCCTCCCTTGAAAGGTCTGTTAGAGTGCAGCAATTTTCCAGCCTAAAAGAAAAAGTGACCTGAAAGTGTCATCGGGGCTTGGCCCCCCTGTTTTGAAGGTTCTCTTTATCCATCCAATTGGTTTCCTTCGACCCAAATCTTTTCCATACTATCCGAGACCATATGGTTTGGGTTTGCCCCACAAGTACGGTGCCCCAAATTTAATTGTGGACTGAAACCCGGGAGTTTACCTGGAAGATTTTTGGGGGTTTTCCCCCGGGGCCCGGGTCTGGACCGGGCCTCCGGGTGGATCAGAACCAAAATAACAGGCTGTTGTGGGGGCTGCACCAAACCAAGTACGAGCAACCCGGCTGATCAGGATGACTTTTTGGGGCTTTCCAGTGCCCGCTTGAAAACGCCCGGGGGCTTTGGTAATCCCCCTTTGTGTGCTGGGGGGGCGTTGAACAGTCTCGGGCCCCTGAACTTATTTATGGTCTCTTAACGGCTAGTGACACCCCCCTTTTCATTGGGGGGGTGGTGCTCGTCTGCCAAGTCTTTTTTTCTAGTGAGTGATTTTGTGTGCTTCGGTACTAGTCCCTCTAGGGTTTCCCGGGGTATATAATCATGTATCTCTCCCCCTGCGTTCAGGGGTACAGGTTTGAAACCTCAAGCCTCCCCGTAAAATTTAGGTTTTTTTATCTCCCCTTATCGCGCCCTGAAAATTCTTGTACATTTTCAGGTCGGCAATTTCACCGCCTTGAAAGTGCTGTTAGGTGCAGCAATTTCCACCCAAAAAGAACAAGTACCTGAAGAGTGTCATCTCTTGGCCTCCCCAGTTTTGAAAGGGTTTTCATTTTCCATCCTGGTTTTTTTCCCCCACAATCTTTATTACCAAAGTATGGTTGGATAACCCCAATAATCCTAATTTTGGGGCGTTTGGGTTTCCCAAATTTGGCAATTTGGGGTTTTTAAACCCCTTGGGTGTTAAAGTTTTTTCTCAGAAAACCCAACGTAAAGGAAACCATCGGAACTCTTTGGGGTTTGCCCGCCCCTTTAAAGATTTGTTGTTCCCCCTTTGGTGCTGGGGGGGTGAAAGCCGGGCCCCCCAATTGTTGGGCTTTCTGCAGGACACCCGCTTTTCTTGGGGGGCTCTTGAAGTCGTTTGAGGTGACGGGGGCGGCACCCCAGGATTTTGGGAATTAAAGTACCTTCCCCTGGTGGAATAAGTTTTCAACGTATAATATTTTTACTGTTTAGGGGGAAAGTTCTCTGTACATTTTCTAGGTCGGCAATTTCACCTGCCTTGAAAGGTGCTGTTAGAGTGCAGCAATATTCCAGCCTAGATAGAACAAGTGACCTGAAGAGTGTCATCATGGGCTTGGCCTCCCTAGTTTTGAAGGTTCTCATTATCCATCCAAGTGGTTCCTTCGACCTCACAATCTTATCCATATCTATCCGAGACCAGTATGGATTGGATAGCACCCACAAGTACGGTGCTACTAATTAATTGTGGACTGTATAGATTATATTAGTTTAACTGAATGAAGGGGGGGGGGTAGGTTACACATGGATATATCCATCAAGGAAAAACACTTGTACATAATCTCACCACTTACCAGATATTCTCTGGTGGTCACTTGATGTAGCTGGATCACTCATAACCTATCCAATTACAACATACCTAACTGGCCAGTATCAGTCTGCTATAACTAGAAGGGTTACTTAACGGTGGGTGATTGATACTCCTTATTTCCTCCATTCACCATCTCATTTCGATGTCCTGCTACACCGACACGGTTCTTATTCCAGCAGGACGAGGTATCCGTCGGTTTGTCCCGGTTTAGAAGTTGTGACTCAATAAGCTTCAATTTCCTCGGGACAAGAACAACGAGGTAAACATGTGCACACACACTCTGAGAATGGCAGTTCATATCGCTTCAATGATTCCTTAACTTAGTGTTATTATCACTGATTACATTACGATTTACAAGACGGTTTAATGTCTCATAATTATTATACACATTGGAGGCCACTCCATTAAGATCTGAGACCGATGAGTGATGATTAAACCAAGGGTAATTTTCCCCGGGACACAGTCCATGGCGACGCGCCAGTCACTCGGTCCTACACTTATTCACTCATTTTACCACTCTATTAGGGTGGTCCCGTAAATCACGTTCCCTCACTCTCCACCAGGAACAGTTACGACACTTCCTATTATGAAATGAGGCCTATATTAATCCTTAGGCTGCCGTGAACGCCAATTTCCTGGTTCCATGCTTTCCCAGCCTCCTCACTACATTCAAAACACTCCCGCCTCCTCGTGCCCCAGCTCGACCTATACCCCCGCACATCCGCGCATGCGCAAAGGGAACTCTTGGTTCTATCCTATTGTCAAATACATTTTTGACTCATATCGACACATCAAACACCTATTAGGCGCTATAGCTTCTGAAAATTAAAATAATTTCCACAACTGGGAGCGCTTGAAGTTCCTGAACCTGTACTCCCTGGAACGCAGGCGGGAGAGATACATGATTATATACACCTGAAAAATCCTAGAGGGACTAGTACCGAACTTGCACACGAAAATCACTCACTACGAAAGCAAAAGACTTGGCAGACGATGCAACATCCCCCTAATGAAAAGCAGGGGTGTCACTAGCACGTTAAGAGACCATACAATAAGTGTCAGGGGCCCGAGACTGTTCAACTGCCTCCCAGCATACATAAGGGGGATTACCAACAGACCCCTGGCAGTCTTCAAGCTGGCACTGGACAAGTACCTAAAGTCGGTTCCTGACTAGCCGGGCTGTGGCTAGTACGTTGGTTTGCGTGCAGCCAGCAGCAACAGCTTGGTTGATCAGGCTCTGATCCACCAGGAGGCCTGGTCACAGACCGGGCCGCGGGGGCGTTGACCCCCGGAACTCTCTCCAGGTAAACTCCAGGTATACACCAGTTCACCAAAAAAACATGGTAAAGATGGCAATAAATCCAATTATAAGAAGCAATCAGTCCAAATAAATCGTTGAAACCCACCTGCAGTTTACTTAGCATTTTCTGAACACTGGAATTACAAGATTGTTTTAACATCTTAATTTGAAGAATATTATAATAAATTTTAGCATGTCAAGTTAATTACTTTTATGATACGCATTGAACAACAACAAAAAAAGAATAATACAACAGTAATAACAAAAACGACAATAATAACAATAAAAAATATCAGTAATAACAACAAGAAAAATACAACAATAAAAAACAAAAACAGCAACAATAGTAACAACAAAAACAAAAACGACAACAACAATAATAACACAAACAACAACACTCATCAGCTGACTCAATAAAACAACTTGTGGTTTAAATTGCACAAATAATGAGAAGCTGTGAAAATAAATAGTAACTTTAACTAGATGAGTAAGGTAAGAAATACGTGTAAATATAAATGTCAGATTAAATAGGTGTGGCTTTGTGATCCCGTGGGAACTGTGTCTAGTGTTTACACTGAGCAGTGGACCAGTGTGGTGGACCAGTGTGGTGGACCAGTGTGTGGACCAGTGTGGTGGACCAGTGTGGTGGACCAGTGTGGTGGACCATTGGGGTGGACCAGTGTGTGGACCAGTGTGGTGGACCATTGGGGTGGACCAGTGTGTGGACCAGTGTGGTGGACCAGTGTGGTGGACCAGTGGAAGGTCTCTCACACAGCTCCACATCTCTGCTCATGGCTGACACATTTCCACATCTCTACCAACACCTGACACATCTGACCCACCTCCCTGCCCCACAGCTGACACATTTCGCCCCTGCCCCACAGCTGACACATTTCGCCCCTGTCCCTGCTCCACAGCTGACACATCTCGCCCACGTCCCTGTTCCAAAGCTGACACATCTCAGCATCCCTGCTGCACAGCTGACACATCTCACCCACATCTCTAACACACTAATGGAGGAGAACAAGGCAACACAGTGACGAGGTAAAAGAGATTATTATTTGTCTGAGTTGGGAAAAATGTGACACAAGTTCATTTAGATACTTATCTGGGTTAAGTTTTCACAATGCATTTATGTTGATAAGTAAAATACATTCAGTAGTTGGGTATCTTTATTGTTGAAACGTTTCATCTACGAGATAGGCTTCTTCGGTCAGACACAGAGAATGGATTGAAGGCAGCAGAAGTGACGAGGTAAAGATGATGTAATCAGTCATCAGCCTTGTAGAAATAGTTTGAGGTTGTCAGTCTCTCAACCTGGAGAAGAGTTCAGCTCCATGGAGCTGAACTCTTCTCATCATTTTTACCTGGAGAGAGTTCCTGGGGTTAATGCCTCCGCGGCTCGGTCTGTGACCAGGCCTCATGGTGGATCAGAGCCTGATCAACCAGGCTGTTACTGCTGGCTTTTCATTGGGGGGATGTTGCATCGTCTTGACTACATAAAGTAAAGTTTTATGTAGTCATGACTTGATACAGCTCTACATCAGAGTGAAACACTGACAAAACTGTACCTTTGGTCTGCATGCTTGTGTCTTTTTTATATAGAGTACCTGTTATTATCATATCTTACAACTAAGTGTGATTTACATATTCATGACAGTGGCCTTGCAAAACAAGTCCTAAAAGTAATTTATTTTACAGGTACAACATGGGAGACAACAGTCATTCTTGCCGTGGCTTTGAGACACCAACTCTAGGAAGCGATCTCTGGCCAATGGGATTCGATGTTGACCTTGCCTTGGATGGCCCAGGGGCTCGAAAAGGCCATGGCAGCAGTTTGGGCTCCAGTGGTCTTGGGAGTGGGGGATTAAACTCCCTCCAATCAACAGGAAATTCCTCAGTCAGCGGAGGGTACAATGATATTCATCATCTCCCCGGCTTGTCTTCAATCTTGCACAGATTTGATGATTTACATGCTGGGGATATATTCCAAATGACAGACCTTACTAATTCTTTACCTAAAGGAGACAGTGAGACTGCTCAGAGTCTTTTGGCCAAGTTAGCATGTCAAGATTTAGAACCTGAATTGTCATCTGGAGCAGATCCAAGTCATAAAGAATTAGAAACTTCCTTATTTGACCAAGCTGCAAGTGGCATGGCTCATGGTCCAGGAAATAGCAGTCAGGGTGTTGTTTCGTCTCATAAAACACCCTTAGAATCAGCTGAAGTGTATGGGAGAATGACCTGTTACAGCGGAAAACTTGTTCTTCAGCTCCGGCACATAAACTTTAACACCAACTATACCTTAAATGTGAGTGAATGTTGGTTATGTGGAGAGAAAGTGAATACAGGATCACAGTTGTGTACCCATAAACACTCGTTAAATGGACTGTTTCAGGTTAATGATGAGTTTGTACAGATGGACATAGATCATTATATAATTCCAGAACAAGCTCTAGATCCTCCTGATACTCATGACATGACAGATAGTGTTCCTCAACATTCTGAATCAGGTTTGCACCATGATCTTGGTACTTCACGAGATTTAGAGTTGCCGGAAAATCTAGCAGGCGGTGGAGATGGCTTCAACATGAGCGCAGGGGGCCCTGCTTTACATTATTCAGCAGGTTCAGACACAGGATTAGTGCCTCCTTTGAGTGCTGCTTCTAATCTCATGAGTCAAGCTATCCCTGCTAGCCACAATTCCTGTTTAAACTCATCATTTGGACAGCTGCCCCTCCCAGGAATGCCCATAACAAGCAATCACATTGGAATAAATTCAAACATGCCTGTTATGGCTATTCCAGGAAATGTCACACAAACAACACAGCCAGTGTGCTCAGTCAGTACTCCAGTGTTTGGTATAAATCATGCAGATCCTTCATCAACGAGTGCGATATTAACATCCCCTCAGAGTGCAAGAAAAATATCGATGCAAAGCAGCCAAGCTTCTGTGGTTAATGGTTACTCTATGGGAAATGGACTGAATAATTTCAGTATAAATAACCAAATAGGTAATGGACCACTTCATAACCAGCCTGTGCATCGTGATCTTGTAAATCGAAATAAGCATCAACTACAGTATCACCTGCCTTTTTCAAGTGGAGGAGAATATTCTTGCCATGCATCAGCAAGTATTGATACTATGGTGGAGAAGCATAGTGAGGTGCCATGTTTAACACCTTTGCACACAGTGTCCACAAACTTTGATTCACGTCTACACAGAACTGACCTGGCTCCTAGAAAAACTGAAATAGGTGCAAAGAAAAGGAAAAGCAGAGCTCGGAGAAAGCCAAGTGTCATTCAGATGCGTGAATACAAAACTGATGTACCACAAAATGCTAATGGAAAATTCTTGAAAGCTGAACCTCTTGACAGTTTGCCATTGAAAAATTATAATGCGGGGACAATGGAAGGTGTGCATGTCAAAAATGAGCATGTTGAAAACAGGCAAGCATCAAGACCTGATGCTAGTATTGAAGACTGGATTAAACATAATCTTCCAGAGGGGGATCTAATAGTGACTGATAATAAGGCAAGATCTGGTGATAGCCACTACAAATCAACTTTAGACTTGAAACATGGAAATAAATCATCTTGTGAAGTTATTGAAAAATCCACGAAACAATATGCATATCATCAGAAGCCACGTGAGCCTGATCAAACATCTCGGTTAGCAGCCCACATGTTAAGCAAGGGGTTAGATCTCTCATGTCGCTTGTGCCCAAAGGATTTTGGGAAAGATATTAGAAATTACAAAATACATATGAAGGAACATGGTTTAGATGAAGTAGCATTCTTTGCTTGCTCCTTTTGTACAAAAACATTTGCAAAAGGCAAACACTATACTCAGCATCTTAAGACACACGTGAGGACACGACGATTTTCTTGTCAGCTATGTAGTGCAAGTTACAGTCGTGAGGCTAGGCTTCGTAGACATATATTAAGTCATAGTCGAGAACATCAGGAAAAAAAACACAAGTGTTCAAAGTGCCCAAAATCGTTCACTACAAAAGAATATCTTCAAGCTCACCTAAAAGTTCATGGTGGTAAAAAATATAAATGTGAAACCTGTGGGTTCCTGTGTTCCTCACTGTTTAATTTAGATACTCACAAGAAGAAACATTTAGGTGATAAACCATTCAAATGTGAATTGTGTGAGAAAACTTTTGTTAGACGAGATTTCTTGGATAGTCATATGGAGCAGGTACATAAGAATAATAAAAGTAAATGTGAAGTGTGTGGTAAACTATTCTCTAGAAAAGATGTCTTGAAGAGACACCTTGCTGTACATAACAATGAAACTTATGATTGCGAGGTGTGTGCAAAGAAATTTTCTCGTAAAGATAGACTTGCTTCTCATAAAAAATTACATAAGCTAACCTCAGATTATAAATGTTCTCTTTGTCCTGTATCGTTCACAAGAAAAAATGTTCTAGATAAACATGAGAGAGTACATAAAACTAAAGAACAGTGTAAAATTTGTTACAAATTCCTCTCCAAACAAAGATTAGAGTGTCATATGAAACTTCATGAGAAAAATGGCTCAAAACTTGATGGTGAAGGCATGATAAAATGTGATATATGTGATAAATCTTTTACGAGTAAACATATCTTGCGAAAGCACTTGAGAAAAATACATGGAAAACTCCCTGAGGGCAAAAAGAAAATTGAAGCCGTGGAACGAGAGAAAAGGTTTGTATGTCACGTGTGTTCCAAGGGGTTTACTCGTAGTTGCAATCTCAGCACTCATCTGTTGAAAGCACACAGCAAAGACTTGGAAGAAGATGAATTTGATGATCTTTCTTCTGTGCTCCAATCTCCAAAGCTAGGGAGTAGTAGCACAGGTGGAGATACAAGCTGCAACCCTTCCTCCTCGTCTGTGTGTACCTTTACGACATCTCATCAAAGTTTTTCAACAACCGTGTCAATGCACAGCACAGTAACAACATCAGGGCTTCCGGGGCTAAATCAAGGTATGGGTAACCCTTCTAGCATTCTTCCATTCCCAGTTACTGCACCAGCGTCATCGCCAACACAGCCTCCACCACTGCCTTTGTCATCCTCTCATTTTCCTTCAACTGGTCCTCCTGACTCTCCTATCAACTTGTCTACCGATGCCATCACTGCAGCAGCATATCTCTTGGCTTATCCACCGTACCCAGGTCCTTATTAAGCCTTCATCATACTTTCATTATAATCATTATAATTTTGTCCACTTGTTTTTATTTATCCATTTTTTTTTTAATGTACTGGCTGTTGCCCACTGAGGCAGGGTGACCTAACAAGAAAAACATGTTTTTCTTTTTACATTTAGTAATTTTATTTGTTCATATTATACATAAATATTGTTTGTGATAAGTACCAAAGAACGGCAACAAAATCTGGTGAATCTTACAGCTAATCTGTAAAATGGATTTTCCTTTGTTATAAGTGACTATAGAAGACTTGTAAATGGTAGGGTGATACCAATAGGCTATGGATAAATACATTTATGTACTGTAAAGAGCATTTATTAAAGGAAATTACTCCCATTCCCACATCCCTCTCATATATATTTTGGCTCCCTTTCCTCTGTGCATCTGTGTTAATAGTTAACCCTTTCAGGGTTTCGGCCATACTAGTAGGGCTTACGCACCAGTGTCCATGACGTACTAGTACGCATAAATTCTAGCGCCTTCAAATCTAGTGAGAAAAAGCTGGTAGGCCTACATATGAAAGAATGGGTCTATGTGGTCAGTGTGTGCAGTACATAAAAAATCCTGCAGCACACAGTGCATAATGAGGAAAAAAAAACTTTGACCGTGTTTTTGGATTAAAACAGTGACTTCGCACTATATTTTCGTATGGTATTTATTGTTGTATTTTAGTTTTCCTGGTCTCGTTGTATAGAATGGAAGACATATTACAGAAATTGAGATGATTTTGACTGGTTTTACAATGAAAAGTACCTTGAAATTGAGCTCAAAGTAGCAGAAATATTTGATTTTTACCAAAGTTCAAAAGTAAACAAATCATGCTAAGCATCCAATACACGTCAACTGGTGAGTCTAATATTCTTTTACAAGTGCGCCGATATTATTTATACCATTTCTACACTAATGCAGTAGTCTGCATAACAGTAAATCTTATTTTTTTTTGTGAGAATAAAAATTCAAAGTGGAAAGCAAAAGAAATGTAAGAGGGGCCTGGGGACATGACTAATGAACAGAGGAAATGTTATTTTAGTGTCAGGAATTTATTTCTTGTTTATTCTGGACCCTATTTGGAAATTGGCATCTTTTGAAAATTGTGTGAAATTGGCAAAATTGCTAAATTTTGACCACTGTATTGGATAGTTGAAATCGGTAAATTGGTGGTTTATTGTACTCATTTGATAGAAAAATATGGAGTTCTAGCGAAATAGTTATGATATTTGTCGACTAGTACATGGGAATTGGCCGAAAATAGGGCTCAAAGTGGGCAAAATCGCCGATGCGTAAACATCGTCGAGACCGCTAACTTCAAGAGAGCATAATTCCGTAGGTTTTCCATCAAATTTCATACTTTTGGTGTCATTATGATCGGGAAAAGATTCTTTATCTTTTCATAAGAAAAAATAATTTTTTTTTTGAAATTTGGGGGACCCTGAGAACAAGTCCTGAGAGGGCCTGTGGACCCTGAAAGGGTTAATGGTCCAATTTGGACTGAAACATTATCAGATTCAATATCTTACATGTGGGTTATTTGTCATAGTATTGTGCCTTTTTATTCTTGTAAAGGAAACTTTTTTGCCTCAAGTTGCTTATTAGTCATAATTAGGACTGAAAAACATTATCTGTAGCAAAATGTTTTTTTAACCCTTAAACTGTCAAAACGTAGCTCTACGTTTGCTCGCGTAGCACTCTGAACGTAGATCTACTTTTTTAAATTCTTTCTTATGGAGAAAATCAAGGGTGGAGCGCTACGCGTGCAAACGTAGATCTACGTTTGGATAGAGGCTAAATAAATGTCCTTAATTGTACATAAGTGTCTTTATTCAAGATTATACAATCATTTACAATATCTCTATTATTAGTGCAGTACTTATGTACACTTTATAAAATAATTGAAACTTACTTTTTTTATCACTGATAACACCTGAGTTATCTAAAGTACCACTTGTACGTATTACTGTACTAGTTTAATTTAAAATGCTATTGCTTTACAAATTGTATTAAAAAAGATTGAGAAATTAAAGGTGAATATTCGTATATTACAGGGGTCATGCACTGCTCAAATTTGCAAACCTTTAGTCCAATGAAATGTCATATACCATTGGAAAATATACAGCAGTATATGTATTTATTTATTGATAAAAAATCAGTGTGATTTATGTTGTACTAAATCAGCAGGCAATTTCTAGTTTCTTTATTCAGATAATTTGTTATAAATGCAGCTGTTAATATATATTTGTGTTGCACTGCTCCCCATTTGTATTTGACTAAGGAGAGTCCAATATTTGTGAGTGCTAATATTGTAGTTTCATTGAAAAGATCTTCAAATATGAGTACTGTATTGTATATGCTGGTGAATTCTTTATTTTGCTACAGATGCTCTGCATTAAAGAGGCTAAATTTATTATTACTAAATTAATAAAATGAACAACAAATTTAACAAAATATTTGTACTTGAAATTCAAGGCAACTTATGAAATGTACTTTAAGTACAGTAATGAATTGTAATTAGTCATTATAGGGCATGACACTTAGAAATAAACAGTATTGCACATTTGCTTAGCCTTTGGCAAGGATTATTTTTATTTTGGTACAGGTCCCTATATAGTAAAAGAATTTAGTCATGCCCTCTGTACTTTACTTTTAGAGCTGCTAAAGAATTTCCTGAAAGTGCTGTGATTAAAAGTTGCCTACTCTTAATGGGTTATTGAGAGGTTTGTTTGTTATATGGCATGACACAGGCTGTCTTTGGTAATTTGAATTATAATCTTTACATTTGTCGGGGAGTGCAACACCTGAGGGGATTGGAGGCATTCATATTCAATCCAGGGAAGGGGAGCACTACACCAATTCCTTAGATTAATGTACCTCCTTGAGGGGGCACTAATACAGCATGTTGACACAGTCATGTTAACAGAGTCCTGATTTTCAAAAATAAAGCCAAATATGTAATGTTTCAATGCAGTTGCCACTGGTCATTATTGTTGCATTATATTGTATGTACCAAGAATGAGAGCAGAGTATTGTACAGTATTTATTTAGCATAAGATGACTTAACTCTTATATTGCTATCTGTATCTGTATAGTAAACCTTAGACAGATAGGCACTGATGGTACACTTAAATTATGTTATTTTTATTATATTTATATGAAGTGCTAAATGCATTTGGGCCATTCAACTGGTGGAGGCTTGATTCTCCAGTCACCAAGAGTGAGACAGAGAGAACTTTTGCAGCCAGGCTTACTGCATATAGGAAGGAATTAGACTGCCAAATAATGTACATGTATATTTTAATTTGTTGAGGTAGGTTCATTTCCTTTGATAAGCATTGGAGAGCCATGTAGTGTGTTATAGGATTTACACCAACTGATTTATTAACATTTTGGTACAATTAACTTTTGTTTACTTGAACTATTACTTTTCCCATGTCAGACAAAACAGTGTTTTGATAGTTGGTAGGATTAGTTACAATGCATTTAATCAACCAAAAAATGGTAAAGTAAAATTCTTTATATACTGTACTTCTTCACTATGTGAGTTCAGTGACCATGACTTCAGTGATTCTTGAGTTATGTTTGATAACACTGCTTAATATCCACTGCTAGGCTCCCAGATTCACAAGTCCCAGATGGTATTATTGATGTGCCAGGTTCCCAGAACCACAAGATCATGGAAAGATATTATGCTGTGAACTTTGATTATTATAATCAAAACTAAGTGCAAAATCCACCAGGGTCATACAGTGCTGTGCAAACTTTGAGAATGGCTCCCAGTGTGCATGTTGCTTTCATGTTACATGTCATTTAGATGACCAGTTTGTATTAAAACTTATTAAAAATTGTGCAAACGTTTTTTGACTAACAGTGTCTAAGTAAAAAGGGTTTTTGCTCCATTAGTGCATTTTCCACTGAAATGCGAGGTCAGCATTGTGCCTGTTAACCATTTATCCATGTGCACCTTGTTGAACACCTGCCTTAGTTAATTTAGCCAATTTTTAATATAATTGTGAATCATGAGTTAGCACAATATATATACGCACTAACTCTTCAAAGAATGATGAATGAATTTGTTAAAATTTT
The DNA here is from genome assembly GCF_026875155.1 of Cherax quadricarinatus. Taxonomy (NCBI): domain Eukaryota; kingdom Metazoa; phylum Arthropoda; class Malacostraca; order Decapoda; family Parastacidae; genus Cherax; species Cherax quadricarinatus. The sequence goes on from NC_069441.1 coordinate 14,482,518, forward strand.
GAGTGCATAATAGGAAGTTGGGGGAACATTTAGATTCAGTATGATGTTACTAGTGCATAATGATGATTAGACTATTTTTTACATTATTTGCTTTATGTACAACAAATTATGAATAAATAAGTTTTAAAAATGTCTCTGAAAATATTTCAGAAATGTAAAAAAAATTATGCAAAGGTTTAATAATTTTTTTTTATAAATATTTTATCTTATTGCAAAAGTGATAAATTTAATATATTATAAAAGTGATGAAAAATTTAATTACCTCAAATATGGATACTCTAGAAAGATTATAAGAATACTGCTTGAATAAACTATTCTTAGGGATATTATGCACTCGTACACAAGTACAAAGAAAGAGGTATAATAACTGGAAAGTTTTATACTGTACAATTGTGATCTTTCAGTAGAATGAATTTAGCAACCTAGGGTCATTCCCAGAATTGAAAAATTAGGGGTAACATTTGGCCTCGTAAAGTGCTAAAGTTGCCAAGTATTAAATCAAAGACATCGACTGAGCATGCAGTTATTGAAATGGTGTTTCACTTAGTGTGAGCTTTATCACACTAAGTGAAAACAGCGTGTTCTGTCTACATCCTTGATTTACTACACATCAGCTTCATACTTGCCAAGTACAGTAAAGCCTTGATTTAATGGACTGATAGGGGGATTATCTGAGTATTTGTGTAATCTGAATGTTAACAAGTGAAAAAACCACTGTAGTGCTCTATATATATAATACAGTAATGTACACAAAACTTAAGATATGCTGTAATGAACATTGAAAATAAAGCAGATTTTGTCTGATTTTCAGAGGTCTGTTAAATTGAGGATTTACCATTTAAGACTATGATCTCAGACTGTACAATATATGATTTACTAAATTTACACTAAGGCATCCCTCATGAAAGAAACAAAAAAAGTTTGTGGTTAGGGTTTTTGGACAACATACATTTGACCACAAAAAAATTGTGTAAAATTTTTGTTTTAAAAGACAGACTTGCCTAGCCTAAATATTATAGAGTATGTGTGCATTGATGTATGCACAGTACCATGGTTTGAACTTACTTGGGCAACTGATATTACCACGTCCTGTGTTGCTGGACGTCAACAAAGTATACTGTAGACGAGTAAAATATTTTTATAACCAACTTACTCTTTATTTTCAGTATTAATAAGAAACATTTTGTTTTGGCCTAATGGGCTTTTGTAATTTAAAGTTAAAATTTAAAGGTTTAGATGAAATTGATCCTATCATTGTTAATTTGTAAATACCAAAATATATAGTTTATTATAAATGTAATATTTCGGATTTTTTGTAAGTATACATTGCATTACAAATATCATTAAAGAAATTATTTGTTTATTTGTAGTTTCACACGACTGCAGCCTATTACTTTAATGAGAATATAAAACATGATCAGAGTATAAACAAATCAAGCATTAAATTAAAAAAGATTGTGAATTCTTTGAAATGCATTAAAAAGATGAACGCAAGATGTTTTTCTAATGGAATCTAGGAAATTTTAATTATTCATTCATGGGGGAGCACTAAACCCATAAGGGTCATAGTGTCAATAGTAATGGGTGGCATTCTGATTTGATCTGAGGGAGGGCAGGTCCAATTCCTCAGATCAAGAGTCCCTTACTGGCATCAAGGAACCTCCCTTGAGAGGGGTGTAATAATAATGTAGTACAGTACAGCAAGTCCTGGAAGTAGCAGACTGATACTGATAACGACAGCATTATTAATATAATCAAGGGGGGAAGCGCTAAACCCGTAGGATTATACAGCACTTGGGGGAGGGGGGAATGGATGGTATTCAGTCTTAATTCATGGAAGTGGAACACAGATCCAGTTCCCTAGATCAAGAGCCCCTCACCAGCATCAAGGAACCTCCCTTGAAGGGAATGATGAGAGCAGGTGGCAATACTGTGGTGGAAAGAATGAAGATTGTTTTTCCGTGATTATTAACAATAAGACCATTCCGTAACCAACAAATTTTATTTCTGAACAAATTGACCCAACACATTTTGTCCTGTATTTCCAAAATTCATTGACAAAGAGTTTACTGTATTTATATTCATGGGGAAGTGCTAAACCCATAAGGGTCATACATAGCCCAAGAAATAGAAGCGAGAGGTAATTAGGCTTGAATCAAGAAAGGGAAGGATAGCTCTGATTTCTTGGATCAAGAGCACAGCATCAAGGGTAAGCACTAAACATGTATGAATCATATGCCTGGAGAATGGGAGGTAATCAGGGTCAATTCAAGGAAGGGAAGCATTAATCCATTTCTTGGATCAAGAGCTTGGTAACATCATGGCACCTCCCTTTAGGGAAGTTATCTAGGACAAGGGCTTCCTACAGTCTTTCTCCCTATAATTAGGGTGTTGCAGAGGTCAACAGTGAATTATCTGTGCTCTCAATCAGGACAGACAATGCATCAACCCCTCCAAAACTATATGCTTACAACTAAATCCCATTTCACCAAATATTTCTTTTCCCACCTACATCTTCCCTATGGCACAACAATATGCCCCATCTCTTCATTACCAATACACTCTAGCCCACCTGTTAGTAATTACATATACCTCCTGCTTACTGTCCCCCCTCATATACTCAATCTGCCTCTTTCTCTTACTGAAATATTACAATAAAAACTAAGTGGTAAACTAACGAGGGTCATTCAGCTCTCTTACCACAGCCACCACTAAATGATATATATCAGTTGCTTCTCTAAAACACATGCACATCCAGAAGTTTACCTTCATCCACCAATACATTGTCTAGCAAACTGCTGTCATTGCACATTTCATCAAACCTGATTACTTCCCAGTCCCCAGGTACTGTATGATCCCTATGGATTTAATGGGTCTACATTATAATATTCAATAAAAGCTTTAAAACATGATTCAGAAGCGAGACATGTTCGTTGAGGAAAACACATGGGCAGTACAGAATTATCATTATATTCATGTTAAGCATTAAGCCTAAGAGGAACATGCAGTTCTGCATGATGGAGGGTATTACAGTGGAACCTTGGTTTTAGTATGCCCTAGTTTGTATGTAAAGCTACGTATAGTTATTCTCTATAAAATGTATTTTTTGCTAATATTTCCCAAAAGAAATGTAAATTCAACTAATCCATTCCAGACACCCAAAAATATTAACAAAAAATACATTTTATAGAGAATAACTATAGTTTTACATACAAACTAGGGCATACAAAAACCAAGATTCCACTGTATTATTACGTACATTCAAGGTGGAGCATTAAGTCTGTAGGGGTTATATTCAGCGTAGTGGAATGAAAGGTAATCAGACTGAATCCCTGAATCCATAGAAGGGAAGGCCAGGTTCAATTTCTTGGATCAAGAGCCTCTCACAGGCATCAACAAACCTCTTGTGCAGGTCCAGTCACATTATGGGAAAGTGCTAAACCCACAAGGGAATAGGAGGCATATGGGTTTGATCCAAGGAAATGGCAGGTCAAATTTCTTGGACCAAGAGCTCCTCACTGTTATTAGTTTTTTAATTTTAATGAAGGGGAGGTGCCAAACAAGCACTTTCCTTGAGGGGAGATCATGTTTGCAAACATGCACTCAGCTCACCAGTGTCACTTCAGCTCCAGGGTCAAACTCCACTTCTAAGTGGAAAAGAGAGCACTGTACATGATTCTTCATGCATGGCATGTACATGCACATATGTTCAGCACAAGGATAGTCTCCAGAGCAGTATCCATCCAGCCATGGAGAGCTTCAACCAGAGTGGCAAATGATCAACCAAGACTGATTTTCCTATCATGAAAAGTCTACCCGCAGGAAATAATCTCTCAGATTACGCGAAAGGCAATTCTCTCAAATATTTTTAATACTATATTGACATCATGATATTCTTACTGACAATGTTTATCAACGTTCAGAAATAGAAATACATGTACTGCATTTCCTTTGTTTTCTAATCATAGTTATCATTAGTATATAAATTATTCAACTTCATAAATACAGTGGACCCCCGGTTAACGATATTTTTTCACTCCAGAAGTATGTTCAGGTGCCAGTACTGACCGAATTTGTTCCCATAAGGAATATTGTGAAGTAGATTAGTCCATTTCAGACCCCCAAACATACACGTACAAACGCACTTGAATAAATACACTTACATAATTGGTCGCATTCGGAGGTGATCGTTATGCGGGGGTCCACTGTATTGGTGAGGAAATAATATTCTTGAGTATGAAATTCTGAAGGAAAGCTCTGGAATAATATAACAACTTTACTTACAGAAAATACAGTAGAAATAATTTTTTTTTTTCAACACGTTGGTTGTCTCCCACAAAGTCTATAGAATACCTTTTACATGTAACTTTAATACAAATACTCAAATCTGCAGTTTATGTAATAGAGTAAATAAGAATTTTGTACTTAATTTTCTCAGTAAGAAAATTAGTATATTAGTACAGTATAATGTAAACAGTGCAACACATTTAGTGACATTAACCTGTAAACAGTCCAAGCAGATCTATGTTCACATGCGTAGTGCTCCAAAAGTAGATCTATGTATTTTTTTACATATTTTCAAATATAACAAAAAAAAAAAAGTAGATCAAAGTTTTTTTACATGTTTTCAGATGTAAAAAAAAAAAAGGATCTACCTTTTTTTACATATTTTCAAATGTTGAAAAAACGTATGTATACGTTTGGACTGTTTACGGGTTAAGGACAGTGGGCTCCTCAGTTCAATATCCAATGGCTGGATGCTGGCATACTATCAAGGCCAGAGCTGCTTATAGCTGGATTTTTGAGGTGTGCAAGTTGTGATGTTTCAATGCTAAGCAAATAAAATGAAGAAAGTAACCTTAGGAAAATTTCCATATTTTGTTTCCAGTGAGAGACCCTTCCTTGTAATGGTGACCTCTAGGCATTTCCAGTACACATCTAAAAGCTCAAGTGTTTTGCAGTTATAATCAAAGAAAGCGCTAAACCGACAAGGGTCATACAGCACTGCGGGGCAGAAAATAATGTTGAGGCTATAAACAGCTAGGTGGAGAGGGGATCAGAGGTAAGGGGAGAAAAGGGCTTGAAGGGACGCTAAGGGCTATGTGTCAAAGTTCGTACAGTAAAGCAGTTGCTGACAAAAAGTCAAAAAGTGATTGTAAGTCAAAGGCAAGAAAAGAAGATAAGGTAAGAGTGTTAGGAGGCAGTGGGATTGGGGGTAAATCCTGTGAGCTCACTGATAAACCAGGCAATTGACAAGAAAGTGAAGAACCGAACAGGGACCCAACAAAAACCCCACAGCGAGGAAAAGGGGTGTCATTCCATGAGATACTCATGGGTTTAAAGGGGAGTATGGACCAATGCGGAGCCAGGAGAGTGCAGTCTCCCAAGTACGGCAACAGTGGCAAGAAGATGGCCATAAACCTAAAAGCGGTTTAATAGAGTGCAATATGTTATGGTGCATGCCCGCCCACCGTTGTTGCCAACGGCTGTGAAGACGGGCCGAGATGACTGAAAATAATCTCTGAACAGAATACCTCTATAGGAAACTGGAAGATCATGCACTGCTGACCATGCAGCAGCATCTGCTTGTTTATTGCCCTGCACATCAACATGTCCAAAAAACAATGTCTGTTTTTGCTAGCCACATGGTGCAACCATATTTGAATATGAAGGACTAATGGATGAGGGGAATGAAATTGTTTAATGGTTTGTAAAGCAGTGAGGGAATCCGAAGTGATCACAAACGTCGAAGGAGACACACATGTAATACGAAGAAGCGCTATGAGGATGGCATACAACTTGGAAGTAAAAATACTAGCCGAGTCTAACAAATGATCTCGGACAACATCGTCAGGGAATACTGCTGTAAACCCAACACCTACAGAAGATTTAGAACCGTCTGTATAAACAGCGATGGCATGAGCATGTGACCGGAAGTGATCAAGAAAGAGAGAGCGAGAAGCAGTCGTAGGCAGGAGAGCTTTGGCTCACGGTAGTAGGGGAGAACAGACACGAACCATCGGAACTTCCCAAGGGGAAAGGGAAAAGGTAGATGCTAAATGAGAATACAAGGGAGGCAACTGGAGAGAAGACCGAGTGAAGATGAAGAGAAAACGGTTGGAGTAGGCAGGGGCGCTGAATAAACAATGGGCTTCTACTAATGTCTGAGACCAACCTATATGTAGAAGAAACACGAGGATAAAGTAATGAAGACAATGAGCATCATGACGATCAGCTAAGGAAGGAACATTTGCCTCTGCAAAAGGGCTTTCAACAGGGGATGAATGAAGGCACCAAGGCACAAATGTAGACTTTGATGATGAAGGGGATCTAACTTAGAGTTGTAGGAGAAGTTGCAGAATAGACTTGGTCACCTTAATCCAGCTTGGACAAGGCTGGGGGGGGAATGCAAACAGAGGAGAGTTCGCGATCTGCTCCCCATTGAACGATGTGCAAGAATTTTAAGGAAATTTATCCAAGCATGGCAAGTTGCCTTCAAAGAGGAAATTTGAGGCTTCCATGTCACACGATGATCGAAGAGAAGGCCAAGAAACTTGATTATCACATTCTGGAATAGGCGAGCCGTGTAAATACAATGGAATATCTGGGATAAGAGGATGTCTAGTGAAGGTAATGAAATGGGTTTTTGTACTAGAAAATTTAAAGCCAGAGAAGTGGTGTAGTGGGAAACTTGGTCAATGCATCCTGAAGGGAGGCTGCTACCAGGTAACAATCAGCGCCTGAGTAAGCTATAGCAAAGTCATCCACAAAGTGAAGACCAAATATGCGATTGGAAAGAACAGAAGGTAGGTCGTTTATAACTAAGAGAAAAAGGGTAGTGCTAAGGACACAACCTTGTGGGACTCCCTTGGCTTAAACAAAGTCTGAGGAAAGCGAGGCGCCAACACGGACACAAAATGTCTCTCAGATAGAAAGCAGCAAGGAAGGTTGGTAGATTACTGCAGAGGCCTAAGGAGTGGGTTTGGGCAAAAATATTATACATACCTCCAAGTGGTATCATATGCCTTCTCAAGATCAAAAAAAAGACTGCCAGGACGGAGTGTTTTGTTAGCAAAGGCATTTCGCACATACGTATCTAAGTGAATTATTATTATTATAATCAAAAAGAACCGCTAAGCCCACAAGGGCTATACAGCCTATCTAAGTGGAACAAGGAGTCCAAAGTAGAGCGGCCCTTGTGAAAAGCCATATTGGCGAGGGAAAAAACTATAGCGAGTCTCCAAGAACCATATCAGATGTCAGATGTCTATTCACCAATCATTCCATCACCTTGCAGACTGCACTGGTCAGGGCAATGGGACAATAGTGAGAGGTATCAAGCCCCAAAGTGCCTGGTTTGCAAAACAGTAGTACAATGCAGATTTCCATTGTTGAGGGAGAACCCTCGTGCCCAAATAAGAGGTGTAAGGGCAGTAGAATGCAGATGTTGCAGCATACTGATATGAATATCATCAGGTTCAGCTGCTGATGACTGGCAAGCACAAAATGTAGACTAACTCTAGGAGAGCGAAAGGTACGTTATATGGCTCCATTCCATTAAGGGGGAAATCCAAGGGCAATTGCTCCTTGGTAGACTTAGATGCAAGAAATGAGGGACAAAGGTGAAGCCCTTGCGAGACGTGGACAAAATAGTTACAGATTTCCGTGGCAACTTCATAATGGTAGACATGTAGTCTTGCCAACAAGTGTGTTTAGCATCATGTTATGACATGGCGAGCAACCGCCCTTGCCCACTTAAAATCCAATAGACGACCTGAGGCCCAATTATATTGATATGGCCCCACGCAGCACGTTTCAAATGCACTGCACAGGCACACACAGGAAACCACCAAAGCACGCATATCTGAGAATGCCTGCCTGAGGTTTGAGGAATAGAACATGATGGTGCAGTCAAGACTAAGGTTGAAAACTGGTGCAACAGTTTATCAATAAAGGACAAAAGAGGGTCCCCCACAAAAGGTGGTAAGATGAGAGTATAAGTCCCAATTTGCTTGTGCGAATTGCCAACGAGGGCTACGAGGCGGTCAGGAATATGTAGTGTAAGAAGAATGGGAAAGTGATCACTGTCATGTAAATCCGGGAGAAACAGACTAAGCATAATCAAGTGCAACAGACGAGGAACAGACAGAAAGATCAATGCAAGAAAGAGACTGAGTGCGAGTCAAAATGGGAAGAAGCACCTGTATTTAAAAACGGGAAGAGAATGAGAAGTGAGAAGAGTCTCTAACTGATCACCACAAGAGTCACAGTGGGATCCTCCCCACAGATGATGGTGAGCGTTAAAATCACATAACAAGATGGGTGGCAGTCAAGAAGAGATCAATAACACAATATCCGAGATACAGGATGTATGGGAGGGGGAAAGAGAGAGCAAACTGTATACCATCTGTGTAAATAAATATGAGCTGCAGTATAGTGCAGCAGAGAATGAACAAAAACTTGTTGATACAGTATACCAATGCGCACAAGAAGTGTGCTTTCATTAAATGATTCATCAGGAAAGGGATCGGAAGAATGTAACAACACAGCTCAAAATGGGGCGAGTAACTGAACGAATTTTGGACTCTTGTAACTCGACACATATTGGGGAAAACTGGGAGAGCAACACTTGGAGCTCTTCCCGATTACCCCTGAGGATATGAATATTCCACTGTAAATAAGACATTAATTTACAAAGACAGGTATGCCAACAAAAAGAAGAGATAAAATACATGGGGTATCAGGGTTAGCGAAGTCAACGTGTGGGGCAACGGTAAGCGTGTAAGCAAGGAGGAATCAGAATGCCGTGAAGGAAAAAGACTGTTGCGAGGGTCATGAAAAAGAAGGGGGGTAGAAGGATGCTGTGTTGGTGTCCATCGAGGGTTTTTTCTCCGCAATATAGTTGGGGACAGCGTCAAGTGTCTCAGCAGATAAGGAAGATGTTGATACCACAATTTCAGAGACAGGCGAGGTAGAGCAAGTAGAAATCGGGGAGACTATGGAAGGAACCAAAGAGTCTGAAAGGGGCGGGGAGTATGAACCTGGAGAGATGCGCTGGCAGGGGCAGAAGAGTCCTGGAGTGGAACAGGAGAGGAAGGAGTTGGAAGGTAACTAGGGAAGAAGACTGGGAGGAACAGAAGAGGGGACTACATAGGGGAAGAAGGTAAACCTCCACCTTCGTGAGAGAGTTAGAAAGGGGGTGAGAACTAGGCACCAAGGTAGAAGATAGATTCAACTTCACAGGTGATAGGCATGAAGAAGGCGTAGGCTTGCGAGGTCTCGTAGACTGAGAAAGTAGCAAGCAAGATGAAAAAGTAGAAGTAGGAAAAGGTACGGAGGTAGGAGTTTCAGATGGTAAAAACCACAAAAGAATTAGAAATGGGGGTGACCCCAGAAAAACATGGTAGCAGAGGAGCTGGTAGGCAGGAGGACCGTCAAGGTTGGAGGTCTCCGAGCTACTTGAGAATAAGGAACATGAGGAAGATTTCTCTGAAGGCTGAGCTAAGAGATAGCCATAGTGTAAGGCCTTACTCTCCTTAAGCTAACGGATTTCCTGTTTATTATGACAGACTTGACAATGGCGTGAAAAAAGGCAGAGATTCATTGCAATTGAGACAAGAGGGAGAAGACTGCAAGATGTATCGGCATGCTCTGTGGCACTGCAGACCAAGCACTCCGCCGCAGATCTGCAGTATTTAGCGGGGCGTCCGAAAATATCAGTAAGTATGGCACTGTTGGGGAGTAGGGACTACTTTACGGACCTCTAGGCAATGGCCTGCATATAAACAGAAGATGGAAGGTTACAGCAGTCGAAGGTTAAGCGGGCAATGTTACTGGGGAAAGCGCCTCTGCTCGCGAGCGGGCAGGACGTATGTATCCACTTTGAGAACAGGAAGGTCCTGAAGGGCTAATTGCTCTAAAATATCATCGCCGCAAGACAGAAAATCACTCTGTATAATAGTACACAGTAAAAGCACCATACCAATGCAAGAACTGAGAGTAGCGTGCTTATGAACTGTGATTGGAATGTTATCTATGGAAGTTATATGGTAAAGATCATGAGTTTGTTCTGAATTCTGAACTGTAATGATGTGTGTACAGCTTCGAAGAACGTGAAAGGATATATTCTGGCCATGTCGTAAAAGAGCTTTACCAATACTATGATCAGAAAGATAATCAGTTGGAGATGTCGAATGTAGGGAAAAGAATTTAGGTCGCTGTGTACTTGTAAACATGGTGCACAAAGGAAGTGGGTATTGCATAGGTCGTTTTTGGGTAGACATCAAAGAACCGTCGTCAGTAGGTGGTGTGGAACATTTAGTAGTACCGTGGGCGGTCCAAGCTGAGGGAGTGGGCGATCCAAAAACTGTCGCACTGTATTCGGGGAAGCTGGACGCATTGTTTAAAGGCATGCAAGAGGCAGAGGCACTAACAGAAATGGGTGGCACCTCCACCTGGAGCAGGTGACGAAGCGTTACCAGCAGAAGGTACAGGGGTATGAGAAGAGTCTAGAGAATGGTCTAATAACGAAGCTGGGTCAGAACAGGATGTGGGAACAGAAAGGGGCCTGCAAGGAGGAGGGTTATTACAGAACAAAGACTCCATGACAGTGGTGCTTCTTTCTTGTTATTTAAAAAAAAAAAAAAAAAAAAAAAAAAAAAAGATGGATAGTGGAGGGACAGTCACTAGAAGGCATGGAAGGACCTTAAGTTCTTCCCCTCATCTGAGAGGGCGTGGAGCCCACTAGCAGTGCAGATGCAGCGTGGAACCCATGCCATACCCTACCCTTCACGCAGGTAAACCAGCGCTCTGGGATAGCAACCTCATATCTACTGAGCCACCTCAGTGGACAAAAGAAAGGGCAGTTGGAAACCTGCCACAAAGCATACCTCCTTTGGCTGTCACCTCCCAAAACTGACAGGCAGCCTTTGGAGATACACCCATCATCTGCAGGACACCCCACTCACTTCTCGGAAATCCGGGAAGGGAGCAGGGCACCTCCAGACAATTCAGATTCCATAACAAACTACACCACCCCCGAGGGACTCTACAAAGTGGGATGAACCCCAGCACACTTGCCCCTACCTAGAAACCGTAATGCCAGAGGGGAGGATCCCAGAGACTACAAACGGCATGGGGAAAAGGAGGGGTGGGGAGGAAGAAAGGGGAAAAAAATGGGGGTGGGGGATACTGAGGATACTTAGATTTGAGGAAGGAGACCAAAGGGCTTAATTCCTTAGATCGAGAGTCTCTTCACCGCATCAAGGAGCCCCACTTGAAGAGGAAGTGTCTTACAAATGCAGCTGGAGTCTCAAATAATTTCATGTGCTAATTTGGTCAGCACATAATTAAGCTATTATCACTCATATACATTATCAAGGAAAAGTGCCTGTTTAAATTATGTACTCGTCTACAAGAAACATTGCCATAAAATAAATATTTTTGTAATTCAACTAAACATGCAATCTCTATGCTCATTCATTTTCTATTTTTCTAAGGTTTACTATTTACCCTCCTGAACAATTTTAATTATTAGCAACTTTAGTAATATCTTCCCTAACAATGAAAAATTTTCAGTGAAGGTAACTAGTGTTGGCAATTGATTCTAGAAAGACAAAGGCATGTATTGCCAAGTATAAACTAAATTTAATTCAACAAATGATACAAGCACAATTACAATTTTTCGTAACTTTGACCAGATACATGTATTTGGGGAGTGGAAAGATTCTCATTGTCAAGAATTTTTGGAGGCTGCCACACCATTTTACCCTTGCAATCTACTTCATTTTCTAATTTTAAAACTTGAATCTTGTGACAAATACTGGTTTCTTAGAGAATTATCTGAAAAACTCCTCCCCAAAGGAGTATGCTTTGAATATTTATCATTGCTCGCAGAGTATACTGACTGCACTTTTTTGTCTTTTGACTCTTGCTTATGACTACTCTTAGTTTTATAAAGATCCCTTTGAAGGTGAAGAGGCAGTGTGTTAGCAGAATGAAGATTCAAAGAGAGAAAGGACTGAGTTATTTCTGATAGTTGTGGTGAGCAAGGCAGTTCACTGTTAGGTCTTTGAGGAGTACCTGAATTTGTTATTTCTGCAGATTCCTTAGACATCACATTTTCTTTGTTTTTTTTTCAGTTGATAAGAGAGAACTGGTTCCTCAGGTGTATTGTCATTTATTTCAGAATTTAAATTAGGTAAGGACTGATAATCTTGGTAGGACAAAACTGGTTCTTCAGGAGTGTAACTGTCTGTTGATTCATCAATTAACCGTGACATAGCAGAACTAAATGCTGAGAGAGAAGGTTCCTCAGGAGTTACTGAACATGCAGTTTTCACTATTGGTGCATCTGTGTAATTACTGCTAGTATCCTCTGTACTTTGTTCCTGTTGTATAGAAAATGGCTTCATTATAATCTGCTTGGTATATTCATAGACTGGTGGCTCTTCTGGGGAGACCTCAAAACAAGGCTTTTTAGATGCACTTTTTACTTGGAGGTCTGAAGGAATCTCAGGCATTATGTCCTCAGATTCATGGCCAGTTACATTAGAAAAAATCACTGGTGTCTGAGTGAGTTGGGTCATATGATCCTCAGATGATTCATTACATTTTTCAGCATTTGTCTCGGATGGAAGATGAACCTTTTTCCTAAGAGGCATCTTGTGCATGGGTATGATATCTGGAGTTAAATCAATGCTTTCTTCAATTCCAGAAAGCCACTGCTCTACTGTGACACACGATCGAGCGAGTGATGCTAGAGACACTGAGAGCTTTGCTCCATCATGTGGGTTCCTAACTGGAGTCTTGATTTCCATAATTTTGTCATCAATATTGCTAGATGCTGAAGTGTTCACCTGGAAAGTAAAATATATATTGTGCATAAAAATGGCATTTTATCTGCATCATATCATGTTTTGAGGTTTGATATTAAATTTTTTAATCTTGTACTAAAAAACCTGTACAAAAAATGGAAATTATCTCCACTCACAGCAAAATTTTAAGTACCCTAACAAGAGGTAATCTTGTATGTAACCAGTGGTTAAAAATATGAACCAACTATGGTGTACCCAGTACATGTATACATGAAATTCCTTACAAATACTGTAAAAAATCATATACAGAATAAGTAATTCAATCACTAGAGCAAATGAAGAAAGTAATCTGCCAGATATACAGTGGACCCTCGGTTATCGGCTGTTCCGGATATCGGCCAATTCAATTTTCGCCCGCTTTTTTGGCCAAAATTCTCTCCCAGTTATCAGCCGTTATTTTGGAGATCAGCCGTATTGGACGCATCCACCCATCGCTCCTCCACGTTCATGAGTCAGTCTGGCTGTGTCTCTGGGCAAGTGAGGAAGCCTCCGCACATTCATCCAAACATTTTGCTATAATCCATTGTTTTTTGTGGTTGAGTGCAACTGTGAAATAAGCTACCATGGGCCCAAAGAAAGTTCCTAGTGCCAGCCCATTTGTAAAGGGCTGAGAGAGAGGGGAGAATGTGCCTTCTTCAGTGATTCTACAATATATACAATACTAAAGGCTATAGCGCCAGCCAGCGATAAAGTGTAGCATTAACAGTGTAGCAAGTACGTTATGCAATTAAGCGACAGAAAAAGGACGACACAAAACTCTTCCAATGTTGTTTGAGGTACACCTACCATCCGACTTATGACCTGCTCGACATACGACCACTCGACTTACGACCGTATTTTTTATGCCAAATTTCTGGGAAATAAACAACTATTTGTGTTGTACACAGTGTTTATCCTAAACCTTACAGTATAAAATACAGTACATGTACTAACAGCATAAAAAGTAAAGTAAAACATTAAATACCAAAATAAAACAATAAAATAAAGTCATTACAAAAATGTGATGTTGATATTCAGTAGTAAAGTTCGACTTGCGTCCATTTCGACACGACCGGTTTCTCGGAACCGAACTCGGTCATAAGTCGGATGGTACCTGTATATAGGGCCACTGACAACATATGCCGCCTTGCATATCTTCCACTACCCTAAACCACTGCCAGCATCTCAATAACAATTTTATTTCTTTACATTCTCTATTATGTTTTTATACAATATTTCTTATTTATAAATTACATTCACTGTTTCAGTGTGACTAGTAGTATGAATAGTGGTAACGGCTGCTGCCGTTGCCACCACCACCACTTTATGGCTTATGCTGTCAGTGGCCCTCATAAACCCAACAACAACAACCACACCACCACTAGCCACACATGTAATGACATATTTTATTCATTCTAGAGTATATGTCATGTTTCTATGTTATTAATATTGTTTATTATTATTATTTGTTATTATTATTGTTTATCAGCTCTTTGCTGATGACACTGTGCTCTTGGGAGATTCTGAAGAGAAGTTGCAGAGGTTGGTGGATGAATTTGGTAGGGTATGCAAAAGAAGAAAATTAAAAGTGAATACAGGAAAGAGTAAGGTTATGAGGATAACAAAAAGATTAGGTGATGAAAGATTGGATATCAGATTGGAAGGAGAGAGTATGGAGGAGGTGAATGTATTCAGATATTTGGGAGTGGACGTGTCAGCAGATGGGTCTATGAAAGATGAGGTGAATCATAGAAATGATGAGGGGAAAAGGGTGAGTGGTGCACTTAGGAGTCTGTGGAGACAAAGAACTTTGTCCTTGGAGGCAAAGAGGGGAATGTATGAGAGTATAGTTTTACCAACACTCTTATATGGTGTGAAGCATGGGTGATGAATTTTTGCAGCGAGGAGAAGGCTGGAGGCAGTGGAGATGTCATGTCTGAGGGCAATGTGTGGTGTGAATAATGCAGAGAATTCGTAGTTTGGAAGTTAGGAGGAGGTGCGGGATTACCAAAACTGTTGTCCAGAGGGCTGAGGAAGGGTTGTTGAGGTGGTTCGGACATGTAGAGAGAATGAGCGAAACAGAATGACTTCAAGAGTGTATCAGTCTGTAGTGGAAGGAAGGCGGGTAGGGGTCGGCCTAGGAAAGGTTGGAGGGAGGGGGTAAAGGAGGTTTTGTGTGCGAGGGGCTTGGACTTCCAGCGGCATGCGTGAGCGTGTTTGATAGGAGTGAATGGTGACAAATGGTTTTTAATACTTGACGTGCTGTTGGAGTGTGAGCAAAGTAACATTTATGAAGGGATTCAGGGAAACCGGCAGGCCGGACTTGAGTCCTGGAGTGGGAAGTACAGTGCCTGCACTCTGAAGGAGGGGTGTTAATGTTGCAGTTTAAAAACTGTAGTGTAAAGCACCCTTCTGGCAAGACAGTGATGGAGTGAATGATGGTGAAAGTTTTTCTTTTTCGGGCCACCCTGCCCTTGGTGGGAATCGGCCTGTGTGATATTAAAATAATAAATAATTAGATGAATTGTGATGGATAAATAATCCGCAGAGTTGATATTGGTGCCAACAAGACTTCAATAATGGTAAAAGTGATGTTAAATGTTCATTTATCCATTTCATTAGTCATTTTATTTAGTTCTCATTGTTTTGTCTATGTAAAACTATAGTTAATCTTTAAAAAATGTATTTTTTTTGTTAATATTTTGGGTGTCTGAAATGGATTAATAGCACAGTGGACCCTCGTTTTTTGTAATTAATCCATTCCAGAGTGTGACTAATGGGGAAAACTGATGATCTGCGAAACCATTTTCCCCATAAGAAATAATAAATCCAATTAATTCATTTCAGGCCAAAAGTATTAACAAAAAAAAAAGAATTTTTTTTTACATGAAATATAGATTTACATACACAGAAAACAATGAGACATGACGAATAAAACTATAATAATATCACATTTACCTCTATTGAAGACTCTTGTTGGTGTATGAATAAAATGTCATTACGTATGTTAGAAATTGTGGCGGCAGCAGGGGAGTGTGTTTGGAGACAGGACAAGATAGTCCTTCAATATGACACTAATATAAACTCTACGGCTTATTTATTTATCACAATTCATCTAATATGATATTATAAACTGTATATGATATGGTTCACAGTTTTCCAGCACATCAAGATTTTTTTTTTTTCAATAAATTGGCCATATCAGACCGAGGCAGGGTGACCTAAAAAGAAAAACAAAAGTTTCTCTTATTAAATTTAGTAATTTATATAGAAGGGGTTACTAGCCACTTGCTCCCAGCATTTTAGTCGCCTCTTACAACACGCATGGCTTACAGAGGAAGAATTTTGTTCTACTTCCCCATGGAGACATTAAGAATTATACAGCCTCTCCTCACTTAGCAATGTACTCGTTTACTGACAACTTGGACTTACGACAGGCTCTCTGACCACTATGCATACCTAATTGTATATTAGAGCTGATTTCCTCTATTCTGTTTATTATAATATAGAGTACACTACTGTATAAACATTTAAAAATATACCAGAAATGTTATAAATGGTGCAAAGGTGACATTAAAACAATATCAAAGATGGTTGACATACACCCACTACCAATGTAGTATGCTCCTCATTAGCAATGAGTTTGTTGATGGCATGGGCTTAGGAATGGAACTCCATCATTAAGTGAGAAGAGGTTGTAACAATAAAAATACATGGAAAATTGTTTCCATTATAATCTACATAGAAATTTTTTTTAATACCACTCCCTTAAAGATCACTTGCCCCTGCTTTATCTTTAGGCCAAATTACCTGACTTTAGGCAGAGTTAGAGTTCCAAGGTGGAGAATACAGTGTTTGCACTCTCAGTGATAGTTGGAGAAGGGAGATGTTGCAGATCAGGAGGTAATATATGTTGTAATATCCACTCACTACCGGCAAGACATTATTTTATTAACACATCGGCCGATTCCCACCAAGGCAGGGTGGGTATAACTATACTCTCATACATTTCCCTCTTTGCTTCCAAGGACAAAGTTCTTTGTCTCCACAGACTCCTAAGTGCACTACTCACCCTTTTCCCCTCATCAATTCTATGATTCACCTCATCATTCACAGACCCATCTGCTGACGCATCCACTCCCAAATATCTGAATACATTCACCTCCTCCATACTCTCTCCCTCCAATCTGATATCCAATCCTTTGTCACCTAATCTTTTTGTTATCCTCATCACCTTACTCTTCCCTATATTCACTTTTAATTTTCTTCTTTTAAATACCCTACCAAATTCATCCACCAATCTCTGCAACTTCTCTTCAGAATCTCCCAAAAGCACAGTGTCAACAGCAAAAAGCAACTGTGACAATTCCCACTTTGCATTTGATTCTTTATCTTTTAGCTCCACACCTCTTGCCAAGACTCTCACATCTATAAATATATTGAACCACGGTGACATCACACATCCTTATCTAAGGCCTACCTTTACTGGGAAATAATCTCCCTCTCTCCTACATACTCTAACCTGAGCCTCACTATCCTCGTAAAAACTCTTCACTGCTTTCAGTAACCTACCTCCTATACATCTGCCATATTGCCCTCCTTTCCACCCTGTCATATGCCTTTTCCAAATTCATAAATGCCGCAAAAACTTCTTTACCCTTATTTAACCCTTTGACTGTCGCGGTCGTATATGTACGTCATGGGAGATACCGTGTTTGACGTATCTATATGCATAAATTCTAGCGGCTTCAAATCGAGCGGGAGAGGGCTGGTAGGCCTACACGAGAGAGAATGGGTCTCAGTGGTCGGTGTGCACCCTGTGAAAAAAATCTGGGACTCAGCGGTGCATTGTGGGAACGCCATCTTGGTAGTCCATTTTCACCATGCCTCGCGGTAAGAAGTTCCTCACTCCTCGGCGGATTGGAGGTCTTTTGTTCCCAAGTGATAGCTCAAACAGTGATGATAGTGTCAGTGAAAGTGAATTCCATGGTTTTGAAGCGGGTGTGACCGAGAAAATTACCCAGGATAACATAATTAGTGATGAAAACCCAGATGACCCACAACCATCCACCTCTGGTGCTAGGCCGCTCGTTCATATTCACCTGTACCAGGACGAAAGAGGAAACTATTTGCCCGTGTACAAGACTCAGATGTGAGCAGTGCAAGTGATAGTGATAGTGATTTCAAGGTTATTGAAAGCACTTCTAGTTGTGACAGTGAGGTGAATATTCCCCAGTGAAACGGCAGTATGTACGACGTCGCATGCGGTCTGGTAGTGTGCCATATCTCTTCCAAGAGGAAGGAGTACATCTCGGAGCACATCCCGTGGCCCTACAAACACGTCCTGATAGTGAAGATGACGATATTGTTACGATGGGTAATAAATGATGTGAGTGAGGCAGCAGGCGGTGGTGGTGATAGTGACGGTGCCATGAGTCATGTGACACCAGCAGCGGGCCACGCTAGTGCCCGCGCTGCTGACTCTGCACAACTACAACCTGCTTCGGGCCGACCCCACACTCTCACAACCACAACCACAACCTGCACAACCACAACGACATTACAATATCCAGAACGCACCAGCTGACCGCATCTGGATTGGCATCAAGATGACGAGTTTGTACCCAATCCCCATGACTTTGATGAAGGACAAAGTGGAATACGGCCATCATGTACACTTGGGAAACAATCCCACTGAACTGGAATGCTTTCAGTTGTTCTTCGATGAACCCCTGATGGACATTATTGTCAGGAAAGCAATACATACTATGAGTACAACCATGGCAAACACTATGCTTTCACCAAGATCACGCCTACAACCAGTGGAAGGACACAACTGTGCAGAGATGTATCTGTTCTTTGCCACAATAATGCTTATGCCACATGTGTATAAGCATAGTGTCAGCACATACTGGGCGACAGACCGCCTGATTTCAACCCCTGCTTTCAGTGACATTATACCAGTGAATAATTTGTGTTACTGTTACGTATGTTACACTTTTCAGACAAAACCAGGCCTGACAGAAGCGACAGGTTATATAAGATCAGACGTGTGGTTTATGTACCTGAAACAAAAGTGCTGTATGTATTTTATCCCTTCAGGAAGCTTGTTATTGACGAGTCTTTGATTTTGTTCAAAGGAAGACTCTCATTCAAGCAGTATATACCAAGCAAGAGGAAACGCTTTGGTATAAAGTTATTTGTTCTGTGTGATTGCAAAACTGGTCTGGTTTTGGATATAATTGTGTACACTGGCGGTAAAACAATGGAAGATACCAGGAAGTTACTGGTATCTCTGGTGATGTGGTTAGAACAATGATGGAGCCCATATCTTGGTAAGGGGCATATTTTATATACTGACAACTGGTACACAAGCCCTATACTCAGTGATTTCTTGCGAGTGAACATGACAGGTGTGTGGCACAGTGCGTAGAAGTCGTAAACATATGCCTAGGTTCGAAGCTGGCAGTCGTAGAGGTGAAGTGCAGGTGTTTGCTGCCAATGACATCATGGCATTTCGGTGGCATGACAAACGTGATGTCACACTGCTGACATCAGTTCACCGACACGAAATGGTAGAGACTGGCAAGCAGAATAGAGAGACCAAAGAACCTATTGTAAAACCTGCAGCTGTGATGGATTACAACCTCAATATGCGCTTAGTGGACAAATGTGACATGCAGATTGGGTTTGCTGACTGTGTTCGCAAGAGTTATAAGTGGTACATAAAACTTTTTTCCATCTTCTTGACATTCCATGCTGAATGCTATAATATGTATAAGTTGAAGACCAAGAACAAACCCAAATATGGTGAATTTTGTTTGTCAGTCATCAGACAAATAATATTCAAGTACCAAGAAACAACACCTGCAATAGACCAGCGCCCACGAAATTATCAACACATGTCCTCTCGTCTGAGGCCTGGTGATCACTACCCCATACCACTGCCTGCTACTACTGCCAAGAAAAATGCTCAAAGAGGATGTTTTGTCTGTGGACATACCACAAAACGCCCACAAAACGCAGAGACACTCGTTTTATGTGTGAGGAGTGTAAGACACCATTGTGCTTATACCCATGTTTCAAAGAATTCCACAAGCTGCAGCACTTCTAATAAAGTGTCCAGCGATTGTACATATGTATATATATTATAAAGCAATCGTAATAAACATTTATTTACATTGTTTGTTTGTGTAAACAAGTTTTAGCAACATTATAATGATACGAGTGTTTTTGCTATAATTGTGTTACATTCAATGAGTGTATATTTGAACATTGCACAATAATTTGGTCTCACAGGCCACAAAAGTTATGTGAAAAAATAAAATAGTGAAAAAAACAAGAAACCATCGAATACAAGTAAATAAAAGTTTACCGGGTGAGCGGCAGTTGCCGCTGTTGCCGCCAGCAGATCAATTTCAGCAAACTTCAGGACTCTATATCTCGGTAAGTACTGATGGGAAAAATTTTTTTTTGGGACTAAAACAATCAGAAAAATAATCTTAACATTTTCATAAGAAAAAATAAATTTTTTTTTTTCGAATATTTTGCGACACCAGAAGCAACTTCAGGATTTGGCCCTTCGACAGTCAAAGGGTTAAATACTGTTCATCTATACGTTTCACTGTAAACAGTTGGTCTACACACCCCTTACCTTTCCTAAAGCCTCCTTGTTCATTTGCTATCCTACTCTCTGTCTTACTCTTAATTCTTTCAACAATAACTACCATACACTTTACCAGGTATACTCAACAGACTTATTCCCTATAATTTTTGCACTCTTTGTCCCCTTTGCCTTTATACAAAGGAACTATACACGCTCTCTGCCAATCCCTAGGTACCTTACCCTCTTCCATACATTTATTAAATAATAGCACCAACTACTCCAAACTTCTCATATGCTAACTTTTTCTCCCTTACTACTCTCTTATCATCATCATTTCACCAATTGCTCTTCTTCCCTCCTGCACCCACTTTCTTGTAACCACAAACTTCTGCTGAACACTAACACTACATTTTTAAACCTACCCCATACATCTTCGACCCCACTGCCTCTACTCTCACTATCCCATCTAACCTCCAATAGTTGTTTATATCTTACCCTAACTGCCTCCTCTTCTAGTTTATACACCTTCACCTCTCTCTCTTATCTGCTGTTTCTATTTTCCTTGTATCCCATCTGATATATCTGTGGCCCCTCTATATTATTATTATTATTATAAACAAAAAGAAGCGCTAAGCCACAAGGGCTATACAGCGCTGCAGGGTAGGGAAGGAAGCGAGGGTATTGGATGGCAGAAGGGAGGAGGGATGATCAGTAGGTTACAGAAAACAGCGGGGCAGGGGATAGTACGGGGGTAGGGGGTAGCAAGAGATTGAAGTAGAAAGGGCTGAAGGTATCAGAATTTGTGAAGTAAGTCAGGTGTTGTCAAAAAGTCAATGAGAGAGTCTGGATGAAAGGTGGGTCCATCAGCGAGAAGGGAAGGTAAAGAGAGAGCAGCAGAGCGAAGACGACGACGGAGGTAAATTCTGTGTGCTCGTTGATAAAGTGGGCAGTCCAACAGAATGTGGCTGACTGATAATGGAACTTGGCAATTCTCACAGAGAGAAGCAGGGTGCCTCTTCATGAGATATCCATGAGTAAGACAAGTATGGCCAATGCGAAGACGGGAGAGAGTAGTCTGCCAACCTCGACACTGGTGATAAGAAGACGGCCAGTAACCTATACTCGGTTTAATAGATTGAAGTTTGTTGCCGAGCATAATAGATCAACGCTGTTGCCAACGGGTGTGAAGTTAGGAAGATATTGCAGCAAAATAGTCCGTAAATGGAATACCTCTACATGAAACTGGTAGGTCATGTACTGCTGACCGCGCAGCAGTGTCTGCCTGTTCATTGCCCTGTACGTCAACATGACCAGGGACCCAACAAAAAACAATATCTTTATGCTTGGTAAAGATGCGGCGTAGCCAAAGTTGGATACGGAGGACTAAGGGGTGAGGTGTATCAAATTTCTGTATAGCCTGTAAAGCACTAAGGAGTCTGAGACAACCACAAATGATGACACAGGCATAGATGCAATACGGATAAGTGCTGTAAGGATGGCATACAATTCAGCAGTAAAAATACTAGCCGAAGATAGTAAATGCCCTTGTACGACGCTGTCCGGAAACACGCGCGAATCCTACGCCGTCAGAAGACTTAGGGGCCATCTGTGTACACAGCAATGGCATGAGAATGAGAGTGAAAGTGGTCAAGAAAATGAACGGGAAGCGACCGTAGACAGTTGGGCTTCCGAGAAAGGGGGAGAGAAAAGAACAGACTCGAACAGCTGGAACTTCCCAGGGGGGTGGGGAAAAAGTGAGATGCTACATGTACATAGAAAGGGGGTAATTGAAGAGAAACAAGAGCGAATGAAGGCAAGAGAGAAGGGAGGGAGTAAGCAGGGCGGCGAACACATAAAGAATGTCTACTAATATCAGGAACCATTCAAAATGGAAGGATTGCGGAGATCATGAGAGCGTACATAGTAGCGAAGGCAAGGGGCATCACGGCAATCGGATAAGGATGGAACGTTCGCTTCTGCATAGAGGCTCTCGACAGGGGAAAGCGAAAAGAACCAAGGCATAAACGAAATCCTTGGTGATGAATGGGGTTAAGGCTAGAGAGATAGCAGAAGATGCCACTGAATAGATCTGGCACCATAATCAAGTTTCGATAAGATAAGGGTGGAATGTAGGAAAGGAGGTTTCGATGATCAGCTCCCCATGAAAGAGAGCAAGGGGTTTAAGGAGGTTCAGCCGGCTGTGGCCAAAGTTGCCTTCAGGAGGTAATTGAGTTTCCAGATAACCTACTATCAAAGAGGAGGCCCATGAAACTGACTGTACACGTTCAGGAACGGGAGCCATAGAGGTACAAAGGATGATCGAGATGACAGTGTGTCTAGTGAAAGTAATTTGGGGTTTTAGTGCGGGAAAAAATTTAAACCCACGTGTGGTGGCCCAATTGGAAACAGGGTCGACTGCCATGTTGGAGAGAAACTGTAATTAAGGTGACAGTCAGCGCCTGCACAGGCAATAGCGAAGTCATCAAAATAGAGTGATGACCAAATATTTGATGGAAGACTAGAGGCCAAATCATAATAGCAAGGAGAAAAAGTGTTGTGCTCAGAACACATCCCCGGGGGACACCTTCAGCTTGGATAAAGTCCGGGAAGCACATTATTAACCCGAACACGGAAATGCCTGTCAGTTAAAAGTTCTTAAGGGAAAGGGTGGTAGATTGCCTCGAAGGCTAAGGAGTGGGCTTGGGCTAAAAAATTATACCTCCAAGTTGTGTCATATGCCTACTCAAGGTCAAAAAATATGGCAGTAACTGAGTGGTTATTCGCAAAGGCATTACAACATACGTATCCAAGCGTAGTAAGGGGTCTATGGTAGAACGCCCTACGAAAGCCATATTGACAGTGGAGAGACTGTTGTTGTCCTCTAAATACCAAACAAAACGTCTTTTTCTAGGCGTTCCATCACGGGGGGGGCCCATGGAAGGCGGGGCGAAGGGGAGGGGTTTCATGTGAACCTTGGTTTTGGAAAAATCATGGTGGTTTTCCCCCAAACGTGGAAAGTTGTGAACCAAATAAGATTGTGGCGTAACGGGGACTGAAGGGTGCTGAGTAAATTTTGTAAAAGAATATAATTCTCGGGGCCCCCCTGCCGATGAGGAATGAGGTGTTGCCCCAGTCGAAGTGTAAAAGGCACATTTATGTTTTTTTTCCTGAAAAAAAAGCCAAGGGTTTAACCTCGGGAGATTTTTTGGAAAAGAATGAGGGGATGGGGGAGCCCCCAAAAACGGACCAGAGAGTGAATTTCATTTGGAACTCTGTGGTTTTGCCTATAAATCAACCTGCCCCCACAAACAGGAGCCCGGAAAATTTTAAAACCTCATTTTTGTATTTTTTAGACCCCTAAGGAAAGAGGGATGGAAAATAATCTGCCAGAAGGCTTTCGTAGGGGAAAAAGGGCCCGTTTGCAAAATTTCAAAATTCCTTTGGGGTTCCCTTTTATATCCCCCTCATTTTTAAAAACACTCCAACAAAAAACCCCCCCCTTTCTAACCCCCCCAAAAAAAAAAAAAAAAAAAAAACAAAAAAAACCACAAAAAAAAACCCAAAAAAACAAAAAACCCCCCCAAAAAACAAAAAAAAAAAAAAAATTAAAAATTTTTTTTTCCAAAAAACCTTTTTCCCCCGGGGAAAGAGCGACTGAAGATCGAGCAAGGGGAAGTGTGAGTCCGAGGATCAAAAGGGGGTTGTGAGTACCTGTTTTTAAAACATGGAGGGGGGGGGGGCAAGAAAAGCCTAAAAATGAATGCCACGGGATCACAGTGAACCCCCCCCAGAGAAATGGTGGGCATAAAATCACCAAGTAACAGAATGGGTGGTGGTAATACAAAAAAAGAAAGGAAATCCGGAAAGATAATGCCCCGAGAAGGAGAGAGATATAAAGAACAGAGCGTATACCACCTTTCAAGTGGATAGGGCTGCTGTGTAATGGAGGAATACGAAAAAAGAGCTGATGGTAGGGAATACGTGGTAGAAGAAGGGCACTTTCATTAAAAGTCCCATCGGGAAAAGGATCTGAAGAAAACAAAAAATTTAAGCTTGAAATGGGAGAGATAACAGCAGAGTGAAAAAAATTTTGGGTTCCCTGAAGAAAACACCAACGGGGGAAAACGGGGGAGAGTAACATCTGAAGCTCCCCCCGATTACCCCTGGGCCCCGCGTATTTTCCACTGTAAATGGGCCTAATTGGAAATGTAAAATACCTGAAATCCGGGGAAAGGGGTTCCTACGGCTAAGGGGGTTAGAAAAGCCCCACATGCGGAGGCAGGGGAAAACGTTCAAGAGGAAGGAACAGTGCGCTGTGAAAAAGGAGTTGCGAGAGGGAGTAGAGGAGAGAGAAGGAGGGAGGGTGATCAGTGTCCATTGAGGGTTTGGTCTCTGCAATTATTCAAATTGCTTCAAGTTTTTCAAAATTCAGAGAGTCTATGGGAGACAATTTGGAAATGGTAGGGGAGGATGAGAAAGATTGGAATGTAATGGACTGTACCAAGGAAAGGGGGGGGACGGAAAGGTGGAGGGAACTGGAGGCGTGGAAGGGGACGAAGAGAAAACCTGGGGGGGTGGCAGAAGAGGAAAAAAAATTTGGGAGGAACAGGGGGGGAAGGACATACGAGGAGGGGAACCTCTACACTTGAACAGGCCAGTGTAGGGGGAAACCAGGTACAGAAAAGGGGAAAGGGGAAAAGGGGAGGTGGAAGTGGGTAGGAGGTGTTAACGGCCCTTTTTTTGGGACTGTTGGAAGTAGGGGACGATTGGGAGGAGGTGTCATACGAACTCGTGCTACTGAGGCTTGTGAGAGAGAACACGAAGAAGCAAGATCAGACTGAGACTTAAAGGGGACGTCTGAGCCGGGGGAAGCCAAAGAATTAGTACGGAGTACTATGGGAGGGGAAACCCACGAGGTGGGGCAGAAGATGGGGGACCCAAAATGGGGGGACGTTTTGAAAAACGGGGAAAAAAAAACAAGGATCTCCCCTTTGGGGGCGGAGATGAGAAAAGCATGGGATAAAGGGGGACCTTCTGCCCTCTTTGAGGTAACGGGTTTCCCCCTCGTTTTAAATAGACTTGACAAGGCGAGAGTCGAAGGGTTGGGCCCCATGACAAAAAAGGGAAGGGGAGGTCGATTGCAAGACGTATTAGAATGGTCTCGGGACCCCAGACTGGGGTTTGGCGATAGATCTGCAATATTTCGCTGGATGGCCAAAAACACCCCAATTTTTACACTGTTCGGTGTAGGGGTCACCTTTCGAACTTTAACCGATGCCCGCTACATAAAATGGATGGGATTTCACGGCTGTCAAAAATTAAAAGGCCCCATTTCTAGGGGATTGTCTCCCCCCCGCGAGCAGAAAAGTAAGTGTCTACCTTTTAGGATTTAGACTTGGAGTTTTCCCGCGTTTAAGAAGTCATCCCACATTTTGTTTAACTATGGATGGGGGAGAATGATGGGACCACTACAAGAATTGAGGAAGTGCTTTTCAATATTACAGGCAGTAACGATATGGGAAAGACGAGAAAGCTCTAGCCTGGGGAGCATTCTGTACGGGACGTGCGCGTACCGCTCTTAAGAGCATGAAAAGAAAATATTTACCCAACCTGGGTGGAGTGCCTTGCCAAAACTGTGGTCAGAAAAATAGGCAGTAGAAAAGTTAGTCCATTGTGCAGTCTGAAACTGAGGTGAAAGGTATGAAGGGTGTGCGATCTTTTCGAGAAAAACGAGGGTGGAGAAGTTCATCACAGGAATTGTCGTTGTCGTTTAGGCGTGGGACCAAGTTGGTCCCACTGGAACGGGCCGGCGATTCGAAAATTGCCGCACCGAAGGGACCCGGAAACATAGTCAGGGAGAGGAAGTCAATAAATCGAAAGGGGTCAGTCGAGGCCTCATACCTGAAGCAGGGAGGAAACACACCCGGCAAGAGGGAAGAGGGAGAGGAGTGCCGAAGAGTGGTCCAAAAAAAAAACGAGGGGGGGTCAGCAATCGGATCAAGAAGGGGGGCCCGGGGGGGGGCTTTCATGAATAGGGCTGCCAGGTTTTGGTTTTCTTCTTTCTTTTTGTTTTTAAAAAAAAAAAAAGAAAAAAAAAATAAAATAAAAAAAAAAAAAAAAAAAAAAAGGGGGGGGCCGGGGGGGGATAGTTCCTGGGGGGAAAAGAAAAGGGGCCCAAAATCTCCCCCGCGCCCAAGGGACCCCAGCACCGCAAGTAGCGCAGATCAGCAGGAACCCGGCCATATCCCACCCACATCTATTTTAAAAAACCCAATCCCGGATAGCAACCTCACTTTTGCCGAGCTACCCCATGGACAAAAAAGAGGGCGGGCCGGAAATCCCCCACAAAGCATACCTCCTTCGGCCACCACCCCCGGAATCCGAAAGGGGCTTCCAGAAACACCCCTCGCCCAGAGCACCCAAAGCCACCCCCGGGATACTGGGGGGATCAGAACCCCAGGAATCCAATTCCCTGGCAAACTACGCCACCGCCAAGAACCTCAAAGGGTGGGATGGGGCCCCAGTAAAACCCCTTTCCCCTACCCAGAAAAAAGGTGCCCGTGGGAAAAAAAAAAAAAAAAAAAAAAAAAAAAAAAAAAAAAAAAAAAAAAAAAAGGCCCAAAAAGGGAAAGGGGAAAAGGGGGGTGGGGAGGAGGAGGAGGAGGAAAGGAAAAAGGGGGGGATGGGGAGGATGGATAGGGAACGGGGGATTGGGGGGGAATTAGGTTTGGTTGAGGAAGTAGACCGACAGGGCAATTCCTCAACCAAGAGCCTTTCAAACCCCGCCAAGGGCCCCCCTTGAAGAGGGGCCCCTCTATAAACGCTAATCCTGAAGTCTACTCAACAGTCTTATCTACCCAAAACGTAATCAACAAAAATCTTATTACGCCCTCACCTATCTTTATACTTATTTTCCTCTTTTTTTTAAAATAACTAAACCCCTTTTGTTTTTAAAATTCAAACAAAAGGGTCCCCTTATCATTACACCTGGCCCCCCCAAACTTACCTATCACACCCCTCTAAATGTTTCACCAACTTTAGCTTTTTAGGTCCTCCCCACATTACCTCTCAGGGGTTTCAAAGGTTCCCTATACATTTGCTTAAATCTCCCAAAATCTCTCTTCCTTCTACACTCCTCTCTTCTCCAGGTCAACACGTTTTATTATGACCCACTTTTTGCATCCACCCTTTTTAACCCCTTGACTGTCGCAACCCCCAACCTGAGGTGTCTCCTGGTGTCGAAAATTTAAAAAAAAAAAAAAAAAAAAGAAAAAATTTTTTTTTTTTATGAAATGATAGAGAATCTTTTCACGATGAAAGTACTAAAAAAAAGAAATTTTTGGAAAAAGACGAATTACGCCCCTCTGAAGTTACGACCTCAGCAATTTACGAATCGGCGATTTTGCCCACTTTGGCCCTATTTTCGGGTAATTCTCCAAAAAACAAACTCATAGCATTTCTTTAGAACTCCATTTTTTTTTTATCGATGAGTCAAGAAACTGCCTATTTACCATTCAACACCCTTTAAAGGGGCAAAATTTGCAATTTGGCCAATTTCACAAAAATTAAAACAAATATACAATTTTAAAAAAAAGCCAGAATGAACAACAACATTTTTGGGTCTAAAATAACATTTCTTTTTTCATCAGTCACTTCTCCAGGGCCCTCTGATATTACTCTTGCTTTCTATTTTGAATTTTTATTCAAACAAAAAAATGGAAGATTTACTATTATGCAGACTATTGCAATACTGTAATTGTACAAATAATGTCAACACATTCATGACTGCATATTAGAATGGCTAGTTGGACATTTATTGGACAATGACATCATTTGTTTACTTTTGAACATCGGCAAAAATCAAACATCTCCTACTTTGAGCTCCATTTCCAGGTTCTTTTTATAGTAAAACCAATCAAAAACACCTCTATTTCTATAATATGTTTTCCATTTTATCAAAGGAGACCAAGAAAACAAGAATACAACCATAAATACTATACGAAAATAGACCACAAAGTCGGCATTTTAATTAAAAAAAAAAAAAAATGGTCGGAGTTTTTTTTTCTCATTATGCACTGCGTGCTGAAGGATTTTTTTTTTTATATGGTGCACACTGACCACACAGACCCATTCTCTCAAATGTGGGCCTACCAGCTTTCTCCTCCTTGATTTGAAGCCACTAGAATTTTAGTATATACATGTATACGTAAAACACGGTACCTCGTAAGACGTATATATATGACCGAAACAGTCAAAGGGTTAATCCATATAATCCTTGAATTTACACATTTATATTCCCTCTTCTGGTCACAGACCGGGCCGCGGGGGCGTTGACCCCCGAAACTCTCTCCAGGTAAACTCCAGGTAATAACTGATCCTTCAACATTATTGCTACCCCTTCCTTAGCTCTAACTCTCTCAGATACTCCTGACTTAATCCCATTTATTTCTCCCCACTGAAACTCGCCTACCCCCTTCAGCTTTGTTTCGCTTAGGGCCAGGACATCCAACTTCTTTTCATTTATAACATCAGCAATCATCTCTTTCTTATCATCCACACTACATCTACGCACATTCAAGCATCCTAGTTTTATAAAGTTTTTCTTCTCCTTTTTAGTAAATGTATATAGGAGAAGGGGTTACTAGCCCATTGCTCCTGTCATTTTAGCCGCCTCATACGACATGCATGGCTTAGGGAGGAAAGATTCTTCTCCACTTCCCCATGGACAACAAAGGAAATAAAGAAGAACAAGAGCTTTTAAGAAAAATAAGACATACTGAATAAATGATAGTGAATATTTTCTTTTTTGAATCACCATATCTTGTGGGGAAATGGTCAATATAGCAAAAAGATGAAAATGTAAGTGCTGTAATAGCAGTGGCAGCTCGTAGCTAAAATTAGTGGAGGTGCTGCTTCAGAAAATTTTTAGCTATTGTTTTAATATTGTGTAAAACAAAACAAGCATATAGAAAGAAAATTTATGCATAAGCTTGATAAAATCATAAACAAAAAATATTTTTTACTTGCCTAAATTGTTACAGTTCAAGCTTGATCCATTCATTTAAAAATGAAATCCACTCTTCTTGTTTTACTTTGCATGAAAAGATTAACCCTTTGACTGTTTCGGTCGTATATATACATCTTACGAGCCACCGTGTTTGACGTATGTACACTCAAAATTCTAGCGGCTTCAAATCAAGCAGGAGAAAGCTGGTAGGCCCACATGTGAGAGAATGGGTGTGTGTGGTCAGTGTGCACCATATAAGAAAACCTGCAGCATACAGTGCATAATGAGAAAAAAAAAAAACTACTGTTTTTTTTAATTAAAATGCCGAATTTGTGGTGTATTTTTGTATAGTATTTATAGTTGTATTCTCGTTTTCTTGGCTTCATTTGATAGAATGGAAAACATACTATAGAAATAGAGGTGATTTTGATTGGTTTTACTATGAAAAGAACCTTGAAATGGTGCTCAAGGTAGGGAAAATGTTTGATTTTTGCTGATGTTCAAAAGTAAACAAATGATTTCCATTTTCCAATAAATGTCCAAGTAGCCATTCTAATATACAATCATGAATGGG
Source organism: Cherax quadricarinatus (assembly GCF_026875155.1). Taxonomy (NCBI): domain Eukaryota; kingdom Metazoa; phylum Arthropoda; class Malacostraca; order Decapoda; family Parastacidae; genus Cherax; species Cherax quadricarinatus. The sequence continues at coordinate 14,512,559 of NC_069441.1, forward strand.
TTGACATTATTTATACAATTACAATATTGCAGTAGTCTGCATAACAGTAAATCTTCTATTTTTTGTTTGAATAAAAATTCGAAATAGAAAGCAAGAGTAATATCAGAGGGGCCTGGAGATGTGACTGATGAACAAAGAAAATGTTATTTTAGAGCCACAAATGTCTGTATTGTTCATTCTGGACCCTGTTTTGAAATTGGCATATTTTTTAATTTGTGTGAAATTGGCCATATTGCAAATTTCTGATCACATTATTGGGTAGTTGTAATCGATAAATGGGCAGTTTCTTGTACTCAGTCAATAGAACAAATAGAGTTCTAAAGAAATAGCTATGAGTTTGGTCAACTAGAACAATGGAATTAGCCAAAAATAGGGCTCAAATTGGGCGAAATCGCCGATTCGTAAATATTGCTGAGGCTGCTAACTTCGTGAGAGCGTAATTCCGTAAGTTTTCCATCAAATTTCATTCTTTTGGTGTCATTACCATTGGGAAAAGATTCCCTATCATTTCATAAGTAATTTTTTTTTTTTCAAAAAATTTTTCCCAAAAACCCCGAGACACCTCAGGATTTAGGGGTTTCGACAGAAAGGGGTTAAAAATTAAAAAAATAGCTGAAAGCATGATAATCATCTAATTCTACACTATCACATTCAAGACTATGGTACATGGGTTTTTAAACCCTTTCAGGTCGAGAGGCCTTCTCCTAAATTCGTTCTCAGGGTCAAAAATTTTTTTGAAAAAAAAAAAAAAAAAAAAAAAAAAAAAAAAAAAAAAAAAAAAAAAAAAACTGAAATGATAGAGAAATCTTTTTTCCGATCATAATGACACAAAAAGTATGAAGTTTGATGGAAAACTTATGGAATTATGCTCTCCGAAGTAACGGTCTCGACGATGTTTACGCATTGGCGTTTCGCCCACTTTGAGCCCTATTTTCGGCCAATTTCAGTGTACTAGTCGACAAAAATCATATGTATTTCGCTAGAATCTCCATTTTTTCTATCGAATGAGTCACAAGAAACCACCCATTTACCGATTTCAACTATCCAATAAAGTGGTCAGAAATTGGCAATTTGCCAATTTCACACAAATTCCAGAAGATGCCAATTTCCAAATAGGGTCCAGAATAAGCAAGAGACATTTCTGCACTAAAATAACATTTTCTCTGTTCATTAGTCATGTCCCCAGGCCCCTCTTACATCTCTTTTGCTTTCCACTTTGAATTTTTATTCTCACAAAAATTCAAGATTTACTGTTATGCAGACTACTGCATTGGTGTAGAAATGGTATAAATAATATCATCGCACTTGTAAAAGAATATTAGACTCACCAGTTGACATGTATTGGACGCTTGGCATGATTTGTTTACTTTTGAAATTTGGTAAAAATCGAACATTTCTGCTATTTTGAGCTCAATTTCAAGGTACTTTTCTTTATGAAACCAATCAAAATCAATCTCAACTTCTGTAATATATCTTCCATTCTATAAAATGAGACCAGAAAAACTAGAATACAACCATAAATACCATACGAAAATACACTGCAAAGTCGCTGTTTTAAACTATAAACACGGTCGGAGTTTGTTTTTTTTTCCTTATGCACTATGTGCTGCAGGATTTTTTTATACTGTGCACACTGACTACAGACCCATTCTTTCATATGTAGGCCTACCAGCTTTCTCTCACTAGATTTGAAGGCGCTAGAAATTTGGCATTCTAGTACGTCAATAACCCTGGTGTATAAGCCGTACTAGTACGTTGGAAACCCTGAAAGTTTTAAGCACAACACGTCATTGAGTCAAAAAGAAACACTACCTTACACTTGCACATCAGGGTCGGCACTGCATCAGCGACACTGCTCTCTCTACCTAGAGTGCAGTGTCTTATCTCGGACATCAGTACACGCGCACAACAGCTAAACACCGAGTCGCCGGAACTGTGAAGCGCACAGTTCCATAAGAGGATTTTTGTAATTTTTTCCATGTACTAGGGTGTAGGTAGTAGGTTGGTAGACAGCAACCACCCAGGGAAGTACTACCGTCCTGCCAGATGACTGTGAAACAAAAACCTGTAACTGTTTTGCATGATGGTAGGATTGCTGGTTTCTCTTTTTTCTGTCTCATAAACACGCTAAGATAACAGGGATATCTTGCTACTCCTACTTACACTTTGGTCACACTTCACAGACACGCACATGCATATATATATATACATACATCTAGGTTTTTCTCCTTTTTCTAAATAGCTCTTGTTCTTTTTTATTTCTTCTATTGTCCATGGGGAAGTGGAAAAGAATCTTTCCTCCGTAAGCCATGCGTGTCGTATGAGGCGACTAAATGCCGGGAGCAATGGCTAGTAACCCCTTCTCCTGTATACAATTACTAAAAAAGAGAAGAAGAAAAACTTTATAAAACTGGGTTGCTTAAATGTGCGTGGATGTAGTGCGGATGACAAGAAACAGATGATTGCTGATGTTATGAATGAAAAGAAGTTGGATGTCCTGGCCCTAAGCGAAACAAGGCTGAAGGGGGTAGGAGAGTTTCAGTGGGGGGAAATAAATGGATTAAATCTGGAGTATCTGAGAGAGTTAGAGCAAAGGAAGGGTAGCAGTAATGTTAAATGATCAGTTATGGAAGGAGAAAAGAGAATATGAATGTGTAAATTCAAGAATTATGTGGATTAAAGTAAAGGTTGGATGCGAGAAGTGGGTCATAATAAGCGTGTATGCACCTGGAGAAGAGAGGAATGCAGAGGAGAGAGAGAGATTTTGGGAGATGTTAAGTGAATGTATAGGAGCCTTTGAACCAAGTGAGAGAGTAATTGTGGTAGGGACTTGAATGCTAAAGTAGGAGAAACTTTTAGAGAGGTGTGGTAGGTAAGTTTGGGTGCCAGGTGTAAATGAATAATGGGAGCCCTTTGATTGAACTTTGTATAGAAAGGGTTTAGTTATAGGTAATACATATTTTAAGAAAAAAGAGGATAAATAAGTAAACACGATATGATGTAGGGCGAAATGACAGTAGTTTGTTGGATTATGTTTTGGTAATAAAAGACTGTTGAGTAGACTTCAGATGTACATGTTTATAGAGGGGCCACAGATATATCAGATCACTTTCTAGTTGTAGCTACACTGAGAGTAAAAGGTAGATGGAAAACAAGGAGAATAGAAGCATCAGGGAAGAGAGAGGTGAAGGTTTATAAACAAAAAGGGGAGGCAGTTAGGGTAAGATATAAACACTATTGGGGGATAGAGGGGCTAATGAAGCATAGGCAATGGGGTCGAAGAGGTATGGGTAGGTTTAAAAATGTAGTGTTAGAGTGTTCAGCAGAAGTTTGGGGTTACGGGAAAGTGGGGGGCAGGAGGGAAGAGGAGCGATTGGTGGAATGATGATGTAAAGAGAGTAGTAAGGAGAAAAAGTTAGCATATAAAGAATTTTTTTACAAAGTAAAGTGATGCAAGGAGGGAAGAGTATATGGAAAAAAGAGAGAAGTTAAGAGAGTGGTGAAGCAATGTAAAAAGAGAGCAAATGAAGAGTGGGTGAGAAGTTATCAACAAATTTTGTTGAAAATAAGAAAAAAGTTTTGGAGTGAGATAAAAAGTTAAGAAAGCCTAGAACAAAGGGATTTGTCAGTTAAAAATAGGAGAGGAGAGTTATTAAATAAAGGGTTAGAGGTATTGGGAAGATGGAAGGAATTTTTGGAGAATTGTTAAATGTTGATGAAGATAGGGAAGCTGTGATTTCGTGTATAGGGCAAGGAGGAATAACATCTTGTAGGAGTGAGGAAGAGCCAGTTGTGAGTGTGGGGGAAGTTCCCTGAGGCAGTAGGTAAAATGAAAGGGGGTAAGGCAGCCGGGAATTTATGGGATAAAAGATAGAAATGTTAAAAGCAGGTGGGGATATAGTTTTGGAGTGGTTGGTGCAATTTTTTAATAAATGTATGGAAGAGGTAAGGTACCTAGGGATTGGGCAGAGAGCAGCATAGTTCCTTTGTAAAAAGGGAAAGGGGATAAAAGAGAGTGCAAAAATTATAGGGGATAAGTCTGTTGAGTGTAAACCCGTAAAGTTAAAGGTAGAGTTATAATTGAAAGAATTAAGAGTAAGAGGAAAAATAGGATAGCAGATGAACAAGGAGGCTTTAGGAAAGGTAGGGGTGTGTGGACCAGGTTTTTTTACAGTGAAACATAAAAAGTGAACAGTATTTAGATAAGGCTAAAGAGGTCTTTGTGGCATTTATGGGTTTGGAAAAGGCGTATGACAGGGTGGATAGGGGGGCAATGTGGCAGATGTTGCAAGTGTATGGGGGTTTGGAGGTAGGTTACTGAAAGCAGTGAAGAGTTTTTACAGGGTAGTGAGGCTCAAGTTAGAGTAAAGTAGGAAAGAGGGAAATTTTTTCCCAGTAAAGTAGGCCTTAGACAAGGATGTGTGATGTCACCGTTTTTGTTTCCATTTTGTAATATATTTATAGATGGGGTTGTAAGAGAAGTAAATGCGAGGGTCTTGGCAAGAGGCGTGGAGTTAAAAGATAAAGAATCACACAAAGTGGGAGTTGTCACAGTTGCTCTTTGCTGATGACACTGTGCTCTTGGGAGATTCTGAAGAGAAGTTGCAGAGATTGGTGGATGAATTTGGTAGGGTGTGCAAAAGAAGAAAATTAAAGGTGAATACAGGAAAGAGTAAGGTTATGAGGATAACAAAAAGATTAGGTGATGAAAGATTGAATATCAGATTGGAGGGAGAGAGTATGGAGGAGGTGAACGTATTCAGATATTTGGGAGTGGACGTGTCAGCGGATGGGTCTATGAAAGATGAGGTGAATCATAGAATTGATGAGGGAAAAAGAGTGAGTGGTGCACTTAGGAGTCTGTGGAGACAAAGAACTTTGTCCTTGGAGGCAAAGAGGGGAATGTATGAGAGTATAGTTTTAACCAACGCTCTTATATGGGTGTGAAGCGTGGGTGATGAAATGTTGCAGCGAGGAGAAGGCTGGAGGCAGTGGAGATGTCATGTCTGAGGGCAATGTGTGGTGTGAATATAATGCAGAGAATTCGTAGTTTGGAAGTTTAGGAGGAGGTGCGGGATACCAAAACTGTTGTCCAGAGGGCTGAGGAAGGGTTGTTGAGTGGTTCGGACATGTAGAGAGAATGGAGTGAAACAGAATGACTTCAAGAGTGTATCAGTCTGTAGTGGAAGGAAGGCGGGTAGGGGTCGCCTAGGAAAGGGTTGGAGGGAGGGGTAAAGGAGGTTTTGTGTGCGAGGGGCTTGGACTTCCAGCAGGCATGCGTGAGCGTGTTTGATAGGAGTGAATGGAGACAAATGGTTTTTAATACTTGACGTGCTGTTGGAGTGTGAGCAAAGTAACATTTATGAAGGGATTCAGGGAAACCGGCAGGCCGGACTTGAGTCCTGGAGATGGGAAGTACAGTGCCTGCACTCTGAAGGAGGGGTGTTAATGTTGCAGTTTAAAAACTGTAGTGTAAAGCACCCTTCTGGCAAGACAGTGATGGAGTGAATGATGGTGAAAGTTTTTCTTTTTCGGGCCACCCTGCCTTGGTGGGAATCGGCCGGTGTGATAATAAAAAAAAAAAAAAATAGGGGATGGCTACTGACATTAAGCTTAAGGAATATATAATGTACAAGTACACAGAAAGAATTAAGAAAAAAAAAAAGGATTCGTTATATTGAATGTTATCGATAATATCAAGAGAAAATAGAGGGTGCTGCAGTTCTACAGTGCCTATACATGAGCCACCACTGTGTAGTAGGTTGGTAGACAGCATATAATATGGTGAATAGAGAGGACTATGTGGCAGATGTTGCAAATGTAGTAAAACTAGCCCTTAAACAGTGATGTGTGATGCCACGATGGTAGTTTAATATATTTATAAATAGGGTTGTAAAAAAAATATGGTAGTGTGATGGAGATCTGATATAGGGAAATGTAAACAGTGAAGAGGGGTTGAAAAGGTTTGGGTAGAGTAGTCGGGAAAAAAAGGTGAAAATAAAAAAAAAAGGGTTTGGGGGAAGCAAAGGGAGTTTTAAAAAAAAAAAAAAAAAAAAGTCAGATGTCACCATATTTTTTAACATATCTAAGAGGGGGTTAAAAAAATGAATATTTTGGTGTTTGGGAGAAAGTAAATTTGAAAAAGATAAAAAAGGGTATGGAGGGAAAGTTGCCATAATTTTTTTTAATGACATTTTGTTTCAGGAGATTCTGAAGAGAAGTTGCAAAGACGGGTGAAAAAAAATTTAAGAGTAAGTAAAAAAAGGGATATTAAAAGTAAATACGTGACCCCCCAGTTTAGGGATTTTATTTCATTCCAGAAGTATTTAGGTGCCTTTCTGAACAAATTTTTGTTCCCAAAAGGGAATATTGTGAATTAGATTATCCTTTTCAACCCCCAAAATACATGTACAAACCACTTACATAAATAACTTACATAATTGGTCGCATGGGAGCTATCGTAAAGGGGGGGTCCACTGTATAAACAAGTGATGAAGTATCAAAAACAATAAGTAAACTACCACTGCTCAATCCCTTTAAAAACACAACCCTGATATTTTCAAACATATTACCAAAAAAGGGGAAACCCCCAAAACCGTTGTAAACATAAGTGTACTCATGACTTTTTTTCAAAAGAACAACGGGTTAAACCCGCAAGAGCACCGCCCGATAACATCCCTCATTCCAAAAAGAGGTGTTTCTGAACTTCAATCCCTTTGCCACATAATAAATTTGCCCCCATCACCACTAATACCGTACCGGAGGGTTCAAGGAGCCAAGTTATTCCTCTTTTTCAAAAAAAAATAGTGGGGTCGATGTAACAACTATAGGCCTGTTATATACTCAGTGTAATATCCAAATTCTAGAAAAAGGGCATGTAGTCAAATTAAAGTACCTTAACGACAACAACATTCTCCATAGCTACCAATCAGGCTTTAACTTACTCAACCGACATCCCCTAATTAATCTGATGGTTTACCGAGAACTGAAATCCGGGGGGAACCCATGGTAGGTAACCTTAGACTTGCAAAAGCCTTCACACTTCAACCACAAAATATTATGAAAAGAAACTTAAAGCTATCATAAGGTTCGTAGACGGTTTAAGCCCTCCCTCGCACAGAAAAAAATTGTCAAAATAAAACAAAAGGGAATCAAAACCCCTGCCGACAGCATGTGGATTCCCCCAAGGGGTAGATCTGGCCCCTTTTATTATTCCTATGCTATTTTAACACTGCCATCAGTGTCAAGTGCAAACTCCTACTGTATGCAGACGACATGCTCTTTTGTTCAGGTAAGCCCCACAAGAATACAATGTATTAACCCGAAACGGCCCCAAACCACATATATTTTTTTTTCAACATTTGAAAGTAGTAAAAAAGTAACTTTTTCTTTTTTTAAAATTTGAAAATGTTAAAAAAAAACTTTGATCTACTTTTTTTTTTTTATTTTTAAAAATATGAAAAAAAAAAAACAAGATCTACTTTTGGAGCATTACACATGTGAATGTAGATCTGCGGGCCGTTTACGGTTTAAACAATGAATGGAGTCCGCAGCAAATGGTTATAACAACAAACTATCTTTACACCTCAGAAAACTGAACCCATTCTCTTTTGGAAAGACAAAATTTAGAAGGGTAAAAAAAATTTTTAATGTCCCGTGTAATGGGGGCCCATCACGTCAGTTTCCTCATAAAATCTGGGAAACCCCCTTTTACCCTTTGCGCAGGTGAACTGATAGGGAAAGTGATAAAAAAAGCGAATGCCAGACTGAAATTCCTATATGGACAAACCCCAGTATCTACCTACTGGGCTCTGGGACCCTGTGTCTAGCCCTTATACAATGTCCCTATGGGCTAAGCTTTCCTTCATGGGACTGTGCCTTGACAAAAAAAAAACTGCTAATCACCCAACCAAAATGGTAAATTCACCCCGGACCTGGATCCAAAGAGCATTAGGCCAGGATAAATTACGCAACTGGTATGTTTGAATGTTGAAAACGAGCAAAACAACTGAAGCTAAATTAAGTTTTTAAAAATTCTACATGTCCAGAATATCTTGCTGCCAATTTTTTCAAGGGGGGGAACCAAAGCAACACAGTACTAGGGGAGAGAGCACAACTTTGTAGTACCCACAGTTATGGGCCCGGGTTCAAAAAAACCCCTTTTTTTGTAGAGCAATAGGGAATGGCAGATTCTCACACGTGCAAAGCCATCAAGCATGAACCCTTCAAGAAGAGCCAAAAGGGGCCATGAATGTACACAGAAAGGGAGGGGAATGAATTTTTTTTTTTTAAATTTCTACACGTTAATTTTTTCCTTACCTAGTAAGACCTTGTATGTAGAAGCTTAAAGACCCTCTTGTAGTAGTCCTTTAAGACCCTTGGTTTTTAGATAGCTTTAAAATATGATAAAAATACTCCTTTATAGAATAATAATAAGAATCAAACCTTTTTATTATAAAATAAGGTAAAAGGACCCTACTGGGAAAAAAGTCACCTGACTTTTTTTGGGGTTATCCCCCGGGACTTTACATAATGCGCTATTAAAGATAATCTATGAACTGTATTTTGTATACCGAATAAGGTTCTTCTTAATGGGAAAGGGCAAAAAAAGCAATGACCATTTTCCCACCAAAGAAAGCAATCCAAAGAAAGGGACCACATCACCAGCATTTACTCAATAGCTATCTTGCCAGAAATGTGGGGGCCACCATAATTCAACTGAGCTACTGAACAGGAAAATGTCCACCATCCTTCGCAGCACGACTGTAATTCCACCTCCAGAAACAAATCTGGCTCCATAAAACGAAAAAAAAAATTAAGAAAAACTTTTATGGGGAGTTAAGTGGGTGAAAAGTGTTTAAAATACTGCAAGAGTAAACATTTTTAAAAGATACAGTTAGTTTTTTGCATGTTTAAAAAGAAAATTTGTTGTCATGGAGTCAGGGAAAATTATAAAACCAACCTTTTTTAAGGGGTTTTCCCTTTGCAAGTCCTTCTTGGAGAAATCGTAAAGTCACTCCTCAATACTGGTTCCCTTCTTGTTTAGATTTTTTTAGCAGTTGCTTCAGTTTGCCCGCAAGAAAAAAAAAACATGGGAATTTTTTTAAGTAGATACAAGGGGGGCAAATTCTATCCTCATTATCTCATTTAAGGTAGTCTATAATTACTGTGAAAACAATTATACCTATACGTATGGACCACAGATGTGCTTTGCATCAAGTCTTTCCCCTACATTTATTCCTCAAAATTACAGAGATCTAAATTCATCACCCTTTTCATTTTTCTTTATCCTAGCAAAATTCAGCATAATAAATATTTTTGCTTCTTCAACTAAAACTCTTGCAAAATGTTCTGTAAAATATTTTGGAAAAAAAATGCTAAAAAAAAAAAAAAAAGCAAAGCATGGGTAATACACCCTACAGAACAGATCATAAAATTAAATTATCAAAATTTGAGCACAGTAAAAACCTGTACAACACAGAAGTTAAACACCGAATAACCATACAGATGATCAAAGAACAAACCTAACCAAAACCATCTCTGTCATTCATACAAGGAATGGTGGGGGCGGGCTTAAATTGAGAAAATCTTCTACGATTCGCTTTTTTATCGAATCTCATTACATTTTTGAATACAGGACTATTTTTTTTAGGTTTATAACCAAATCAAATGGAAAAAACAAAAAAAAAAAAAAAAAAAACAAAAACAAAAAAGGAGCTTTTCATTCTGTTAAACCTCCCGACTTAAAACTAAGGATTTTTTCCCTTTTTTGCTAAATTTTTTATATCGTTCATTTATTGCAAGATATTTTCCCTACATCAATTTCTCCCCCAAATTTTCCCACAAATTATTTTCCCACACCATTGCTCTTAAAGATGACTCTGATGTCTGCATGCCTTAACCCCTAAAACGGGCCCCAAAAATAATACATGTATAAAACGTTCTTTTCCAAATAGCGCCCCAAATAACAGCAAGAGTTTGCATAAATGGGGAGAAATCAGATGGGGCATTCACAAGCTGTTCCTCAGGGGCAGTGGGTTGGGCCCTTTGTTGTTCACAATTTTAAAAAACGCATAGATAGGAATAAATAGCACATAAGCAAATTTGCTGATGACACCAAAATAGGCCGTCCAATTCATTCTAATGAGGACACTAGAGCACTCCAGGATGATTTGAATAGACTGATGCAATGGTCGGAGAAGTGGCAGATGCAGTTTTAATATTGACAAATGCAAAGTTCTAAATGTTGGACAGTAAATAACCATGCCACATATTACTAAATTATGTAGATCTTAATACTACTGATTGCAAAAAGGATTTGGGGGTTCTGGTTAGCAGTAATTTTACAACCAAGACAACAGTGCATTAGTGTTCGCAATAAGCTAACAGAATTCTTGTGCTTCATATCTAGAAGTATAAATAATAGAAGTCCTCAGGTTGTTCTTCAACTCTATATAATCCTTGGTTAGGCCACATTTAGACTATGCTGCTCAGTTCTGGTCACCGTATTACAGAATGGATATAAATGCTCTGGAAAACGTACAGAGGAGGATGACAATGATGATCCCATGTATCAGAAATCTTCCCTATGAGGATAGACTGAGGTCCTGAATCTGCACTCTCTCGAAAGGCGTAGAATTAGGGGGGATATGATCAAGGTGTATAAATGAAGACAGGAATAAATAAAGGGGATGTAAATAACGTGCTGAAAATATCTAGCCTAGACAGGACTCGCAGCAGTGGTTTTAAGTTGGAAAAATTCAGATTCAGGAGGGATATAGAAAGCACTGGTTTGGTAATAGAGTTGTGATGAGCGGAACAAACTCCCGAGTACAGTTATTGAGGCTAAAACGTTGTGTAGTTTTAAAAATAGGTTAGATAAAACATGAGTGGGGTGTGGGTGGGTGTGAGTTGGACCTGATTAGCTTGTGCTACTAGGTCAGTTGTCGTGTTTCCTTCTTAAGTGAATATGGCCTGCCCTGACTAGGTTGGGGGCATTGGCTTAAGCCGGTAGGAGACTTGGACCTGCCTCGCATGGGCCAGTAGGCCTGCTGCAGTGTTCCTTCTTTCTTATGTTCTTAAATGTATATACAGTGGACCCTCGTTTATCGTATTTAATCCGTTCCTGGAGGTGCTACTATTATCGAAATCTACGATTTTCGAATCAATTTTCCCCATAAGAAATAATGTAAATACAATTAATCCGTTCCCGACATCCAGAAGTAATTAAAACAAAAAAATTTTTTTACATGAAATATAGATGTATTACATAAACAATAAAAGGGGACATGATGAATGAAACATTAACAAATAACACTTCCCTTTTTATTGGCGATTCTTCTTAGTGTATGGAAGACTGGAGGAGGAAAAGAGACTGGAAAATTTACATTTTGGAAGGGGGAACCCCCTTTCCCATCAAAACCTCGGGTTTCCCAATTTGCTTTTCGGGGGTTACTTCTCTTCTTTTTTCTTAAGGGCCATTTAAAACCCAGTTTGAGAGTCACTGGAGCCCCTGTCCGAAAATTTAACTGTCCGAGAGCTCTTTTTTTTCTGGATCTCTAAAATTTCCCCAAAAAATGGGCCAAGACTTTGTCTTGTACTTTTTGCCAACATGGGGGGGCCCCAACAACCTTGTCGGGGTGAGGGTTTTCTCCTTTTAAATCTTTCCATCTTACCCCACATTTAAAAAAATCCCCTTTAAATTTTCTGAAAAAAAGGAAACCTTCTTCCTTCTCTTTTTCCCCCCCTTTGCAGAAGATTCGAGCTGCAATCTTTTTGTTTTTTCCTGTAAAAACCTTGTTTTTTTTTAAATTGTTCAAGGCCCGTTTTTTTTTAAATTTTTAAAATCGTATTTCTCACCTTCTTTCCCAAAAAGGCTTGGCACTAGGGGGCTTTCTTTGGAGCCATGGAAAGCTTATTTAGCACTTCCCCCAGCACTAAAATAAATTTGGAAAACATTATGAAATATTTCGGGACCCAAGGGAGGGGCCCGTCGCTAAATGGTAAACAATGCCACACGGGCCGGGGAAAGGGGAGGCGCCCCGGCCACAGCGTGGTATTTGCCCCACAACTACTTTTCCCCGCGATTTCAATCTACGATTAGCAAACCCCAAATGTTTATTACAAAAATACGCTATGATTTCCAAAATCTATGACTGTCGATGCCCTTAAAATTTATCGGGGGGACTCTTTTTTATGTTTTTTTTCCTCCCTTTAAAATTTTGGGGGGGAAACGTTGGCCGAGATGCCGGGCCAGTTAAATGGGTCTTAAAAACCAGTGTGCCCATTTTAAAAAAAAAATTTGGGGAAACCATTTATTTCCCTTTTGGGGGAAAGGAAATTAAATTGAGCGCCACCCTTAGAGAAAAACATTTCGGCAAAACCAAGGATTCACTGTTTTTGGGAAGATTGGGGACATTTTGCAGCATAGGGGGAATCTTTTTTTTCGGGAAAACGTTTCGCCACCCCAGGGGCTTCATCAGCCCCAATACAAAGGGGAAAGGCTAAGGAGAGGAGGAGAATGGGGTAAATCACCCCCTAAACCCTGGAGTCGATGTGTTCAGTCCATCAATCTTGTAAAAATGAAAAAAAAGGGGGCCGAACGGGGTTATATATGTATTTGGGGGTGCGTGAAGCAGGGGGAAAGGCAGGGTCAAAGGGGTACCATCCACAAATTTCAAAGTGGGTTTCTTCGCCCAAAGGTTGAACAAGTGTTGAAAAATTTTCTTTGTAACAAGACCCCATTCATCCAACGGGTAAAGGACATGCACCCATGGGTTTCTTTTTACAAAAAATTTCTTCAACATTTTGTTAAACCCTTTGGAAAAAGACCTCCCTTTGCTAGGGGAAAAGGGACCCCCTATGACCCCGCCTCCACCTGCTTCACTCACCCACTACATTTTAAATAACCACTTTCTACCCCCCAATGCTGTACATTCTACAAGATTGAGGGCCCTGAACACATCGACCCGGGTTTAGGGACTGTTTACCTCATTCTCCCCCTCCCCTTTAACCCCTTTCCCTTTCTTTGTATTGGACTAAATAACCATTTGGTGTGGCAAAAATTTTTTCCCTGAATAAAGATTCCCAAAAGCTGCATAAGTGTCTCAATTTTAACATGTGGGTTTTTTTAAAACCCTTCATCCAACTGTCAAAACCCCTGCAGAATAAAGGGGATCTTTTTTCCCAAAGAATTCTTCAAAACTTGTTAAAATTTTGGGGAACGGGGGACCTATTTTTGACTAGTGGAGGGTACCATATAAACCCCGTTTCCCCTGCTTTTTTTCACCTCCTACAGTATATAAGCTAGGGTCTACGGCCCTAGGGCTGAAAACTTTTCTACAAAATTGTTTGGACGGGAACACTCCCTCCAGGTTGAGGGACTGTTTTACCTCTTTCTCCTCCTTCCTTAACCCTTTCCTTTTTGTATTGGACTGATGAACCCCACTTTTGTGGCGAAACTTTCCCTGAATAAATTCCCATATGTTTGATAAGTGTCTAAAATTTTCAAAAAAGTGGGTTTTTTTAAAAACCATTCATCACATTCACTGATTAATGTCTTTATTTAAACACCCCTCTTTTAAGAGGAAAGCAATGTTTAATCCCAATTTTAAAGGGGTCTTCTCGTTTTATCTTTTTTTAAATGTTCAAGGTAACACAAATAAAATTATACATAGTGTAAATTCCCTTTAGGATAACCAAAAAATCTTAAGGCTTTTACTTTTGCCTTTTTAATTTTTAAAATGCATAAGAATACCTGCTGGTTCACAGTGGCTTTCTCTGAACAGAGAGAGAGAAAGAGAGAGAGAGGAGAAGGGGGAGAGAGGGGGAAGGAGGGGACAAGAAGGAGACAGAAAAAGAGAAAACAGAGAGAGAAAAGAAAAGGGGAGAAAAGAGAGAGAGAGAGAGAGAGGGGAGAGGGGAGAGAGAGGGGAGAGAGAGAGAGAGAGAGGGGGAGGAGAGAGAGAGAGAGAGAGAGAGGGGAGAGACAGAGAGAGAGAGAAAGAGAGAGAGAAACCGGGAGAGAGAGAGAGGAGAGAGGGGAGAGGGGAGAGGGGAGAGAGAGGGGGAGGGGAGAGGGGGAGAGAGAGGAGAGAAAGGGGAAAACCCAGAGAAGGGGAGAGACGGGAGACAGAGAGGGGCAGAGCCCAGAGAGACAGGGAAAAACAAAACAGAGACAGACAACAGAAACAGACAGAGGGGACAGACAAACAGAGAGAGAAAAGCAGAGAGAGAGAGACAAAAGGAGAAAACAAAGAGACAGGAAAAGAGAGAACAGAGACAGAGAGAGAAGAGAGAGAAGGAGAGACGGGAAAAGAGAGAGAAAAGGAAAACATTTAAAAACTTCCATCTTAAATCCAAACACCTTTTAGCACCCCTCCCGTACTTTTCCCTAAATTGGGTAGTATTTGTTTTCGACGGAAGTCTGACCCAGGAGTTTCTCCACCAAAACGGTGAATTTTATAAAACAGGAAACTATCACTGAAAAAAATCACCTGCTGGGGCCGAAGTTAAACAGCAGGGACACATCTGTCAAAAAGGGTTTTGAGGGGGGGTTTAGAGGACTTTGGGGAGGACCGGGGTGGAGGAAGAATCTACACCCGTCTCACCCTCCACTAAAACATTTCCCAAGGGCAGAATCCGAGGAAAAATCTGCAAAACCCCAGGAGGTAAAAAAAAACCCTTAGTCCCCCCCTCCCCGGGGCCCCCCTGGGGCGTGCTCTCCTTCACCGGGGGGGCACTCTCCCAACAACTCCCTGCGAATACCGGGTTTGGTAACTACTGCTAAAAGGGAAAGGACATAAGGGGGGACCATTCGAAGAAAAAGGAATTTAACAGACGGGGGCCAAAATGAAAAAGAGCCCTGTTCTCAGAACAAAACCAGCGGGATCTCGGGGAAAGGGGGAAAACACTCTCACACTTCCTCACTCACTACTCCTACCCCTGCCCAGCAGGGGGGGATTGGTATTAAAAAAGACCACAGACCTAACCCCTTTCCCAGCTCCCTCAAAACCCTACCCTCCCAAAAGGGGCAGCCCTTACTTTCCCCTTTACCCCACCCACCACCTCAAGCAAACCATTTCATCATGGGGAGCCAGTCTATCAGCATCCTGTGGGCCCAAACCCATTAGAGGTTTCATTACAAATGTTGGAGAGCCACAAATAGCTTTTGTGAACACTCCGGACGCCCCGACATGTTTAGCTGTTTTTTGAAACTTTTTTGGTTGACGGGGACCCAGAAAATTTTGCAAGAAATTGCGGGAAAAAACCTAAGGGAAAAGAAAAGGGAGACGGAAGGGCAAGGGGGTTTGGTGTTCTGTGTGTTTCTCAAAAAAGTGTTCATGCCCGGGCACATAGATTTTGCCCCCCCTACACTCTTGAAATGAGGTTCTTAAAAACTCTGATAAAAAAACTAGTACCTCTGTCTAGCATGTGCAATGTACAGACCTCATTTGGCAAAAATGCGGGCCCTATAAACTTCCTAATGGAAAAAAAATTGCTCCCTTCTGCCCCAACACAACTGTAAAAATTTTATAATTGTTGTGCCCTCAACCAGCCCCTTTTATAAGAGGGACTTTGAGACCTTCTTGAGTGTTTAACATGAAAATTTTGGTTAAATTTCCCTACCATTTTCTTTTCTCCTCCCTTGACCCATATTGAGTGATTTTGGCAAAAGGGGAATAGTCACTTGTAAACCCCCCGGGTACTTTGGGGATCGTCTGACCACAAGGCTGTTTTCACCCACACTTAAACCCCAAACAAGAACAGTAAAGGGGTCCACACGCAAAACCTGGCTATGGGAAAGAGGTAATTGGCCACCCCCTTTCTCTGAAGGGTCCCCCACCACCCAATGGGAAAGCTCTTCCCGGGGGGTGTTGACAACCAAGTGGGAAAACCTTCACTGGGCACATCCTTAATTTGCAACAAGAAAAAAATTCCCCCACCGGCAATATGTACAAAGCCCACAGGTCACCTTGGTTTGGCTTTCCGGGTTTTAAAAAGGCTGCTATTGCTAAGTACAAAACATGGCGAAGGGAAAAAAGAACTCCTAAAACCCCCTATAACAGGGAAATTGCACATGCAAGCCTGCAGGCATATGGGTGATTTCCCAAAAGGGGGGGCCATTGCCAAATGGGGGGTTGGGGGACTAAAAAGAAAATTAGCAAAAAAGGCAGGGTAGGCTCCAAAAACCCGGTGGGCCCCCCGGTTTAAGGACAGACAAGGTTATCTGCCTGATGAACTTTTTCCACCTCTAAAAACGACAGGGTGGGAACCCCCCCTTTTTCTAGTAGCAAAAGAAAAAAGGGGCCCTTTTGCGAACACTTTGCCTTTCCAAAATGCAAGTTCCCCCGATTTCCCGCAAGGGACCCCCCCCTTGGCAGCTGCAAGAACTGTGTCAAAACTGTCAGGGTTTACAATAAAGGGGGGAGGGGGTGCATTTCCTTTTTTAATTTACTTGACCCAAAAAAGGCTGTGGGGCCCCGACAAGTTTAGCCCAAGATTTTTGAGAAGATGTGGGAGACCAGCTACAGCCCCCTCTAAATCGCATCTTTCAGCACTGCCTAAATTTCAGTTTCAAATGGCCCTCTCCATGGAAAGAGGCAAAAAATAATCCCTGTTTTCCCAAAAAAAGACAGAGCAGAAATCAGCACCCCACAGACCAGTATTACTCCTGTCAATCATGGGTTTAAATCCTTTAGACAAAATCTCAAGACAAAAAAACCCGATTTTTTTGGGCTACCATCACTACTTTGTGAAACGTCAAATTTTGGGTTCAGGAAAAGGTTTTCTCTGCTGCTGGTTTTGTTTTTTTTAAAACCCCTCCCTAAGTGGCACCCTATTGGATTAATTCCAAAATCGCTGTGTGGTTTGCAAATGGGCATTGCTGGCGCTTTCGACCGGGTTTGGGCACCCGGGCCTCTTAGCAAAACTTTAAGAAATGGGAAATTTCAGGCTCTAAAGCTATGTTTTCCTCGTGATTTCCTTTATGGTAGATCTCTAAGTGTAGTCCTAATGGGCGGAAAACAGCAAGGGCATCCCATTTGGGGGAACGTTCCACAAGGAAATGTGCTGGGGCCACCCGTTTTTGGAATGGGCTACTTTAAGACCTTCATCTCATTCCCCGAATCACATGGGAAATTTTTGGGAGACGACTGTTTTCACTGACATTCCCCTTATCCCAAGGAAAAAAAAATGCCAGCTGCTCTAAGCTACATCAATCAACCGCTTTGGGGGCTAATCAGCTTGGGGGAAAAAGATTTGGAAGTAAAATTTTCACCTTGGGGGGAAAACGCAAATTATGATCGTCTCTAGGCACCCTGGATTTGGAATCGGTGCAGTTGTAAAGGGGTGAATGGGGGGGATGTTGGCACCTGGAGAAGGGAAATTGATATCCTTGGGGTGAAAATTTGACTCCAAAACTAACCATGAAGAAAACCCTGTTTTTTAAAACTTGAAAAAAAGGCAGCCAGGGAAACTTACCGCCCTTGCCGTTTCTCGCATTGCTTTACAGTAGGGGTTGCAAGTACTGTACGAGGCCCCAAGTACGCTCACACCTTGAGTTTCTCCAAATTTCTTGGTTTTTCCTTTCCCCCCTCTCAAACTGCGGGCTGCTTGAAGAGTAGAGAAACAGAAACAAGACGTTCATTTTCCGCCTGGCCCCCCTGGATGGTTTTGTCCCTTTCAGCAAAAGGCCCCTTTTAAAATAGGAGGGATGTGGGGGGCCTTTTCTGTTATGTTCAAGGGCCCTTTTTGTCAAAAAAAACCACCCCTTGGATCCACTTCGAGGGCAGCGCGAAACAAACTTTTTGCCACAAGAGGGCGAAAGCAGCAAAATTCACCCCTGGCTGTACCCTTCTCCCCGAACATCACTCCATCTGAGATAAAACATAACCCCCGGATGACTCGAGTATGGAAAAACATTCGTTCCGCAAAAATGATGTCAACGAGGGTTAAAAGTCATTTTTTCAAAAAGAAAATTTCTTTGGGCCCCCAGATGGCCCAAATTCATCCTGTTCCCCACTTGTTAAAGCTTTATAAAAAATAAAAAAATTTCTTTAAAAGGTTTATGTAGGTAACAGCTCTTTGCCCTTTCAATAAAGTTTGGAATTTCCCTTAAACCCCGTTAAAAAGCTTGTCAAAAAAAGCTAGGGATCCTTAACCTTGTCAAACCATGGGTAAAAAAAAAAAAAAAAAAAAAAAAAAAAAAAAAAAAAAAAAAAAAAAAAAAAGAGAGAGAGAGGAAAACAGACAAAAGACAAGACAGAAAACAGGGCAGTACGAGCTCATCAAATGCACCCCCCCCTTACTCAGCACCCTCGTGGCACCCCTTTAAAAAGTCATCCCTTTTTCCCTTTTTTAAAACACTGCCCTCCCGGATGCTTGTCACTGACAATTGTCTTTCCCCATTGGGTTCAAGGGGAAATTCTTCCCTTTTCTCTTCCTCCCCCTTCCTCCTTCCCTTTTTTCTATAAATCTTTGTGTATTTTAAAAAAATTGCGGGACCTATAAATACTTTTATATATTCCTTGACAAAATAAAACCAAGGCAGGTGTTTAAAAGTCCCACTGTCAAGTGTTTTTTGATTAAATTTTTGTTTCAATTTCCGTACCCAAAATTGTTTTCAGAACAAAAAATTTTGGGTTTTGAAATTCAAAAAGACAATAAAATTTTTAAATTTTCAGAACATAAAAAATTTTTACAAAATAATATAAAAATGGGAAAAAAAAAAATGGTAAAACGGCAACACTTCTGCAAGCAGCAGGACCGTTTTTGCCCTTTAGGTGAGCATTAAGTGCCAACCCTTTTCAGCCTAAAAATTCAGGGAAAATACTGACCCTGTGTTTTTTTTTTTTTAATCCTATAACAATTTGAATTTTTTTTTATCTTGATTTCAATGAAAAAAAAAAAAAAAAAAAATGTTTTTTTTTTTTTCCCAAAAAAAATTTTTGGGGACTGGGCCGGGGAACGAATATAACGTTTGGGGCCGTTTTTTTTTGGGGGGGTTTAAAAACTAAATTTAATCTAGTATAAACTTAATTTTGTAGGGGGGATACTGAGCATTTCTAAATTTTCATGCATAAAATTTTTTGGATAAAGACCCCGGGGCAGGAACCCAAAAGACCTTTTTTTTAACCCTTTTTCAGGGTCCCGAGGCCCAAATTTTTAAAATGTGCACCAGTGTCCAAGAATTTCAAAAAAAAAATTTTGTTATTTTTTTAAAAATGGTAGGGGGAAACCTTTTTTTTGAAGGTAAAAAAAAAAAAAGTTCGAAAAATTTTATGGAAAAAAAGATGGAAAAATTTTGCTCTTGTGAATTTTTATGTGTCAGTGATACTTATTTCATCGGCGATTTTGCCCCCTTTGACTCCCATTTTAGACCAAACCTTATTTTCCCGTCCCACCAAAAATTTTTAGCTATTTCACTTGTATTACTTCTATTAATCGATTGAGCACAGGAAATTGCAACTAAACTGTTTCAACTACAAAAATAAAAATGACTGGAAATTGGGGAAATTTGGGCCAATTTAATTCAAAGTTCAAAATATTCCAATTTCAAAATAGGGTCCAGAATAAAAAATGCAGGCTTTCCCCGGGCACAAACAAACATTTCCTTGTTCTTAATACTTTTCGGGCTTTGCAAATAAATTTCCCATTTTGATTTTTTTTTTCAAAATAAATTTTTATTAAAACCAAAAAATAGAAGATTTACTGTCATGAAAATTTTTTAATAATTGTTTTAAAAAATATCAGCACATTTTTGAACATATATTGACCCCCAGCTGGGATGTATTGACTGGGGGGCATTTATTTCTCTTGAAATCGGCCAAAAATTTAACATTTCCCCATTTGAGCTAAATTTCGCCATTTTCTGCTAAAACCAATCAAAACATCTTTATTTCTGTTAATTTCATTCATCAAAAGAGACCAAGAAAATTGCAAATACACTATAAAAAATATGAAGAAACACTGGCCCCAAAATTTCAGTTTTAATTGAAAATTACGGTTCAGTTTTCTTTTCTTTTATGAAATGGCCACGGGTTTGTTTTATGGGTGCCACTACCAATGGTATCTCTCTATCTAGGCCCAAATTTACCGTCAGCTTTTCGAGTGAGCTGAGTCATGGCGTAGATTACGGGGTTGGGACCCCCCAATTAAAGCCGTAGATTCGGCACGGACCCCGAAAGGGTTTTAAAAAAAAACACAGTCTTCTTTAGCCTTTTATCACAGTTTTACAATAAGTACAAATATTTTTGTATTTAATAAAAGCAAAACATTTAAAAAAAATTGCATGTTTTTAATTTTTCATTTTCAAAATTAAAATAAAAATAAACAAAGCAATATGAATAAAATATCAACATTACAACTGCTTTTTTGATCTAGGTTTTTATTCTAGCAAAATTAACTCTTATCTCTGTTTCAGTAACCAATTACTTTTCAAGGAGAGCAATGTTAACCTGGACAATCTGTCCTTACTCACTGTAGAATGCATATAAGACTATGAAGACACCATGTACAGTTTATGGCATTTATAGTCCTGAACTGTTCATAAGTGTGTGTATCCACCTTTGTCAGTATCACGGGGACCTTTTTACAACCTAAGACTTCACGAGTTTGAACTGGCTAAAGGACTGCTCTGAAGCAAAACTTATTGGAAAGGGTCAGAAAAGTATGGAAAGAAATGTCGACTGGGCATGGATCTGCATAACCCGAACTAGCATTGGTTTAGAGCAGGACGATCATGTCTGTCACAACTGCTGAAATATTATGACAGAATTACGGAGGCATTGGAAGATGACCAAAAACAGAGAAAGAGATTTACACAGTTTTGCAAAGGGTTTGACAAATGCAATCATGGAGTGATAGCACACATTATGAGGGCCATGGGCATTACAGGGAAGGTAGGCAGATGGGTTTTTGGGTTCTTAACACGCACAACATAAAAATAGTAGGAACAGGGCAAGATCCAGCTCAGCAAGGTCAAAAGCTCAGTGCCCAAGGCACTGTCTGGCACCCCTGCTGTTTCTCATCCCCTAGCAGACATAGATAAAAACACCCAGCACACTTTTGTATCTCATTTGCAGATGACACTAAAATAGCATGAAAATCCACTATGGCAGAGAACATTGAAAAAGTTTCAGGAAGACATAAGCAGGGTTTTCCAGTGGGCAGTGGAAAACAACATGATGTTCAATGGTGATAAGTTTCAGCTGGGTTAAGCATGGAAAGACTAAAGAAATCAAAAGGAACACTATATTTCAAAACTCAAGAGGGTCACCAAACAGAATGAAAGGAACACGTAAAAGACCTGAGAATAATTATGTCAGCTGACCTTTCTTTTAAAGACCATAACAAGACAAAGATCATGACAGCCAGGAAGATGACGGGGTGGGTATCGAGAACTTTCGAAACAAGGAAAATAATGCCGATGGTGACACTCTTCAAATCACTAGCGCTCCCTCACTTAGAATATTGCTCAGTGTGATAGCCCCATTCAAAGCAGGAGAAATATCAGAGCTAGAACAAATACAGAGATTGTTTGCAGCTCACACTGAGCCAGTCAAGCATCTAAATTACTGGGAATGCCTTCAAGTTTTGAAAATGTACTCAATGGAGCGGAGGAGACAGAGATACATAATAATATATATTTTGGCCATAACAACATACTGGAGTGAGAGATATGGAGGAAGGTGTAAAATAAACCCAGTGAGGAGCAGGGGTGCAGTGGGGACAATAAGGGAACACTGTATCAACATCTGGGGTCCCAGACTATTCAACATCTTACCAGAAGATATCAGAAACACGGCTGGAACAAGTGTAGAAGCCTCAAGAGGAAACTGGACAAGTATCTTCACCAGGTGCCAGATAAACCAGGCTGTGATGGATATGTGAGGCAGCAGGCCTCCAGCAGCAACAGCCTGGTTGACCAGGCAAGCACCAGACAAGCTTAGCCCATGGCAGGGCTCAAAGAGTAGAGAAACTCTTCAAAGGTATATCAAAGGTAAGGTAAGGTTAAGAAAAATGGAACATATCATTGGGGATCATGAATTTTAGCACAATATTGATGGTTAAATGATCTTGAATTGGTCTCACTACTTGTGTTCAGTATCTCGTACTGTACACTGCTTTCCATTCTCATGTTCAGCTAGTACAGTAAGCTACAGCAAATGAAAGAGGCAAAAGGCCAAAAAAGGCAGTGAATGTGCCTGGCTGAGCTTCTGAGAAGATTGTAAGATTTTATGTCACCTTACGTGATCATGAAAAGGAAAAGATCAGCAATTCTGCCAAAGTGCAAAGAATTATAGGTTTCCATTTCACACTCATCTGACAGAAACGTAGTGCCTGTCTGAACAGATGCT
Organism: Cherax quadricarinatus; assembly: GCF_026875155.1. Lineage (NCBI taxonomy): Eukaryota > Metazoa > Arthropoda > Malacostraca > Decapoda > Parastacidae > Cherax > Cherax quadricarinatus. The sequence continues at coordinate 14,534,917 of NC_069441.1, forward strand.
GTCTATACCAACCTTCTGACAGAAAATAAAAAAAAATGAGAAAGAGAAGGATGGAAAAAAAAGGGCAGGCAGTATAGAGAAAGATGTCTTATCTACAGAGTACAAATTTCGGGAAAAACAGGATAAATCCCCAAGAAACCCTATGATGATTAATTCTTTAGGACTTTATCTCGACTCAGAAAAGATTATAAGATGTTGAGGAAGAATTCATAATTCTTCACTACCTAAAGAAGCAATACATCCAATGTTGATCCCCAAAAATCATTGGCTAACGAAACTGCCTGTTAAAATACCACAGTAACGTGTTACATGCTAGAGTAGCTGACACATTTTGTCAATATGACAACCCTACTGGATATTTCAAGGTTGAAAAAGCGTGCAAAAACATAAGGGACTGCATTGCTTGTTATCACTTCGATATGCGAGTATGTCAATATCCAGGTCCACCTCCATATCCCGCTGAGCGAGTATGTCGTGTCATTCCATTTGAGATGACAGGTGTAGATTACACTGGACCAATAATTTTAACTAAAACAGTTGACAAAGTTCCCATCAAGGTGTACATCTGTTTGTTCACTTGTACTATAACTAGAGCAGTACATCTAGAAGTAGCCATGACATGTCTGCTGAAACCTTTATCACACTATTCAGAGGTTTGGAGCCAGAAGGGCATGTCCCAGACTGATAATTTCAGACAATGCAATGAACTTTGTTGCTGGTGCTGCTTATATAAGCAAGATCTTCGATCAACCAGAGGTACAACAGATGCTGAATCAATGCAGTTGTCGTTAGAAACACTCCTCCTGAGGCTCCATGGCAAGGCGGATTTTATGAAAGAATGATAGGTGTCATAAAATTTTGTTTAAGAAAGATCTTCATCATCAGCGAATCAACTTAGAAGAATTTCGAACAGTAATAACTGAAGCAGAAAACGGAGTCAACAACATACCTTAACTTATGTTATTGATCATCGGACAATTTGGAAGTGTTAGGTCTGTCTCATTTACTCCATGGCAGAAGGCTCGAATCAGTTCCTCCCATGATAAAGAAATCATGGAGGATCCTACTTATCTCGAACCTGAGCAACTCAAGCGTAAATTCAAACACCTTAATAAAGTGACTGAACATTGAGAGAAAATTTGGTGAAAAGACTATCTCACCTCACTGAGAGAACACCTCTATGGAGCTGGTGTTCCTGAAAATCATAAGTCCTTAAGACCTGGTGACAGTGATGGTCCAAGGTCTCAATGGCCTCTTGGAAAAATAGTGACCATACATCCTGATGCAAATGGAACCATCTGGACAGTTGAAGTTTTGAGCAAAGGTGTAGTGAATAAACAGACAATAGATAAACTAGTGCTGTTAGAATTACACAGTGTTGAAAACAAACTTAGTGATTCTCCAGAGGTGGCGAATGAGAAAATCAAAATGATGTTAAGAGATGAATAGGTCACCAACGGCAAACTTTCGCCTGCCCCCGTGTGGAGAAAATTCTCCAGTAAAGGGGGTATCTCTCAGCCCTTCAGCCCTCTGAGAGACTTAGCCCTTCCAGAAGGGGCTAATGGACTCTATTTCCTCATAAACAGATTAATCAGACCCACATTTGTACTGTAGCATCACAAGACATGCTTTCCTCTCCTTGCTAAACTTGTTGCAACTACACAGTGCAGTTAAACAAGAGTCATTACTCTTTTTCCTTAGCAGGAAAATTAAGGGAAAAGTTGCACCCACTTTATCTACAAGTTGGAACTATTAAGTATTCTAGTCTATAGCTAGATAACAAGAAACCTACCTTCTTATACTAAGTACTGTTGAGATGTGTAGCAAGGGAGAGAAATAAAGCTGGGTTTCACATATCCTTTTTGGGTACGATGAGGAGCAAGAGGGCAGAGGGCTCAGATTGCTTCAAGGAACGACGAGAGATGTGTCACGAGGGCGTTGCCTCCTTATCGTTAAAAGACAAAGGGACTGTAGTGACCAGTGCATTATTGACTCTTGCTCATTCTAACAATCTCAGGAAACTAGGAAAGTTAGACTAGTTTCCCTATAAGAGTCAGGAAATTCGTGATAGAACTAATCATGTAGTGTTAATGCGTATCTGTCTTCCTCCTGTGTGGATAATTCCATGAAACTATGAACAAATGATGGTACTATATGACGTGTGTAACCAGTATTGCGAGTGACTGCAACAAATAAGTGCAACATTCTCTGCGTGACACCTCTGCATTCATCCACAAGACAACATTCTCGGCCTACATGGTGCAGTTAATGCCACAAGCAAGGCAAGTCTTAATTTCACTTGTAATGCCCTCATGTACTGCAGTCCAGGGGAAGACACAAGGTGATTAAGGCTGACCTATTCTAGACCGTTATGTGAAAGCCATCCACAAAACTCAGACGAGTAGCTTATCACACTCCAGTAAATTGTTATACTGGAAATATATGAGTTAGATTCTTAACCTTAACTATACTCGTCATTCTACAGCTCAGTGGTGGGGCTACTACAACTCAAATGAAGGAAACTTCTTGACTGCAGCTGCAAGAAGTCTGAGTCATCACTGAAGCTAAGTATATTTCAGTTTATGTCAGACAGTAGACTTGGCTGGTAAATTTACCACTGGCAGGGTTAAATAAAGTAAAAGTGTAATTTTGAATATATTATAGAATGCCCTAAATTTATGAAAGATTGGCAAATATTATTATTATTATCACACTGGCCGATACCCACCAAGGCAGGGTGGCCCGAAAAAGAAAAACTTTCACCATCATTCACTCCATCACTGTCTTGCCAGAAGGGTGCTTTACACTACAGTTTTTAAACTGCAACATTAACACCCCTCCTTCAGAGTGCAGGCACTGTACTTCCCATCTCCAGGACTCAAGTCCGGCCTGCCGGTTTCCCTGAACCCCTTCATAAATGTTACTTTGCTCACACTCCAACAGCACATCAAGTATTAAAAACCATTTGTCTCCATTCACTCCTATCAAACACGCTCACGCATGCCTGCTGGAAGTCCAAGCCCCTCGCACACAAAACCTCCTTTACCCCTCCCTCCAACCTTTCCTAGGCCGACCCCTACCCCGCCTTCCTTCCACTACAAACTGATACACTCTTGAAGTCATTCTGTTTCGCTCCATTCTCTCTACATGTCCGAACCACCTCAACAACCCTTCCTCAGCCTTTGGACAACAGTTTTGGTAATCCTGCACCTCCTCCTAACTTCCAAACTATGAATTCTCTGCATTATATTCACACCACACATTGCCCTCAGACATGACATCTCCACTGCCTCCAGCCCTTCTCCTCGCTGAACATTCATCACCCATGCTTCACACCCATATAAGAGCGTTGGTAAAACTATACTCTCATACATTCCCTCTTTGCCTCCAAGGACAAAGTTCTTTGTCTCCACAGACTCCTAAGTGCACCACTCACCCTTTTTCCTCTCATCAATTCTATGATTCACCTCATCTTTCATAGACCCATCCGCTGACAGTCCACTCCCAAATATCTGAATACATTCACCTCCTCCATACTCTCTCCTTCCAATCTGATATCCAATCTTTCATCACCTAATCTTTTTGTTATCCTCATAACCTTACTCTTCCCTGTATTCCCCTTTTAATTTTCTTCTTTTGCATACCCTACCAAATTCATCCACCAACCTCTGCAACTTCTCTTCAGAATCTCCCAAGAGCACAGTGTCATCAGCAAAGAGCAACTGTGACAACTCCCACTTTATGTGTGATTCTTTATCTTTTAACTCCACGCCTCTTGCCAAGACCCTCGCATTTACTTCTCTTACAACCCCATCTATAAATATATTAAACAACCACGGTGACATCACACATCCTTGTCTAAGGCCTACTTTTACTGGGAAATAATTTCCCTCTTTCCTACATACTTTAACTTGAGCCTCACTATCCTCGTAAAAACTCTTCACTGCTTTCAGTAACCTACCTCCTATACCATTACACCTGCAACATCTGCCACATTTTTCCCCTATCCACACTGTCATACGCCTTTTCCAAATCCATAAATGCCACAAAGACCTCTTTAGCCTTATCTAAATACTGTTCACTTATATGTTTCACTGTAAACACCTGGTCCACACACCCCCTACCTTTCCTAAGCCTCCTTGTTCATCTGCTATCCTATTTCTCCGCCTTACTCTTAATTCTTTCAATAATAACTCTACCATACACTTTACCAGGTATACTCAACAGACTTATCCCCCCTATAATTTTTGCACTCTCTTTTGTCCCCTTTGCCTTTATACAAAGGAACTATGCATGCTCTCTGCCAATCCCTAGGTACCTTACCTTTTTCCATACATTTATTAAATAATTGCACCAACCACTCCAAAACTATATCCCCACCTGCTTTTAACATTTATATCTTTATCCCATCAATCCCGGCTGCCTTACCCCCTTTCATTTTACCTACTGCCTCACGAACTTCCCCCCCACTCACAACTGGCTCTTCCTCACTCCTACAAGATGTTATTCCTCCTTGCCCTATACACGAAATCACAGCTTCCCTATCTTCATCAACATTTAACAATTCCTCAAAATTTTTCCCTCCATCTTCCCAATACCTCTAACTCTCCATTTAATAACTCTCCTCTCCTATTTTTAACTGACAAATCCAGTTGTTCTCTAGGCTTCCTTAGCTTGTTAATCTCACTCCAAAACTTTTTCTTATTTTCAACAAAATTTGTTGATAACATCTCACCCACTCTCTCATTTGCTCTCTTTTACATTGCTTCACCACTCTCTTAACCTCTCTCTTTTTCTCCATATACTCTTCCCTCCTTGCATCAACTTCTACTTTGTAAAAACTTCTCATATGCTAACTTTTTCTACCTTACTACTCTCTTTACATCATCATTCCACCAATCGCTCCTCTTCCCTCCCGCACCCACTTTCCTGTAACCACAAACTTCTGCTGAACACTCTAACATTACATTTTTAAACCTACCCCATACCTCTTCGACCCCATTGCCTATGCTCTCATTAGCCCATCTATCCCCCAAAATAGCTGTTTATATCTTACCTTAACTGCCTCCTCTTTTAGTTTATAAACCTTAAACCTTCTCTCTTCCCTGATGTTCTATTCTCCTTGTATCCCATCTACCTTTTACTCTCAGTGTAGCTACAACTAGAAAGTGGTCTGATATATCTGTGGCCCCTCTATAAAATGTACATCCTGAAGTCTATAAAACAGTCTTTTATCTACCATACAAAATCCAACAAACTACTGTCATTTCGCCCTACATCATATCTTATATATTATTTATCCTCTTGGCAAATACTTTTCACAAATTACGTAGAAAACTTACTTGGACAGATAGCGTTCCAACTTATCAATGTCAATTGCTTGCAGATTCAAATTTTCCTGAATGGATTTAAGGTAGCTGGAGAAGGTGCCAAATGACTTGAGTCTGTGATGTACATCTACAGACAAGTTCTGCAAGGCAATGAAAGAAGGAACAAAACATATTAGTTTTCTTGTCTGGAAGCAAAATGAGAATAGTGATAAAAGGGAGGCTATCATGGTGATACATGGGATTTAAATGTTGCAGTTACCAAGCTGAAGGCAGAGATATCTAAGAACAATATGGTGTGAATACTTTGCAAAGAACTTGGAGCACAGCAATTTGAAAACTGTAGTCACTAAGAGTATTAGGCCAGAAGGGTTTTTAAGGTGGTTTAAGCATTTAGAGAGCCTGGAGGAAAATACAATGACCAATAGGGCACATAAATATGAGATGGAAAGTAGGAGGGGTAGGGGTCATCCCAGTCATAAGGGATTGAGCATGCAGCAGGGAGGTGTGGAAGTGTTAGACTGGGGATTGTGGAGACAAATGGTTTTAGGACCTGACAGCTGTTAGTGTGTGAAAAAGTAACATACCAATGTTTCAGGAAAATAGGGTAGCTAGATGGCATCCCGAAATGTGGCAAGAACGTGCCTGCACTCTAAAGAGACAATAGGGATTTTGCAATCAAAAGTCTTTTAAATTTTTGGTGTCTAAACACTTTACAAAAAAGGTATTGAATGAATAATTTTACAAGTATATTAATATTTTTTCAACGAACTGGCTATATCCCCCCAAAGGGAAAAGGGGGACTAAAAAAAAAAAAGGGAAAGTTTCTCTTTTTAAATTTAGTAATTTTTACAGGAAAAGGGGTTACTACCCTTGCCCCGGGCATTTTAGTCGTGTGTGTTGTGTGTTTTTGGCGTTTTAAAAAAAAAAAATCCAAGAGTAGGTGGTTTGACAGCAACGCCCGGGGAGTATACCATCCGCCAATAAAGTAAACGGAAACCTGAAAATTGTTTCATAAACATGAAAGATTTCAGGTACGTCTGCAATTTATTTACATTTGGTCCCCAAACCTCTGCAATTTCTCTTCGAATCTCCCAAGAGCCAGTGTCATCAGCAAAAAAACTGTGCAACTCCCCTTTATGTGTGATTCTTTTCTTTTAATCCCGCCCCTTCCCAAAGCCCTCGATTTACTTCTCTTACAACCCCATCTATAAATATTAAAAAACCCCGGTGAATCACAATCAAAATTTCAGGCTTCCTTTTTTAATTCATTTGGGCCCAGGATGGTAGTCATCCCTGGGCGGTTGCTGTCTACCAACCTACTATCGGGGAGTGATTATGTCGGAGGATCAACCTTCAAGGACCATAAAAATTTGTATCAATGAATCTGCTAGAAAAATGACAGGAGGATAATGAGAGACCTTCAAAACTAGGGAGGCCAAGCCCTGATGACACTCTTCAGGTCACTTGTTCTTATCTAGGCTGATATTGCTGCACTCTAACAGCACCTTTCAAGGCAGGTGAAATTGCCGACCTAGAAAATGTACAGAGAACTTTCACGGCGCGCCATAACGGAGATAAAACACCTCAATTACTGGGAGCGCTTGAGGTTTCTAAACCTGTATTCCCTGGAACGCAGGAGGGAGAGATACTGATTATATACACCTGGAAAATCCTAGAGGGACTAGTACCGAACTTGCAAAACAAAATCACTCACTACGAAAGCAAAAGACTTGGCAGACGATGCACCATCCCCCAATAAAAAGCGGGGGTGTCACTAGCACGTTAAGAGACCATACAATAAGTGTCAGGGCCCGAGACTGTTCAACTGCCTCCCAGCACACATAAGGGGGATTACCAACAGACCCCTGGCAGTCTTCAAGCTGGCACTGGACAAGCACCTAAAGTCAGTTCCTGATCAGCCGGGCTGTGGCTCGTACGTTGGTTTGCGTGCAGCCAGCAGCAACAGCCTGGTTGATCAGGGGCTGATCCACCAGGAGGCCTGGTCACAGACCGGGCCGCGGGGGCGTTGACCCCCGAAACTCTCTCCAGGTAAACTCCAGGTAAAACACATACATGTACAAGCATATATGTATATACACACTTCTCTGGGTTTTCTTCTATTTTCTTTCTAGTTCTTGTTCTTGTTTATTTCCTCTTACCTCCATGGGGAAGTGGAACAGAATTCTTCCTCTGTAAGCCATGTGTGTTGTAAGAGGCGACTAAAATGCTGGGAGCAAGGGCCTAGTAACCCCTTCTCCTGTATAGATTACGTACTAAATTTAAAAAGAGAAACATTCGTTTTTCTTTTTGGGCCACCCTGCCTTGGTGGGACACAACCAGTTTGTTGAAAGAAAAAATAATAATAAATATACATGTATGTACATATATTTATTTTTTTTCAATAAACCGGCCATATCCCACCAAGGCAGGGTGGCCCAAAAAGAAAAACAAATGTTTCTCTTTTTAAATTTAGTAATTTATACAGGAGAAGTTGGTTACTAGTCCTTTGCCCTCGCCATTTTATGTAAAGTAAAAGGACACAAGTGCAACTGTGACATTTTATTGTGGCAATGTTTCGCCACAATAAAGCTCCTGGAGAGCGAAACATTGCCACAATAAAATGTCACATTAGTTGCACTTGTGTCCTTTTACTTTACATATTGTCGGTAATTCTACCAACTTTATTACACTCGCCATTTTAGTCGCCTCTTACAACACGCATGGCTTACGGAGGAAGAATTCTGTTCCAATACCCCATGGAGATAAGAGGAAATAAACAAGAACAAGAACTGGAAAGAAAATAGCAGAAAACCCAGATGGGTGTGTATATATATGCTTGTCCATGTATGTGTAGTGTGACTTAAGTGTAAGTAGAAGTAGCAAGATATACTTATCTTGCATGTTTATGAGAAAAAAAGATACCAGCAACCCTCCCCAAATAGGATTATACAGCACATGTGGAGGGAAGAGGGGTTATGGAAGGCATTCAGGCTCAACTCAAGGAACTGGAGCACAGATCCAATTCCCTAGTTTCAAGAGCCCCTCACCAGCATCCAGGAACCTTTGAGTGGAAAACAATTACAGATTTTCGTTTCACACTCACTTGGGAGGACGGCAGTACCTTCCTGGGTGGTTGCTGTCTCCAACCTACTACTACTACTAACATTACCTATAGCAGTACAATATACTCAACTTGCATTCTAAAATGAGCATTATAAAATATGCCCTTTTTTTTAGAGAAAATTTAATATCACACGCAGGCCCATTCCTGTAGCACTGGTCAACAACCAAAATGCTTCTGAGACCAGAGTAGCAATTTTCAACTATTTTAGGTCACTGATAATGAATATCATGGTTAAAATTGTTTGTTTAGCTCAACCTTTTCAATATAGACCTACATGTCACAACAGGTTCCAACAGGCTTGTGGCAGTGTTTCTTACCACACTCAATCTCACTGCCCTTCATTATTGTTCCAGCTGTCATAGAAGGTGGTTGTGCTGTCCAAGTTTATATTTTGAGGTGAAAGGTAGGTGATTTTCTTAGCCAAACACTTTTTAAACTTATAATAAATATTCAGTGAGCAAGCTATTGATATGCATGTGAGGCATATTATATTAATTTTATTTTCTTACTGAAAAATATATAAATACTTCTGCTTAGCTGTCATGCTCTGTATCATAATGATAAATTTATGAATAAATTTTATGTTTATCTTCTAACAGTTTGTTTTCTTCTTTCAGATTCCTCGTACTTGTGTGAATAGTGCAGACAACTTCTGCTACATTTGTGGTGAGGTGACCTTTGCATCACAGAAAACACTTTTATAACTGCTATGGTTAGAAAGGCATATTTACCTATATTTTGGATGCAAGACTTGGTGATCAAGATAAGAACTGGGGTCCACACTTATGCTGCAATAATTGTGCTACTAACCCTTTGCCAAATGGTTGAACTGGAAGAGGAAAAGAATACCTTTTGCTGTGCCAGTGACATGGTGGGAGCCAAGAGACCATACCAACAATTGATATTTTGGAATGGTACCTCCGGATGAAAAGGGCTTGTCAAAAAAAAAAAAGAGGTCCACTGAATATCCAAACATTCCATCAGCTATTCACCCAGTTCCACATGGAGAAGGCTACCTGTTCCTGATGCACCAACTTCAGTATCCTTCGAGTCAAATGAAGAAAGTGGTGAGGAGAAAAAGAGAAGGATGACAGTGCGGTTTACGTGCCTAAAAACATTGATGAAGCACACTCTGCTAGGCCACATCTCATAACAAAAGGGGAACTCCATGCCCTTGTCGGGGATCTGCAACTACCCAAAATAAGGCAGAGCTGCTATGTTCTCGTCTTCAACAGTGCTATCTCCTAGCAGCTGATGTGAAGATTTTAAATTTCGTGACCTTCGGCAGCTGTTCAATGATTTCTTCGTAATGGAAGGCGATTTAGTGGCTTGCAACAATATTAATGGTCTGATGGGAAACACTTGGCATTGACTATGAACCCAGTCACTGGAGGCTGTTCATAGATTCATCCAAACGAGTCTGAAAGATGTCTTGCTGCATAACGGGAATAGTAAACCATAAGTTCTTGTGGGCTATGCACCACATATGAAAGAAACTTATTTGCTTTCTATGTGAATGGGACAGCCGTGCCCAAAAGGTTTCCACTGGCCACCTCATCAATCATTGGAGCCTGGGATGAAAAATGTTAAAAATCCACCTCTCATTGAGCCAAACAAAATTTTGCTACCACCCCTAACAAAAAAAATGGAGCTTATGAAAAACTTTGGTAAAAGCTATGGACAAATCCAGTCAGGGATTAAGTATTTAAGTCAAAATTCCCCTCCCTGAGGAACGCTAAGAGAAGGAGTCTTCAGTGGTCCTCAGATTCAAGAGCTTCTTAAAGATGGTTTTGAATCAGACCTTCATGGGGAAGAGAAAGCTGCTTGGGAAGCATTCAAGTTAGTGGCAAAGGGATTTCTCAGAAACAGAAGGGAAGGCAACTATGAAGAATTGGTGGAAAATCTCATCAAGGCTTACAAGAACATGGGATGTAACATGTCACTTAAAATCCAATTTTTGGACTAACATTTAGACTTCTTTCCAGTGAACTGTGGGGCAGTTAGTGACAAACATGGTGAAAGGTTTCACCAAGATATTTCAACCATGGAAAAATGGTACCAGGGCAAATGGGGCACAAGGATGCCTGCAGACTATGCTGGACACTGGCAAGAGATGATTCTTCAGCCCACTACAAGTGCCAAGCAGAAAGGCAGAGAGTAGGTATGTGTTGCATACCCAGAACAGGATAAAAGGAGAGGTGGTTGGCTGACCACTTGGGTGCTGCTAATCGGTTGTTACCGGCCTGCAGTACCCTGTGTGGCATCATCACACCCAGTGCTGGGGCTGCTGAGCCGGCCTCATTCAGTGTTCACCACGACCTCATTGAGTTCACCTGACAGGCTCACTTAGTGCAGTTCTCCTGATGGATTATACCAACTGGACTTAGTTTCCTGCTGGCTATGATGGCTTACATCAGCTGAACTTAGTTTCCTATTGGCTATCCTATGACGTGCGTAACGTGTCTTGTGACACAGAGAGAAGGATAATTCTATGTCGGTGATAATAATAGTTCTACTATATCAATGATAATAGTCCTACATAGGTGATAAGAATAGCACTACTATGTCGGCAGATAGTTCTACTACGTCAATGATAAGGATAGTTCTACTATGTCAATGGTAAGAATAATTCTATGTCAGTGGTAAGAATAATTCTACTAGAGTTGTGTGACATTAAGAAGTGTCGTGTAACCCTGTGGAAAAGGTAGTGTCTTGTGACACGGAGAAGGAATATCATGACATGGAGAAAAGGGTGTCGTGTTACACAAAGAGGAGTGTTGTAACATGGAGAAAACGTAGTGTCGTGTGACATGAAGGATGTGTGTCATGACACCGAAATAAGGTAGTGTCGTGTGACACATGGAAGAAGGCAGTGTCATGTGATACAGAGAAAGGTATGTTTGTGTGACACAGGGAAGGCAGGGTCACGACTATGTACTTTGTTATTGTGACATGTGATAATTATGTACCAAAGAGAAATAATAGATGTTTCTTTGTAAATATTATGTACCAAAGAATATACATGTACATACTCTTATTTTATGCTAAAATAATTTACTAGTAAAGATTTTAAAAGAACAGTAGGGTGTTTTATACTCCCGAATTATATTCTTATTACAGTTCTGGTAATGGGCTAATTGTCAAATGACATCTACAGGCTGAGTATTGGTTTTGATTCTCCTAGATATGATATAAGCTTAATCACCAGAATTGTAATATTGTAATAGTACAGATTAGAGTTTAAAACATACTGACACATATTGTATGTTATAATAAAATAATCAAATATTATATGTCTCGTATCTTTAAACCTATAGCCAAAAAACATTTTTCTGGTGATATTTGGATTCAGGACATGAAAATACACAAGAATTAACTAATCTCATTTAAGAAGATACAACTTTTCAAAAATTGTTGACCAGTGATTAAAAATATGTAATTGATATTAATTTCAAACAGGTACTTAAAGAAGGGCAAAATGCCACTCGCCTACCTTTAAGTCTTGAACTTCATTCTTGATTTTTCTAAGACCTTTATCATAGTTCTGTGGTTCTCACTGAAAAAAAGAAACTCAATGAACATAGGCCTGAAAAAATACTTATAAATGTCATAAAACTGTACTATTATGCTTGAGGAATTAATAAAGGTTCATAAAAAACTAAAACCTACCTCAAAAAATGAAGAAATTTATACAAAGCATTTATTAAAGATAATGAAAAAAATCTGTTTTGGCATCAGGATCACTTTGCTGTTATTCATTTAAACATAAGGTAAAAAAAAAATGAACTTAAGGCTGTATATAAATTTTAGTCTTCAGGTGGAGCCAGCTCAGGCAATAATACTGTAGCCATTACTGCTCAGGTAATTCAGTGTGGATACAGTTGATTTTCATACTCATTTCAGTTACAGCTGAGGAGAGAAAGAATTAGCTTTGGAACTATGACAAGTCAATAAAGCAGAATTACCAAGGTTACTGCACTGAAGAAATTCTACATTTAACTAACAGACAAGGTCATAGGAATTATTTTCAGTTAAAATAAGTACAGTACTGATGACTGTTTTATACAGCTAAAACTACCCAGGGATCATGCTAGTGTAACAGAGATGGAGAGAAAAAATCCGATCTAAGTGGACAAGGTTTTCTCAAAGGTTAACCATGATGCTGCAGCTGTGAAGAAGTCCCATGATGCTATAACACTGAGTAGGATGAGCCATTTGCAAGATCAAAGTTGGTAGGTAAGACACCCTTGGCAAAAGTTAGGCAACTTTATACCGAAACGTTTGCCTACACAGTGGTTTCTTCAGTCGAATACAGAAGTAGGCAGGAACAGTTAGAGATGTGAAGTTGCCTA
>NC_069441.1:14548222-14585722 GCF_026875155.1 Cherax quadricarinatus
GTTTCAATGCTAAGCAAATAAAATGAAGAAAGTAACCTTAGGAAAATTTCCATATTTTGTTTCCAGTGAGAGACCCTTCCTTGTAATGGTGACCTCTAGGCATTTCCAGTACACATCTAAAAGCTCAAGTGTTTTGCAGTTATAATCAAAGAAAGCGCTAAACCGACAAGGGTCATACAGCACTGCGGGGCAGAAAATAATGTTGAGGCTATAAACAGCTAGGTGGAGAGGGGATCAGAGGTAAGGGGAGAAAAGGGCTTGAAGGGACGCTAAGGGCTATGTGTCAAAGTTCGTACAGTAAAGCAGTTGCTGACAAAAAGTCAAAAAGTGATTGTAAGTCAAAGGCAAGAAGAGAAGATAAGGTAAGAGTGTTAGGGAGGCAGTGGCATTGGAGGTAAATCCTGTGAGCTCACTGATAAACCAGGCAATTGACAAGAAAGTGAAGAACCGAAACAGGGACCCAACAAACCTCACAGCGAGGAATAGGGTGTCATTCCATGAGATACTCATGGGTAAGGCGAGTATGGCCAATGCGGAGCCAGGAGAGTGCAGTCTCCCAAGTACGGCAACAGTGGCAAGAAGATGGCCATAAACCTAAAAGCGGTTTAATAGAGTGCAATATGTTATGGTGCATGCCCGCCCACCGTTGTTGCCAACGGCTGTGAAGACGGGCCGAGATGACTGGAAAATAATCTCTGAACAGAATACCTCTATAGGAAACTGGAAGATCATGCACTGCTGACCATGCAGCAGCATCTGCTTGTTTATTGCCCTGCACATCAACATGTCCAAAAAACAATGTCTGTTTTTGCTAGCCACATGGTGCAACCATATTTGAATATGAAGGACTAATGGATGAGGGGAATGAAATTGTTTAATGGTTTGTAAAGCAGTGAGGGAATCCGAAGTGATCACAAACGTCGAAGGAGACACACATGTAATACGAAGAAGCGCTATGAGGATGGCATACAACTTGGAAGTAAAAATACTAGCCGAGTCTAACAAATGATCTCGGACAACATCGTCAGGGAATACTGCTGTAAACCCAACACCTACAGAAGATTTAGAACCGTCTGTATAAACAGCGATGGCATGAGCATGTGACCGGAAGTGATCAAGAAAGAGAGAGCGAGAAGCAGTCGTAGGCAGGAGAGCTTTGGCTCACGGTAGTAGGGGAGAACAGACACGAACCATCGGAACTTCCCAAGGGGAAAGGGAAAAGGTAGATGCTAAATGAGAATACAAGGGAGGCAACTGGAGAGAAGACCGAGTGAAGATGAAGAGAAAACGGTTGGAGTAGGCAGGGGCGCTGAATAAACAATGGGCTTCTACTAATGTCTGAGACCAACCTATATGTAGAAGAAACACGAGGATAAAGTAATGAAGACAATGAGCATCATGACGATCAGCTAAGGAAGGAACATTTGCCTCTGCAAAGAGGCTTTCAACAGGGGATGAATGAAAGGCACCAAGGCACAAATGTAGACTTTGATGATGAAGGGGATCTAACTTAGAGTTGTAGGAGAAGTTGCAGAATAGACTTGGTCACCTTAATCCAGCTTGGACAAGGCTGGGGTGGAATGCAAACAGAGGAGAGTTCAGCGATCTGCTCCCCATGAACGATGTGCAAGAATTTTAAGGAAATTTATCCAAGCATGGCAAGTTGCCTTCAAAGAGGAAATTTGAGGCTTCCATGTCAACCGATGATCGAAGAGAAGGCCAAGAAACTTGATTATCACATTCTGGAATAGGCGAGCCGTGTAAATACAATGGAATATCTGGGATAAGAGGATGTCTAGTGAAGGTAATGAAATGGGTTTTTGTACTAGAAAATTTAAAGCCATGAGAAGTGGTGTAGTGGGAAACTTGGTCAATTGCATCCTGAAGGGAGGCTGCTACCAGGTAACAATCAGCGCCTGAGTAAGCTATAGCAAAGTCATCCACAAAGTGAAGACCAAATATGCGATGGAAGAACAGAAGGTAGGTCGTTTATAACTAAGAGAAAAAGGGTAGTGCTAAGGACACAACCTTGTGGGACTCCCTTGGCTTAAACAAAGTCTGAGGAAAGCGAGGCGCCAACACGGACACAAAAATGTCTCTCAGATAAGAAAGCAGCAAGGAAGGTTGGTAGATTACTGCAGAGGCCTAAGGAGTGGGTTTGGGCAAAAATATTATACATACCTCCAAGTGGTATCATATGCCTTCTCAAGATCAAAAAAAAGACTGCCAGGACGGAGTGTTTGTTAGCAAAGGCATTTCGCACATACGTATCTAAGTGAATTATTATTATTATAATCAAAAAGAACCGCTAAGCCACAAGGGCTATACAGCCTATCTAAGTGGAACAAGGAGTCCAAAGTAGAGCGGCCCTTGTGAAAGCCATATTGGCGAGGGGAAAAACTATAGCGAGTCTCCAAGAACCATATCAGATGTCAGATGTCTATTCACCAATCATTCCATCACCTTGCAGACTGCACTGGTCAGGGCAATGGGACAATAGTGAGAGGTATCAAGCCCCAAAGTGCCTGGTTTGCAAAACAGTAGTACAATGGCAGATTTCCATTGTTGAGGGAGAACCCCTCGTGCCCAAATAAGAGGTGTAAGGGCAGTAGAATGCAGATGTTGCAGCATACTGATATGAATATCATCAGGTTCAGCTGCTGATGACTGGCAAGCACAAAATGTAGACTAACTCTAGGAGAGCGAAAGGTACGTTATATGGCTCCATTCCATTAGAGGAGAAATCCAAGGGCAATTGCTCCTTGGTAGACTTAGATGCAAGAAATGAGGGACAAAGGTGAAGCCCTTGCGAGACGTGGACAAAATAGTTACAGATTTCCGTGGCAACTTCATAATGGTAGACATGTAGTCTTGCCAACAAGTGTGTTTAGCATCATGTATGACATGGCGAGCAACCGCCCTTGCCCACTTAAAATCCAATAGACGACCTGAGGCCCAATTATATTGATAATGGCCCCACGCAGCACGTTTCAAATGCACTGCACAGGCACACACAGGAAACCACCAAAGCACGCATATCTGAGAATGCCTGCCTGAGGTTTGAGGAATAGAACATGATGGTGCAGTCAAGACTAAGGTTGAAAACTGGTGCAACAGTTTATCAATAAAGGACAAAAGAGGGTCCCCCACAAAAGGTGGTAAGATGAGAGTATAAGTCCCAATTTGCTTGTGCGAATTGCCAACGAGGGCTACGAGGCGGTCAGGAATATGTAGTGTAAGAAGAATGGGAAAGTGATCACTGTCATGTAAATCCGGGAGAACAGACTAAGCATAATCAAGTGCAACAGACGAGGAACAGACAGAAAGATCAATGCAAGAAAGAGACTGAGTGCGAGTCAAAATGGGAAGAAGCACCTGTATTTAAAACGGGAAGAGAATGAGAAGTGAGAAGAGTCTCTAACTGATCACCACAAGAGTCACAGTGGGATCCTCCCCACAGATGATGGTGAGCGTTAAAATCACATAACAAGATGGGTGGCAGTCAAGAAGAGATCAATAACACAATATCCGAGATACAGGATGTATGGGAGGGGGAAAGAGAGAGCAAACTGTATACCATCTGTGTAAATAAATATGAGCTGCAGTATAGTGCAGCAGAGAATGAACAAAAACTTGTTGATACAGTATACCAATGCGCACAAGAAGTGTGCTTTCATTAAATGATTCATCAGGAAAGGGATCGGAAGAATGTAACAACACAGCTCAAAATGGGGCGATAACTGAACGAATTTTGGACTCTTGTAACTCGACACATATTGGGGAAAACTGGGAGAGCAACACTTGGAGCTCTTCCCGATTACCCCTGAGGATATGAATATTCCACTGTAAATAAGACATTAATTTACAAAGACAGGTATGCCAACAAAAAGAAGAGATAAAATACATGGGCTATCAGGGTTAGCGAAGTCAACGTGTGGGGGCAACGGTAAGCGTGTAAGCAAGGAGGAATCAGAATGCCGTGAAGGAAAAAGACTGTTGCGAGGGTCATGAAAAAGAAGGGGGTAGAAGGATGCGTGTTGGTGTCCATCGAGGGTTTTTTCTCCGCAATATAGTTGGAGACAGCGTCAAGTGTCTCAGCAGATAAGGAAGATGTTGATACCACAATTTCAGAGACAGGCGAGGTAGAGCAAGTAGAAATCGGGGAGACTATGGAAGGAACCAAAGAGGTCTGAAAGGGGCGGGGAGTATGAACCTGGAGAGATGCGCTGGCAGGGGCAGAAGAGTCCTGGAGTGGAACAGGAGAGGAAGGAGGTTGGAAGGTAACTAGGGAAGAAGACTGGGGAGGAACAGAAGAGGGGACTACATAGGGGAAGAAGGTAAACCTCCACCTTCGTGAGAGAGTTAGAAAGGGGGTGAGAACTAGGCACCAAGGTAGAAGATAGATTCAACTTCACAGGTGATAGGCATGAAGAAGGCGTAGGCTTGCGAGGTCTCGTAGACTGAGAAAGTAGCAAGCAAGATGAAAAAGTAGAAGTAGGAAAAGGTACGGAGGTAGGAGTTTCAGATGGTAAAAACCACAAAAGAATTAGAAATGGGGGTGACCCCAGAAGACATGGTAGCAGAGGAGCTGGTAGGCAGGAGGACCGTCAAGGTTGGAGGTCTCCGAGCTACTTGAGAATAAGGAACATGAGGAAGATTTCTCTGAAGGCTGAGCTAAGAGATAGCCATAGTGTAAGGCCTTACTCTCCTTAAGCTAACGGATTTCCTGTTTATTATGACAGACTTGACAATGGCGTGAAAAAGAAGGCAGAGATTCATTGCAATTGAGACAAGAGGGGAGAAGACTGCAAGATGTATCGGCATGCTCTGTGGCACTGCAGACCAAGCACTCCGCCGCAGATCTGCAGTATTTAGCGGGGCGTCCGAAGTATCAGTAAGTATGGCACTGTTGGGGAGTAGGGACTACTTTACGGACCTCTAGGCAATGGCCTGCAATATAAACAGAAGATGGAAGGTTACAGCAGTCGAAGGTTAAGCGGGCAATGTTACTGGGAAAGCGCCTCTGCTCGCGAGCGGGCAGGACGTATGTATCCACTTTGAGAACAGGAAGGTCCTGAAGGGCTAATTGCTCTAAAATATCATCGCCGCAAGACAGAAAATCACTCTGTATAATAGTACACAGTAAAAGCACCATACCAATGCAAGAACTGAGAGTAGCGTGCTTATGAACTGTGATTGGAATGTTATCTATGGAAGTTATATGGTAAAGATCATGAGTTTGTTCTGAATTCTGAACTGTAATGATGTGTGTACAGCTTCGAAGAACGTGAAAGGATATATTCTGGCCATGTCGTAAAAGAGCTTTACCAATACTATGATCAGAAAGATAATCAGTTGGAGATGTCGAATGTAGGGAAAAGAATTTAGGTCGCTGTGTACTTGTAAACATGGTGCACAAAGGAAGTGGGTATTGCATAGGTCGTTTTTGGGTAGACATCAAAGAACCGTCGTCAGTAGGTGGTGTGGAACATTTAGTAGTACCGTGGGCGGTCCAAGCTGAGGGAGGTGGGCGATCCAAAAACTGTCGCACTGTATTCGGGGAAGCTGGACGCATTGTTAAAGGCATGCAAGAGGCAGAGGCACTAACAGAAATGGGTGGCACCTCCACCTGGAGCAGGTGACGAAGCGTTACCAGCAGAAGGTACAGGGGTATGAGAAGAGTCTAGAGAATGGTCTAATAACGAAGCTGGGTCAGAACAGGATGTGGGAACAGAAAGGGGCCTGCAAGGAGGAGGGTTATTACAGAACAAAGACTCCATGACAGTGGTGCTTCTTTCTTGTTATTTAAAAAAAAAAAAAAAAAAAAAAAAAAAAAGATGGATAGTGGAGGGACAGTCACTAGAAGGCATGGAAGGACCTTAAGTTCTTCCCCTCATCTGAGAGGGCGTGGAGCCCACTAGCAGTGCAGATGCAGCGTGGAACCCATGCCATACCCTACCCTTCACGCAGGTAAACCAGCGCTCTGGGATAGCAACCTCATATCTACTGAGCCACCTCAGTGGACAAAAGAAAGGGCAGTTGGAAACCTGCCACAAAGCATACCTCCTTTGGCTGTCACCTCCCAAAACTGACAGGCAGCCTTTGGAGATACACCCATCATCTGCAGGACACCCCACTCACTTCTCGGAAATCCGGGAAGGGAGCAGGGCACCTCCAGACAATTCAGATTCCATAACAAACTACACCACCCCCGAGGGACTCTACAAAGTGGGATGAACCCCAGCACACTTGCCCCTACCTAGAAACCGTAATGCCAGAGGGGAGGATCCCAGAGACTACAAACGGCATGGGGAAAAGGGAGGGGTGGGAGGAAGAAAGGGGGAAAAAAATGGGGGTGGGGGGATACTGGAGGATACTTAGATTTGAGGAAGGAGACCAAAGGGCTTAATTCCTTAGATCGAGAGTCTCTTCACCGCATCAAGGAGCCCCACTTGAAGAGGAAGTGTCTTACAAATGCAGCTGGAGTCTCAAATAATTTCATGTGCTAATTTGGTCAGCACATAATTAAGCTATTATCACTCATATACATTATCAAGGAAAAGTGCCTGTTTAAATTATGTACTCGTCTACAAGAAAACATTGCCATAAAATAAATATTTTTGTAATTCAACTAAACATGCAATCTCTATGCTCATTCATTTTCTATTTTTCTAAGGTTTACTATTTACCCTCCTGAACAATTTTAATTATTAGCAACTTTAGTAATATCTTCCCTAACAATGAAAAATTTTCAGTGAAGGTAACTAGTGTTGGCAATTGATTCTAGAAAGACAAAGGCATGTATTGCCAAGTATAAACTAAATTTAATTCAACAAATGATACAAGCACAATTACAATTTTTCGTAACTTTGACCAGATACATGTATTTGGGGAGTGGAAAGATTCTCATTGTCAAGAATTTTTGGAGGCTGCCACACCATTTTACCCTTGCAATCTACTTCATTTTCTAATTTTAAAACTTGAATCTTGTGACAAATACTGGTTTCTTAGAGAATTATCTGAAAAACTCCTCCCCAAAGGAGTATGCTTTGAATATTTATCATTGCTCGCAGAGTATACTGACTGCACTTTTTTGTCTTTTGACTCTTGCTTATGACTACTCTTAGTTTTATAAAGATCCCTTTGAAGGTGAAGAGGCAGTGTGTTAGCAGAATGAAGATTCAAAGAGAGAAAGGACTGAGTTATTTCTGATAGTTGTGGTGAGCAAGGCAGTTCACTGTTAGGTCTTTGAGGAGTACCTGAATTTGTTATTTCTGCAGATTCCTTAGACATCACATTTTCTTTGTTTTTTTTCAGTTGATAAGAGAGAACTGGTTCCTCAGGTGTATTGTCATTTATTTCAGAATTTAAATTAGGTAAGGACTGATAATCTTGGTAGGACAAAACTGGTTCTTCAGGAGTGTAACTGTCTGTTGATTCATCAATTAACCGTGACATAGCAGAACTAAATGCTGAGAGAGAAGGTTCCTCAGGAGTTACTGAACATGCAGTTTTCACTATTGGTGCATCTGTGTAATTACTGCTAGTATCCTCTGTACTTTGTTCCTGTTGTATAGAAAATGGCTTCATTATAATCTGCTTGGTATATTCATAGACTGGTGGCTCTTCTGGGGAGACCTCAAAACAAGGCTTTTTAGATGCACTTTTTACTTGGAGGTCTGAAGGAATCTCAGGCATTATGTCCTCAGATTCATGGCCAGTTACATTAGAAAAAATCACTGGTGTCTGAGTGAGTTGGGTCATATGATCCTCAGATGATTCATTACATTTTTCAGCATTTGTCTCGGATGGAAGATGAACCTTTTTCCTAAGAGGCATCTTGTGCATGGGTATGATATCTGGAGTTAAATCAATGCTTTCTTCAATTCCAGAAAGCCACTGCTCTACTGTGACACACGATCGAGCGAGTGATGCTAGAGACACTGAGAGCTTTGCTCCATCATGTGGGTTCCTAACTGGAGTCTTGATTTCCATAATTTTGTCATCAATATTGCTAGATGCTGAAGTGTTCACCTGGAAAGTAAAATATATATTGTGCATAAAAATGGCATTTTATCTGCATCATATCATGTTTTGAGGTTTGATATTAAATTTTTTAATCTTGTACTAAAAAACCTGTACAAAAAATGGAAATTATCTCCACTCACAGCAAAATTTTAAGTACCCTAACAAGAGGTAATCTTGTATGTAACCAGTGGTTAAAAATATGAACCAACTATGGTGTACCCAGTACATGTATACATGAAATTCCTTACAAATACTGTAAAAAATCATATACAGAATAAGTAATTCAATCACTAGAGCAAATGAAGAAAGTAATCTGCCAGATATACAGTGGACCCTCGGTTATCGGCTGTTCCGGATATCGGCCAATTCAATTTTCGCCCGCTTTTTTGGCCAAAATTCTCTCCCAGTTATCAGCCGTTATTTTGGAGATCAGCCGTATTGGACGCATCCACCCATCGCTCCTCCACGTTCATGAGTCAGTCTGGCTGTGTCTCTGGGCAAGTGAGGAAGCCTCCGCACATTCATCCAAACATTTTGCTATAATCCATTGTTTTTTGTGGTTGAGTGCAACTGTGAAATAAGCTACCATGGGCCCAAAGAAAGTTCCTAGTGCCAGCCCATTTGTAAAGGGCTGAGAGAGAGGGGAGAATGTGCCTTCTTCAGTGATTCTACAATATATACAATACTAAAGGCTATAGCGCCAGCCAGCGATAAAGTGTAGCATTAACAGTGTAGCAAGTACGTTATGCAATTAAGCGACAGAAAAAGGACGACACAAAACTCTTCCAATGTTGTTTGAGGTACACCTACCATCCGACTTATGACCTGCTCGACATACGACCACTCGACTTACGACCGTATTTTTTATGCCAAATTTCTGGGAAATAAACAACTATTTGTGTTGTACACAGTGTTTATCCTAAACCTTACAGTATAAAATACAGTACATGTACTAACAGCATAAAAAGTAAAGTAAAACATTAAATACCAAAATAAAACAATAAAATAAAGTCATTACAAAAATGTGATGTTGATATTCAGTAGTAAAGTTCGACTTGCGTCCATTTCGACACGACCGGTTTCTCCCGGAACCGAACTCGGTCATAAGTCGGATGGTACCTGTATATAGGGCCACTGACAACATATGCCGCCTTGCATATCTTCCACTACCCTAAACCACTGCCAGCATCTCAATAACAATTTTATTTCTTTACATTCTCTATTATGTTTTTATACAATATTTCTTATTTATAAATTACATTCACTGTTTCAGTGTGACTAGTAGTATGAATAGTGGTAACGGCTGCTGCCGTTGCCACCACCACCACTTTATGGCTTATGCTGTCAGTGGCCCTCATAAACCCAACAACAACAACCACACCACCACTAGCCACACATGTAATGACATATTTTATTCATTCTAGAGTATATGTCATGTTTCTATGTTATTAATATTGTTTATTATTATTATTTGTTATTATTATTGTTTATCAGCTCTTTGCTGATGACACTGTGCTCTTGGGAGATTCTGAAGAGAAGTTGCAGAGGTTGGTGGATGAATTTGGTAGGGTATGCAAAAGAAGAAAATTAAAAGTGAATACAGGAAAGAGTAAGGTTATGAGGATAACAAAAAGATTAGGTGATGAAAGATTGGATATCAGATTGGAAGGAGAGAGTATGGAGGAGGTGAATGTATTCAGATATTTGGGAGTGGACGTGTCAGCAGATGGGTCTATGAAAGATGAGGTGAATCATAGAAATGATGAGGGGAAAAGGGTGAGTGGTGCACTTAGGAGTCTGTGGAGACAAAGAACTTTGTCCTTGGAGGCAAAGAGGGGAATGTATGAGAGTATAGTTTTACCAACACTCTTATATGGGTGTGAAGCATGGGTGATGAATGTTGCAGCGAGGAGAAGGCTGGAGGCAGTGGAGATGTCATGTCTGAGGGCAATGTGTGGTGTGAATATAATGCAGAGAATTCGTAGTTTGGAAGTTAGGAGGAGGTGCGGGATTACCAAAACTGTTGTCCAGAGGGCTGAGGAAGGGTTGTTGAGGTGGTTCGGACATGTAGAGAGAATGGAGCGAAACAGAATGACTTCAAGAGTGTATCAGTCTGTAGTGGAAGGAAGGCGGGGTAGGGGTCGGCCTAGGAAAGGTTGGAGGGAGGGGGTAAAGGAGGTTTTGTGTGCGAGGGGCTTGGACTTCCAGCGGGCATGCGTGAGCGTGTTTGATAGGAGTGAATGGTGACAAATGGTTTTTAATACTTGACGTGCTGTTGGAGTGTGAGCAAAGTAACATTTATGAAGGGATTCAGGGAAACCGGCAGGCCGGACTTGAGTCCTGGAGGTGGGAAGTACAGTGCCTGCACTCTGAAGGAGGGGTGTTAATGTTGCAGTTTAAAAACTGTAGTGTAAAGCACCCTTCTGGCAAGACAGTGATGGAGTGAATGATGGTGAAAGTTTTTCTTTTTCGGGCCACCCTGCCTTGGTGGGAATCGGCCTGTGTGATATTAAAATAATAAATAATTAGATGAATTGTGATGGATAAATAATCTGCAGAGTTGATATTGGTGCCAACAAGACTTCAATAATGGTAAAAGTGATGTTAAATGTTCATTTATCCATTTCATTAGTCATTTTATTTAGTTCTCATTGTTTTGTCTATGTAAAACTATAGTTAATCTTTAAAAAATGTATTTTTTTGTTAATATTTTTGGGTGTCTGAAATGGATTAATAGCACAGTGGACCCTCGTTTTTTGTAATTAATCCATTCCAGAGTGTGACTAATGGCGAAACTGATGATCTGCGAAACCATTTTCCCCATAAGAAATAATAAATCCAATTAATTCATTTCAGGCCAAAAGTATTAACAAAAAAAAAGAATTTTTTTTTACATGAAATATAGATTTACATACACAGAAAACAATGAGACATGACGAATAAAACTATAATAATATCACATTTACCTCTATTGAAGACTCTTGTTGGTGTATGAAGAAAATGTCATTACGTATGTTAGAAATTGTGGCGGCAGCAGGGGAGTGTGTTTGGAGACAGGACAAGATAGTCCTTCAATATGACACTAATATAAACTCTACGGCTTATTTATTTATCACAATTCATCTAATATGATATTATAAACTGTATATGATATGGTTCACAGTTTTCCAGCACATCAAGATTTTTTTTTTTCAATAAATTGGCCATATCAGACCGAGGCAGGGTGACCTAAAAAGAAAAACAAAAGTTTCTCTTATTAAATTTAGTAATTTATATAGAAGGGGTTACTAGCCACTTGCTCCCAGCATTTTAGTCGCCTCTTACAACACGCATGGCTTACAGAGGAAGAATTTTGTTCTACTTCCCCATGGAGACATTAAGAATTATACAGCCTCTCCTCACTTAGCAATGTACTCGTTTACTGACAACTTGGACTTACGACAGGCTCTCTGACCACTATGCATACCTAATTGTATATTAGAGCTGATTTCCTCTATTCTGTTTATTATAATATAGAGTACACTACTGTATAAACATTTAAAAATATACCAGAAATGTTATAAATGGTGCAAAGGTGACATTAAAACAATATCAAAGATGGTTGACATACACCCACTACCAATGTAGTATGCTCCTCATTTAGCAATGAGTTTGTTGATGGCATGGTCTTAGGAATGGAACTCCATCATTAAGTGAGAAGAGGTTGTAACAATAATAATACATGGAAAATTGTTTCCATTATAATCTACATAGAATTTTCTTTAATACCACTCCCTTAAAGATCACTTGCTCCTGCTTTTATCTTTAGGCCAAATTACCTGACTTTAGGCAGAGTTAGAGTTCCAAGGTGGAGAATACAGTGTTTGCACTCTCAGTGATAGTTGGAGAAGGGAGATGTTGCAGATCAGGAGGTAATATATGTTGTAATATCCACTCACTACCGGCAAGACATTATTTTATTAACACATCGGCCGATTCCCACCAAGGCAGGGTGGGTATAACTATACTCTCATACATTTCCCTCTTTGCTTCCAAGGACAAAGTTCTTTGTCTCCACAGACTCCTAAGTGCACTACTCACCCTTTTCCCCTCATCAATTCTATGATTCACCTCATCATTCACAGACCCATCTGCTGACGCATCCACTCCCAAATATCTGAATACATTCACCTCCTCCATACTCTCTCCCTCCAATCTGATATCCAATCCTTTGTCACCTAATCTTTTTGTTATCCTCATCACCTTACTCTTCCCTATATTCACTTTTAATTTTCTTCTTTTAAATACCCTACCAAATTCATCCACCAATCTCTGCAACTTCTCTTCAGAATCTCCCAAAAGCACAGTGTCAACAGCAAAAAGCAACTGTGACAATTCCCACTTTGCATTTGATTCTTTATCTTTTAGCTCCACACCTCTTCCAAGACCTCACATTTTTAAAATATATTGAACCACGGTGACATCACACATCCTTTCTAAGCCCCCCTTTACTGGGAAATAATCTCCCCTCTTCCTACATACTCTAACCTGGCCCCTATCCCGAAAAAACTCTTCACTGCTTCAGTAACCTCCCTCCTATACATCTGCCATATTGCCCTCCTTTCCACCCGTCATATCCCTTTTCCAAATTAAAAAATGCCGAAAAAAACTTTTTTCCCCCTTATTTAACCCTTTGACTGCCCCGCGGTGTATATGTACGCATGGGGATACCGTTTTTGACGTATCTTATGCATAAATTCTACGCAAAAATCGAGCGGGAAGGGCTGGTAGGCCACACGAGAGAGAATGGGTCCGGGGGTCGGTGTGCACCCTGTGAAAAAAACTGGGACTCAGCGGTGCTTGGGGGAAACCCATCTTGGTAGTCCATTTTCCCATGCCTCGCGGAAAGAAGTTCCTCACTCCTCGGGGTTTTGGAGGTCTTTTTTTCCCCAAAGTGAAGCTCAAAATGATGTAGTGCAGTGAAAGAATTCCATGGTTTTGAAGGGGGTGTGACCGGAAAAAATTCCCCGGGATAAAAATTAGTATGAAAACCCCCAGATGCCCCCAAAACCCATCCCCCTTGTGCTGGGCCCGGCTCGTTCAATTCACCTGTACAGGACAAAAGGGGAAACTATTTGCCCTGTACAAGACTAATGTGAGCGTGAAAGTGATGGATAGTGATTTCAAGGTTATGAAAGCACTTCTATTGTGACGGGAGGGTAAATATTCCCCAGTGAAGGGCAGATGTACGACGTCGCATGCGGTGGTAGTGTCCCCATGCTTTTCCCAAAAGGGGAAGGGAGTAATCCGGAGCACATCCCGGGGCCCAAAAACCCGTCCTGATAGGGGAAGATGACGATATTGTTCTGGGTATAAATGAGTGATGAGGCAGCGGGCGGGGGTGGTGATAGTGACGGTGCCATGGTCATGTAAACCCCCCAGGGGCCACGCTATGCCCGCGCTGCCCTTCCCAAACTACAACCGCTTCGGCCGCCCCCCACCTCTCACAACCAACCCAAAACCTGCACAACCCAACGACATTCAATATCCAAACGCACCAGCTGACCGCTCGGTTTGGGCACAAGTCGAGTTGTCCCCAAACCCCCCAGACTTTGTAAAAGGAAAAAGGGAAAATACGGCCTCATGTACATTTGGGGAACAATCCCATGAATGGATGCTTTCAGTTTTTCTCGATAAACCCCCTGATGGACATTATTGTCGGGAAAAAGAAAATACATACTATGAGTACCCCGGGCAAACAATCTTTCACCAAGATCACCCCTACACCGGGGAAGGACCAACTGTGCAGAGATGTATCTGTTCTTTCCACAATAATGCTTATCCCACATGTGTATAAGCAAGGTCAGCACATACTGGGCACAGCCCCCCTGATTTCAACCCCGCTTTCAGTGAATTATACCATGAATAGATTTTTGTTACTGTTACGTATGTTAACTTTTAGACAAAACCGGGGCCTGACAGAAGCGACAGGTTTTATATAAATCAGACGTTGTTTATGTCCCTGAAACAAAAGTGCTGATGTATTTTTTTCCCTTCGGGAAAGCTTGTTATTGACGAGTCTTTGATTTTGTTCAAGGAAACTTCTTCAAGCGTATATCCAAGAAGAGGAAACGTTTTGGGTAAAAAGTTTTTTTTCGTGTGATTGCAAAACTGGTCGGGTTTTGGAAAAATTTTGTACAGGGCGGTAAAACAAGGAAAAACCCAGGAATTTTTACTGGTACTCTGGTGTTTGGGGTTTTAGAACAAGATGGAGCCAATCTTGGAAGGGGGCATTTTTAATACGACAACTGGTAACCAACCCCCTATACCATGATTTCTTGCGATGAACATGACAGATTGTGTGGCACAGTGCGTAGAAGTCGTAAACTACCGGGTTTCGAAGCTGGCAGTCGTAGGGGTGAAGTGCAGGTTTTTGTGCCAATACTCGGGCTTTTGGGTGGCATGACAAACGGGATGTCACACTGCGAATCAGTTTCACCGAAACAAAGGAAGACTGGCAAGCAGAAAGAGAGACCAAAGAACCTTTTGAAAAACCTGCACTTGAGGGATTACAACCTAATATGCCTTAGTGGACAAATGGACATGCAGATTGGGTTGTGACTGTGTTTTGCAAAAGTTATAAGTGGGACAAAAAATTTTTTTCCCTCTTCTTGACATTTCCCTGCTGAAGCTTTTAATATGTTAAGTTGAAGCCAAGAACAAAACCAAATATGGGGAAAATTTTTTTTTGTCAGTCATCAGCAAAAATATTCAAGTACCCAAAAAACAACACCTCAATGACCACGCCCACAAATTACAAAACAGCCTCTCTCGAGGCCTGGTGATCACAACCCCTACCACTGCCCCGCTATACTGCAAAAAAAATGCTCAGAAGAGTGTTTTGTCTGGGACAACCACAAAACGCCCACAAAAAAGCAGAGACACTCTTTTATTGTGGGAGTGTAAGACACCTTTTGTTAACCCCTTTTCAAAAAATTCCACAAGCTGCAGCACTTCTAATAAAATGTCCAGGATTGTACATTGTAATATATTTAAAGCAATCGTAATAAACATTTTTTTAATTTTTTGTTTTGTAAACAAGTTTTAGCAACATTATAATGAACGAGTGTTTTTGCTATAATTTTTTACATTCAATATGATATTTTAAAAATTTTCACAAAATTTTTTCCCCCACAGGGCCCCAAAAATTAGTAAAAAAAAAAATAGTGAAAAAACAAGAAACCATCGAATACAATAAATAAAAGTTTACCGGGGGGCGTTTCCGCGTTTCCCCCAGAATCAATTTCAGCAAACTTCAGGACTCTATACTCGTAAGTACTGAGGGGAAAAATTTTTTTTGGGACTAAAAAAATCAGAAAAAAAATTTAAAATTTTCATAAAAAAAAAATAAATTTTTTTTTTTTTGAATATTTTGCGACACCAAACAACTTCAGGATTTGGCCCCTTTGACAGTCAAAAGGGTTAAATACTGTTCTCTTACGTTTCACTGAAACAGTTTTGGGCTACACACCCCTTTCCTTTTCCCAAAACCTCCTTTTTTCATTTGCTATCCTACTCTCGTCTTTCTCTTAAATTTTTTCAAAAAATAACTACCCTACACTTTACCAGGTATCAAAAAGATTTTTCCCTATAAATTTTTCATCTTTGTCCCCTTTGCCTTTATACAAAGGAACTATACACGCTCTTGCCAATCCCTAGGTACCTTTCCCCCTTCCTACAAAATTTTTAAAAATAGCACCAACACCCAAACTTCCATATCTAACTTTTTCTCCCTTACTACTCTTTACATCATCATTTCACCAAAATTCTCTCTTCCCTCCGCACCCACTTTCTTTTAACCACAAACTTCTGCTGAAAACTAACACTAATTTTAAACCTACCCCTAAAATCTTCGACCCCACTGCCTCTACTCTCACTATCCCCTCTAACCTCCAATAGTTTTTTATATCTTTCCCCAACGCCTCCTCTTCATTTATACACCTTCCCTCTCTCTCTTTTCTGCTGTTTCTATTTTCCTTTTATCCCACTGATAACTGTGGCCCCCATATAAATTTTTATTATTATAAACAAAAGAACCTAAACCCCAAGGGGTATACAGCGTGCAGGGTAGGGGGAAGGAAGGAGGGGATTGGATGCAAAGGGAGGAGGGGTGATCAGTAGGGACAGAAAACAGCGGGGCAGGGGTGACGGGGGTAGGGGGTACAAAGTTAAGTGAAAGGGGTGAAGGTTTAGAATTTGTGAAGTAAGTCAGGGGTTGTCAAAAAGTCAATGAGAGGTCTGGTGAAAGGGGTCCTCGCGAGAAGGGGGAAGGGAAAGAAGAGCACAAGCGAAAACGCGACGGGAGTAAATTCTGTGTGCCCTTGATAAAGTGGGGACCAACAGAATGTGGCTGAGATAATGGAACTTGGCAATTCTCACGAGAGAAGCAGGTGCCCTTTTATGAGATATCCATGAGTAAGACAAATAGGCCAATGCGAAACGGGAGAGAGTAGCTGCCAACCCCCGACACTGGTGATAAGAAGACGGCCAGTAAAACCATACTCGTTTTAATAGATTGAATTTGTTGCCGAGATAAAAAGATCAACCTGTTGCCAAAGGGTGGGAAGTTGGAAAATATTGCAGCAAAAATGTCCGTAAATGGAATACCTCTACATGAAACTGGTAGGTCATGTACGCTGACCGCGCAGCAGTGTCCAGCCTGTTCTTTGCCCTGTACGTCACATGACCAGGACCCAACAAAAAACAATATCTTTATGCTTGGTAAGATCGGCGTAGCCAAAAGTTCTGGGATACGGAGACTAAGGGGATTAGGTGTATCAAATTTCTTCTGTATAGCCTGTAAGCACAAAGGAGTCTGAGACAACCACAAAATTGATACACATGAATAGATGCAATACGGATAAAGTGCTGAAGAATGGCATACAATTCACAGTAAAATACTACCGAAGATAGTAAATCCTTGTACGACGCTTCCGGAAACACTGCTTGCGATCCTACGCCGCAAAGACATAGAGCCATCTGTGAACACAGCAATGGCATGACAATGAGAGTGAAAGTGGTCAAGAAAATGAGGCGGGAAGCGACCGTAGACAGTTGGTTTCGAGCAAGGGAGAGAGAAAGAACAGACTCGAACAGCGGGAACTTCCCCAGGGGGGGAGGGAAAAGTGAGATGCTACATGTACATAGAAGGTGGTAATTGAAGAGAAAGACAAGAGCGAATGAAGGCGAAAAGAAGGGACGGAGTAAGCAGGGGCGGCGAACACATAAAGAATGTCTACTAATATCAGTGACCATTCTTATAAATTGGAAGGATTGCGGAGATCATGAGAGCGTACATAGTGCGAAGGCAATGGGCATCACGGCGATGGGGATAAGGATGGAACGTTCGCTTCTGCATAGAGGCTCTCGACAGGGGAAGAGCGAAAAGAACCAAGGCATAAACGTAAAACCTTGGTGATGAATGGGTTAAGGCTAGAGAGAGTAGCAGAAGATGCCACTGAATAGATCTGGTCACCATAATCAAGTTTTGATAAGATTTAAAGGGGGGAAAAGTAGGCGAAGGAGGGTTCGATGATCAGCTCCCCCTGAAAGATGAGCAAGGGTTTTAAAGGGGGTTCAGCCGGCTGTGGCAAGTTGCCTTTTGAGAGGTAATGTGAGGTTTCCAGGAAAACCTACGATCAAAGAGGAGGCCCAGAAACTTGACTGTATCACGTTCAGGGATACGGGGGCCATAGAGGTACAAAGGATGATCGGAGATGACAGGATGTCTAGTGAAAGTAATTTTGGGGGGTTTTAGTGCTGGAAAATTTTAAAACCCCCGTTGTGGTGGCCCAATTGGAAACACGGTCGACTGCATGTTGGAGAGAAACTGTAATAAGGTGACAGTCGCGCCTGCACAGGCAATAGCGAAGTCATCAACATAGAGTGATGACCAAATATTTGATGGAAGACTAGAGGCCAAATCATTTAAAAGCAAGGAAAAAAGTGTTGTGCTCAGAACACATCCCTGGGGGACACCTTCAGCTTGGATAAAGTCCGGGGAGAGCACATTATTAACCCGAACACGGAAATGCCTGTCAGTTAAAAGTTCTTAAGGAAGGATGGTAGATTGCCTCGAGGCCTAAGGAGTGGGCTTGGGCTAAAATATTATACCCCCAAGTTGTGTCATATGCCTACTCAAGGTCAAAAAATATGGCAGTAACTGAGTGGTTTATTCGCAAAGGCATTACGAAATACGTATCCCCAAACGATAAAGGGGGGGTATGGTAGAACGTCCCCCTTTCGAAACCTATTTTAGGTGGAAGACTGTTTTTGGTGTCTCTAAATACCAAACTAAACGCTATTTATAGGCGTTCCATCACTTTTCAAAAGCACTGTAGAGCAAGGGACGATAGGGGGGTTTCATGTCCCGTAGTGCCTGGTTTGCGGAAAGGGAGATCAATGGTGGATTTCCCCCACAGCTGTGGAAGAATCCTGTGACCAAATAAGTTTGAAAAAAGGGAAACAGGACGAAAGGGCTGATGTGTAAAATGTTGGGCTAGAAAATGAATGTCGTCGGGCCCAGCTGCGATGATGCAAGTGAGGTGTTCCCTCCAGTTCTTGAAGTGTAAAAGGCACATTATACTTTCTTCTTGAGAGAAAAAAAGCCCAAGGGTGCTAACTCTCTGGCGACTTTGGGGAAAAGAAATGGGGGATAGTGGAGCCCTGAGAAATACGGACCAGATGATTGTAAAAATTTCTTTGGCAACATCAGTGGGTTTGCTATATCAAACTGAAAACCACAGAACAGGAGCCGGGTCAGGAAAATATTTACCACTCATTTTTCGTACTTTTTTCCAGACTGCACTCAGAGGAAGCGAGGTGAGGGTGGGCAAATCTCCCCAGAAGTGCGTTTAGCGTCCGGTTGAAGCGAGCGTCGCACGTTCTGCTTAAATTCAAAAAGTTCTCTGTGGTTTATTGTCCGGTCCCTGCCCAGCAGTGCGTTTCAAAGTACTGCCGAGCACAAGCAGGAGACCACCAAGGCAGCATTTTGAGAATGCTCCCCAAATTTTGGGGTATAGAATGAAAAGTTTGCGGTTAAAACGGAGGACAGAAGAGGTGAAAAAGTCACGATGGAGGACAAAGAAGGAACCTCTCTAAAAACATTTAGGTGTGAGTAAAGGTTCCAAATTTCCCTGATAAAATTGCAGCGTGGGATGCGAAGAGGTGGTAAATAGAAGGGGAAGTAAGAATGATTGGGAAATGATCGTGTATTGTAAGTGGAAAAACGACCAAAGTAAGTCTAATGCGGGGAGGAAGAGCAGACTGAGAGTGAGAAAGAGAGAGTGGAGCCCCGAGGATAAAAAGGGGTTTTGGTTACCTGTATTTAAAACATGGGGGGGGTGGGTGGCAGAAAAGCCTCTAATGAATGCCAGGGGGAATCACAGTGAGCCCCCCCAGAGGAAATGGTGGGCATTAAAATCCCCAAGTAAAAAAAATGGGGGTGGTAATGACGAAAAAAAAAGGCAATTTCCGGAATAGAAAATCCCCCGAGAGGAGAGGTATAAAAAACAGACGTATCCCCTATGAAAGTGGATAGGGCTGCTGTGAAATGGAGCGAAGTCGAAAAAAAGAGCTGATGGTATGGAATATCAGTGGTAGAAGAAGGGCACTTTCTTTAAAAAGCCCCATCAGGAAAAGGATCTGAAGAATAAATAAATTATAGCTTGAAATGGGAGAGATAACAGCAGGTGTAATTTTGGTTCCTGAAAGAAAACACCAACGGGGAAAACTGGGGGGAAGTAACATTAAAGCTCCCCCCGTTTACTCCGGAGGCCCGTATATTCCACTGAAAAAGCCTGATTGGCAATGATAAAGATACTGAAATCGCAGGTAAGGGGTTTCCCTGGAATAGGGGGGTTAGAAAAGCCCACATGGGAGGCAGTGGAAAACGTTAAGCAGCGAAGGAAAGTCGCTTGAAAAAAGGGGAGTTGCGCAGATGGGGGTAGGGGAGAGAAGGAGGGAGGGTGGATCAGTGTCCATTGGGTTTTGGTCTCTGCAATATATTCAGAGTTGCTTAAAGTGTTTCAGAATTTCAGAGCGTGTATGGGGGGAAAATATTGGAAAAGGGTGGGGGAGGATGAGGTAAAGTTTGGGGAACTGTAATGGACTGTACCAAGGTGGGGGGGACGGAAAGGTGGAGGAAAACTGGAGAAGCGTGGAAGGGGAAAAAGAGGCAGAAACCTGGGGGTGGCAGAAGGGAAGAAACTTGGGAGGGACAGGGGAGGAAGGTACAGTACGAGGAGGGTAACCTCACACTTGTAACAGACCAGTGATAGGGGGAGAACCGGGTACAGAACAGGGAAAGGGAAAAAATGGGAGGTGGAAGAGGGTAGGGGGTTTTTAACGGCCCTTTTTTTGATTTTTGGAAGTAGGGGACGTTTGGGGGAGGAGGTGTCTGAGATCTCGTCGCTATGAGGCTTGTGGAGGAAAACACAAAGAAGAAAGATCAGACTGAGACTTTTGAAGTAGGGAGTCGACCCGAGGCACCCAAAAGAATTGTACAGGAGTGACTATGGGAGGGGTAACCACAGAGGTGGGTGCGAGATGGGTACCAGAAGTGGGGGGCTTTTTGAAAAAACGGGGAAATAAGAAACCGAGGTAGTCTCCCTTGGAGGCGGAGATGAGAAACTGCCATGGCATAAGGGGACCTTCTCCCTCTTTGAGGTAACGGATTTCCCGTCGTTTAAGTAGACTTGACAACGGCGAGAGTACGAAGGGTGAGCCTCATGAAAATTAAGGAAAAGAGGGGGGTCGATTGCAAGACGTATTAGAAGGGTCATCGGACCACAGCTGGGCATTCGGCGATAGATCTGAAATTTTCGCTGGATGGCCAAATCCCCAGCAATTTTTCACTGTTGCGGTGTAGGGATCACCTTTCGAACTTGAAACCCGATGCCCTGCTACATAATGAGGAGGGGAGTTCACGGCTGTAAAAGTTAAACGAGCCAATTGTGGGTATGTCTCCGCCCGCGAGCGGGAAAGAACGTAAGTGTCTCCCTTGGGTTTGGGGAGATTTTGGAGTTCCGCTTTTAAGAATGTAGTGCCACATTTTTTTTGAATATGGTATGGGGCGAATGTGGTACCACTAAAGAATTGGGGGAATGTGCTTTTAATGTTAAAGAACAGTATCGATAGGGGAAAGGGCGGAAAAGTCAAACCCGGGGGGTGCATTCTTTACGGTGGACGTGCGCGTACCGCTTTAAGGCATGAAAGAAATATCTTTACAACATGGGTAGGAGTGCCTTGCAATACTGTGGTCGAAAGATAGGCAGTAGAAGAAGTTGTCCATTGTGAGTTGAAACTGAGCGTGGAAAGGGTAGTGAAGGATGTGTCGATTTTTTTCTGAGAAGAACGAGAAGGGGGAGAAAAGTTCATCGCGGGTTAATTGTCGTTGTCGTTTAGGCGGGGGACAGATTTGGTCCGACGTGGAAGGGCCCGGCGATTCGAAAATTTGCCGCACCGTAGAGGGAGGGGGGGAACCCATGGGTCAGGGAGGGAAGGTCAGAAATAAAGGAGTCAGTCGGGGCTCAGTCCCTGAAGCAGGTGGGAAACAGCACGGCAAGAGGTACAGGGGCTGGGGTGTCCGAAGAGGGGCCCAAAGAGAGGCGGGGTCAGAACAGGATCGGTATCAAGAAGGGGCCCCGGGGGTAGCATTTTCATGGAAGGGCTCCCATTGGTTGGTTATTTCTTTCTTTTTTTTTTTAAGAAAAAAAAAAGAAAAAAGAAAATAAAATAAAAAAAAAAAAAAGAATAAAAAAAGGGGGGGGGGGGGGAGGGGTAGTTCCTAGGAGGAAGAAAGGGCCAGAAATCTCCCTCCCCCGGCCCCAAGAACCTCGCACCCAAGTAGCGCAGATGGCATGGAACCCCGGGCCCTACTTACCTCCCCCTTTTAGAAAACGGCAATCCAGGATAGCAACCTACATCTGCCGAGCACCTCAGTGGACAAAAGAGGGCGGCCCGGGAAAACCCCCAAAAGCATTTCCCTTCGGCCCCACCCCCCGGGAAACCCAAAGGTGGCTTCCCGGTACACCGTGCCCGAGAGGGGCACCAAAGCCCCCCCCGGGATACTGGAGAGGGATCAGGACATCCCCCGGCAATCCAGATTCCATGGGAAATCCCCCCGCCAAAAAAAACCTCAACGGAATGGGATGGACCCCCCGTACCCTTTCCCCTACCCTAGGAACTAGCGTGCCTGTGGGAAAAAAAAAAAAAAAAAAAAAAAAAAAAAAAAAAAAAAAAAAAAAAGGCCAAAAAAAGGAAGGCAAAAAAGGGAGGGTGGGAGGAGGAGGAGGAGGAAAGGAAAAAGGGGGGATGGGGGGATGGGTAGGGAACGGGGGATTGGGGGGTAAAATTTGGTTCGGTCTGAGGAAGTAGACCGACAGGTTAATTCCCCAGACCAAGGCCTTTCACCCCGCCCAAAGGGGCCCCCTTGAAGAGGGGCCCCCCTATAAACGCGTACATCCTGAAGTCTACTCAACAGTTTTATTACCAATAGTAATCCAAAAAAACTCTTATTACGCCCTACACCAATTTGTTCTTATTTTTCCTTTTTTCTTAAAAAAACTAACCCTTTTGTTTCAAAGTTCAATCAAAAGGCTCCCCTTATCTTTCACCTGGCACCCCAAAAATTACCCATCACACCCTCTCTAAATGTTTCACCTACTTTTGCATTTAGGTCCTCTCCACGATTACTTTCACTTGGGTTTAAAGGTTCCCTTTCATTTGTTAACATCCCAAAAATCTCTCTCTTTTACACTCCTCTCTTCCCCGGTGCTAAAAAGTTTTATGACCACTCTTTGCATCCGACCCTTTTTTAACCCTTTACTGTCGCAACCCCCAAACCCGAGGGTCTCCTGGGGTCGAAAATTTTTAAAAAAAAAAAAAAAAAAAAAGAAAATTTTTTTTTCTTATGAAATGATGGAATCTTTTTCCCATTGTAACGATACTAAAAAATGAAAATTTTATGGAAAAATGCGGAATTAGCTCTCATGAATTGCGACCTCGCGACATTTTTGAACGGCGATTTTGCCCCCTTTGAGCCCCTTTTTTTGGCTAAATTTTCCAATCAAAAAACTCATAGCTTTTCTTTTGAACTCCCTTTTTTTTATCGATTGAGTAAGAAACTGCTATTTACATTTCAATACCCTTAAGTGGTCGAAATTTGCAATTTGGCCAAAATTTTACAAAAAAATTTAAAAAAAATATGACAATTTCAAAATAAGGTCCGAATGAACAATGCGACATTCTTGGCTCAAATTTTCTTTTTTTTTGTTCTCGCACTTTCAGGGCCCCCTGTTTTACCTTGCTTTTATTTTTAAATTTTTTTTTCAAACAAAAAAAAGGAAGATTTACTATTTTTGCGACTATTGCAATACTGTAAAATTTTACAAAAAAATGTCAAACTTTGACTGCATATTGAATGTAGTTGGACTTTTTTTTTGGACAATGACTCATTGTTTACTTTTAAAACGGCAAAAAAAAACATCTCCTACTTTGAGCTCCCTTTTCCCGGTTCTTTTTATAGTAAAACCAATCAAAAACACCTTATTTCTTAAAATGTTTTTTCCCTTTTATCAAAGGAGACCCGAAAACAAGATACAACCTAAAAAATATACGAAAAAAAGACCACAAAGTCGGCTTTTAAATTAAAAAAAAAAAAAATGGTCGGGTTTTTTTTTTATTATGCACGCGTGCTGAAGGGTTTTTTTTTTTTTTATGGTGCACTGACACACAGACCCATTCTCAAATGTGGGCCCACCGCTTTCTCCCCCTGATTGAAACCACTAGAAATTTTGTATATACATGTATACGTAAAAAAACGGTAATGTAAGACGTATATATTTTCCCAAACAGTCAAAGGGTTAATCCTATAATCCTTGAATTTACAATTTATATTCCTCTTCTGGTCACAGACCGGGCCGCGGGGGCTTTTACCCCGAAAATCTCTCCGGTAAAATCGGTAATAACGTCCCTTTAACATTATTTTACCCCCTTCCCCTTTGCTCTAACTCTCTAGTACTCCTGATTAATCCCCTTTATTTTCCCCCCGAATCGCCCCACCCCCCCTTTGCTTTGTTTCGTTAGGGCCAAGGACATCCCAATTCTTTCATTTTAAACATCAGCAAACATCTCTTTTTTTATCCACATCATCTACGCCCTTCAAGCATCCCAATTTATAAAGTTTTTTTCTCCTTTTTTGTAAAAGATTAGGGAAGGGGTTACTAGCCCATTGCTCCCGTCATTTTAGCCCCCTCATACGAATGATGGCTTAGGGGGGAAAGATTTTCTCCTTCCCCAAGGAAACAAAGGAAATAAAGAAGAACAAAGCTTTTAAAAAATAAGACATATGAATAAATGATAGTAAAATTTTTTTTTGAACACCCTATCTTGTGGGGAAATGGTAATATAGCAAAAAGATGAAAATGTAAGTGCTGTTTATAGAGTGGCAGCTGTGCTAAAATTAGTGGAGGTTGTTCGAAAATTTTTAGCTTTGTTTTAAAATTGTGTAAAAAAACAAGCAATGAAAGAAAATTATGATTGCTTGATAAAAAACATAAACAAAAAAAATTTTTTTTCTTGCCCAAAATTTTTACAGTTCAGCTTGATCCCTTCATTTAAAGAAATCCCCTCTTTTGTTTTATTTTCATGAAAGTTAACCCTTTTACTGTTTCGGGCGTATTTACTTTTTAGAGCCACGTGGTTTGCGTATGTACATCAAAAAATTTTAGCGGCTTAAAAACAAGCAGGAGAAAATGGGGCCCCAAAAGTGAGGAATGGGTTTTGGTGGCAGTGTGCACCTTAAGAAAAAATGCAGCAACGTGTAATGAGAAAAAAAAAAAAAAACTTTTTTTTTAATTAAAAAAGCCCAAAATTTTGGTGTATTTTTGTATAGATTTTGTTGTATCTCGTTTTTTTTGGCTTCTTTTATGATTTGGGAAAAATATTAGAAAAAAGAGGTGATTTTGATTGGTTTTTTATGAAAAAAACCTTGAAATGGTGCTAAAGGGAGGGAAAATGTTTTATTTTTGCTGTGTTCAAAGTAAAAAATGATTTCATTTTTAAAAAAATGTCCAGTAAGCCATTCTAATTACAATCTGAATGGGTTTACATTATTTATCAATTTAAAAAATTTCAGTAGTTGATACGTAAATTTCTATTTTTTTTGTTTTAATAAAAATTCGAAAAAAGAAAGAAGGTAATTCAGGGGGCCTGGAGTGGACTGATGAAAAAGAAAAAAGTTATTTTTGAGCCACAAATGTCTGATTGTTTTCTGGGCCCTGTTTTAAATTTGGATATTTTTTAATTTGTGTGAAATTGGCCATATTGCAAATTTCTGATCACATTATTGGGTAGTTGTAATCGGTAAATGGGCAGTTTCTTGTACTCAGTCAATAGAACAAATAGAGTTCTAAAGAAATAGCTATGAGTTTGGTCAACTAGAACAATGGAATTAGCCAAAAATAGGGCTCAAATTGGGCGAAATCGCCGATTCGTAAATATTGCTGAGGCTGCTAACTTCGTGAGAGCGTAATTCCGTAAGTTTTCCATCAAATTTCATTCTTTTGGTGTCATTACCATTGGGAAAAGATTCCCTATCATTTCATAAGTAATTTTTTTTTTTTCAAAAATTTTTCAACACCACGAGACACCTCAGGATTTAGGGTTGCGACAGAGAAGGGGTTAATAATTAAATAAAATAGCTGAAAGCATGATAATCATCTAATTCTACACTATCACATTCAAGACTATGGTACATGGTTTTTAACCCTTTCAGGGTCGAGAGGCCTTCTCCTAAATTCGTTCTCAGGGTCAAAAATTTTTTTTAAAAAAAAAAAAAAAAAAAAAAAAAAAAAAAAAAAAAAAAAAAAAAAAAAAAAAAAAACTGAAATGATAGAGAATCTTTTTCCGATCATAATGACACAAAAAGTATGAAGTTTGATGGAAAACTTATGGAATTATGCTCTCGCGAAGTTAACGGTCTCGACGATGTTTACGCATTGGCGGTTTCGCCCACTTTGAGCCCTATTTTCGGCCAATTTCAGTGTACTAGTCGACAAAAATCATATGTATTTCGCTAGAACTCCATTTTTTCTATCGAATGAGTCACAAGAAACCACCCATTTACCGATTTCAACTATCCAATAAAGTGGTCAGAAATTGGCAATTTTGCCAATTTCACACAAATTCCAGAAGATGCCAATTTCCAAATAGGGTCCAGAATAAGCAAGAGACATTTCTGGCACTAAAATAACATTTTCTCTGTTCATTAGTCATGTCCCCAGGCCCCTCTTACATCTCTTTTGCTTTCCACTTTGAATTTTTATTCTCACAAAAATTCAAGATTTACTGTTATGCAGACTACTGCATTGGTGTAGAAATGGTATAAATAATATCATCGCACTTGTAAAAGAATATTAGACTCACCAGTTGACATGTATTGGACGCTTGGCATGATTTGTTTACTTTTGAAATTTGGTAAAAATCGAACATTTCTGCTATTTTGAGCTCAATTTCAAGGTACTTTTCTTTATGAAACCAATCAAAATCATCTCAATTCTGTAATATATCTTCCATTCTATAAAATGAGACCAGAAAAACTAGAATACAACCATAAATACCATACGAAAATACACTGCAAAGTCGCTGTTTTAAACTATAAACACGGTCGGAGTTTGTTTTTTTTTCCTTATGCACTATGTGCTGCAGGATTTTTTTATACTGTGCACACTGACTACAGACCCATTCTTTCATATGTAGGCCTACCAGCTTTCTCTCACTAGATTTGAAGGCGCTAGAAATTTGGCATTCTAGTACGTCAATAACCCTGGTGTATAAGCCGTACTAGTACGTTGGAAACCTGAAGTTTTAAGCACAACACGTCATTGAGTCAAAAAGAAACACTACCTTACACTTGCACATCAGGGTCGGCACTGCATCAGCGACACTGCTCTCTCTACCTAGAGTGCAGTGTCTTATCTCGGACATCAGTACACGCGCACAACAGCTAAAACACCGAGTCGCCGGAAACTGTGAAGCGCACAGTTCCATAAGAGGATTTTTGTAATTTTTTCCATGTACTAGGGTGTAGGTAGTAGGTTGGTAGACAGCAACCACCCAGGGAAGTACTACCGTCCTGCCAGATGACTGTGAAACAAAAAACCTGTAACTGTTTTGCATGATGGTAGGATTGCTGGTTTCTCTTTTTTCTGTCTCATAAACACGCTAAGATAACAGGGATATCTTGCTACTCCTACTTACACTTTGGTCACACTTCACAGACACGCACATGCATATATATATATACATACATCTAGGTTTTTCTCCTTTTTCTAAATAGCTCTTGTTCTTTTTTATTTCTTCTATTGTCCATGGGGAAGTGGAAAAGAATCTTTCCTCCGTAAGCCATGGCGTGTCGTATGAGGCGACTAAAATGCCGGGAGCAATGGGCTAGTAACCCTTCTCCTGTATACAATTACTAAAAAAGAGAAGAAGAAAAACTTTATAAAACTGGGTTGCTTAAATGTGCGTGGATGTAGTGCGGATGACAAGAAAACAGATGATTGCTGATGTTATGAATGAAAAGAAGTTGGATGTCCTGGCCCTAAGCGAAACAAGGCTGAAGGGGGTAGGAGAGTTTCAGTGGGGGGAAATAAATGGATTAAATCTGGAGTATCTGAGAGAGTTAGAGCAAAGGAAAGGGGTAGCAGTAATGTTAAATGATCAGTTATGGAAGGAGAAAAGAGAATATGATGTGTAAATTCAGAATTATGTGGATTAAGTAAAGGTTGGATGCGAGAAGTGGGTCATAATAAGCGTTGTATGCACCTGGAGAAGAGAGGAATGCAGAGGATGAGAGAGAGATTTTGGGAGATGTTAAGTGAATGTATAGGAGCCTTTGAACCAAGTGAGAGAGTAATTGTGGTAGGGGACTTGAATGCTAAAGTAGGGAGAAACTTTTAGAGAGGGTTGTGGTAGGTAAGTTTGGGGGTGCCAGGTGTAAATGATAATGGGAGCCCTTTGATTGAACTTTGTATAGAAAGGGGTTTTAGTTATAGGTAATACATATTTTAGAAAAAGAGGATAAATAAGTATACACGATATGATGTAGGGCGAAATGACAGTAGTTTGTTGGATTATGTATTGGTAGATAAAGACTGTTGAGTAGACTTCAGGATGTACATGTTTATAGAGGGGCCACAGATATATCAGATCACTTTCTAGTTGTAGCTACACTGAGAGTAAAAGGTAGATGGGATACAAGGAGAATAGAAGCTCAGGGAAGAGAGAGGTGAAGGTTTATAAACTAAAAGAGGAGGCAGTTAGGGTAAGATTAAACAGCTATTGGAGGTATGATGGGCTAATGAGAGCATAGCAATGGGGTCGAAGAGGTATGGGGTAGGTTTAAAAATGTAGTGTTAGAGTGTTCAGCAGAAGTTTGTGGTTACAGGAAAGTGGGTGCAGGAGGGAAAAGAGGAGCGTTTGGGTGGAAGTGATGTAAAAAGGGGTAGAAAGGGAGAAAAATTTGCTTATGAGAAGTTTTTAACAAATTTGAAGTGATGAAAGGGGGGGAAGGGAAGTAAATGGAAAAAAGAGGAATTTAAAGGAGATTGGTGATTGAAGCAATGTAAAAAGAGAGAAAAATGAGAGAGGGGGGTGAGTTGTTTCAAAAAATTTTGTTAAAATTTAAAAAAAAAAAATTTTTTTTGGAGTGGTTTAAAACCAATTTAAGAAAGCCTAGAAAAACAAATGGATTTGTCAGAAAAAAAAATGGGAAAAGGAGGTTATTAAAGGGAAGAGTTAGAGGAAAGGGAAGAGGGAAGGAATATTTTGGGGAAATTTTTTTTTTAAATTTTGGGATGAAGTAGGGGGGGGCTGTGATTTCGTTTTTATAGGGCAAGGGGGAAAAAACATTTGTAGGGTAAAGGAAGAGCCTTTTTGTGAGTGTGGGGAAGTTCGTGCAGGCATTTGGTAAAAGAAAGGGGGAAAAGGCACCCGGGAAATTGTTTGGGAAAAAAGATAGAAATTTTAAAAAAGGCAGGTGGGGTTTTATTTTTGGAGTGGTTGGTGCAATTTTTTTAATTTAAAGTAGGGAAGAGGGAAAAAAGGTCCCCTGGGGGTTTGGCGGGGGAGCATGCTTTGTTTTTTGGTATAAAGGCAAAGGGGATAAAAAGAGAGTGAAAAAATTTTAGGGGGAAAAACTGTTTGAGTTTTCCCGGGTTTAAAAGTGTATGGTAGAGTTTAATTGAAAAAAATTAAAGGGGGAGAAAGACGGGGGAATGGGGATAGCAGATAAAAAAAGGAGGCTTTGGGAAAGGTGGGGGGGGTGTGTGGACCGGGGTGTTTACAGTGAAAATTATAAGTTGAACAGTATTTAGAAAAGGGTTTAAAGGGTTTTTTGTGGCATTTATGGATTTGGAAAAGGCTTATGACAGGGTGGATAGGGGGGCAATGTGGCAAAAGTTGCAAGTGTATGGTGTAGGGGTAGGTTACTGAAAGCAGTAAAAGAGTTTTTACAAAGGAAAGTGGGGTTTAAAAGTTAGAGTTGTGGAAAGGGGAAAATTTTTTTCCCCCGTAAAATTTGGCCTTGGGACAAGGATGTGTGATGTCCCCGGGGTTTGTTTTTTATATTTATAGATGGGGTTGTAAGAGAAGAAAGCGAGGGTTTTGGAAAGAGGCTTTGGATTTTTAAAAGATAAAGTTCAAAAAAAAGTGGGAGTTTTCCCCAGTTGCTCTTTGCTGAGGGACCCCGTGCTCTTGGGAGTTTCCCGGGAAGAAAAGTTGCAGAGTTTGGGGTGGATAAAATTTGGGAAGGGTGTGAAAAGAAAAAAATTAAAGGTGAAACAGGAAAGGAAAGGTTATGAGGATAACAAAAAAAATTGGGTGTTTTAAAAGTTTGAATATCAGATTGGAGGGAGGGGAGTATGGAAAGGAGGTAAAATTTTATTCAGATATTTGGGAGGGGACGGTCAGCGGATGGGTTATGAAAGATGAGGTAAATTCATAGAATTGATGGGGAAAAAAAAAGAGTGAGTGGTGCATTTAAAGGGAGTCTGTGGAGACAAAGAACTTTGTTTGGAGGCAAAAAGGGGAAAGTATGAGGGGGTTTGTTTTACCAAACGCTCTTATATGGGTGGAAGGTGGGTGAAGAATGTTGCAAAGGGGGAGAAGGCTGGGGGCAAATGGAGAGGCCATGTTGGGGGGGCAATGTTTTGGTTGTGAAAATAATGAGAGAATTCGGTTTTGTTTTGGGAAATTGGAGGAGGTGCGGGAATTTCCAAAATGTTGTTTTAGGGGCCCGGGAAGGGTTGTTGAGGGTGGTTCGGAAAATGTAGAGAGAAAGGAGTGAAACAGAATGAAATTCAGAGTGTATCAGTCTGTGTGGAAAAGGGAAGGGGGGGGTAGGGGTTTGGCCCAGGAAAAGGGTTTTTGGGGGGGGGGGGTAAAGGAGGTTTTGTTTTGCGAGGGGCTTGGACTTCCCCGCAGGCATCGTGAGCGGTTTTTTGTAGGAGTGAATGGAGACAAAGGTTTTTAATACTTGAAGTGCGGGTTGGGGTGTGAGCAAAAATTAAAATTTATGAAGGGAAATTGGGGGAAACCCGGCCCGGCCGGGCTTGAGTCCTGGAGATGGGGAAATACGTGCCTGCCCCTCTGAAGGAGGGGGTGTTTTAAAGTTTTCAGTTTTAAAAAAAATAGTGTAAAGCACCCTTCGGCAAGACGTGATTTGGGGGTTTTAAAGTTTGGGGGAAAGTTTTTCTTTTTCGGGCCACCCTGCATTGGGGGGGAATCGGCCGGTGTTTTAAAAAAAAAAAAAAAAAAAAGGGGATGGCTATGGGCATTAAGCTTTAAGGGGTTTTTAATTTAAAAAGTCCACAAAGAATTAAAAAAAAAAAAAAAGGATTGTTATATTGAAAGTTATCGATAAAAATCAAGAGAAAAAGGGGGGGTTTTGCAAATTCTACTTGCCCATACATGAAACCCCCCCTGTGTAGTTTGGTTTGGGAGACAGCATATAATATGGGAAAAAGAGGGGAAAATGTGGGAGATTTTTGCAAAGGGAGTAAGTAGTAAGTTATAAAAAGCAGTTTTTTTTAAAAAGAAAAAGAGGGCTCTGGTAAGCTAAGTAGGAGGAAGGCGACCACTGTCCCGTAAAACTAGACCTTAAAAAATTTAGGGGTTTGATGCCACGATGGTAGTTTAATATATTTATAAATAGGGGGTTTTTAAAAAAATATGGTTTTGTGTGGGGATCTGATTATGGAAATTTAAAAAAGTGAAGAGAGGTTTCAAAAGGGTTTGGAGAGTAGTCAGGAAAAAAAAAGGGGGAAAAAAAAAAAA
Organism: Cherax quadricarinatus; assembly: GCF_026875155.1. Classification (NCBI taxonomy): domain Eukaryota; kingdom Metazoa; phylum Arthropoda; class Malacostraca; order Decapoda; family Parastacidae; genus Cherax; species Cherax quadricarinatus. The sequence continues at coordinate 14,579,627 of NC_069441.1, forward strand.
AAGCAAGGTTAGGGTATTTCAAGAGGGGAATTTTTTAAAAAAAAAAAAAAAAAGGGCAGTTTTCACCTTGTTGTTTAACATATCAAAAAGATGGGGTTATAAAAAATGAATACTTAGGTGTTTGGGAATGAGTGAGATTGAAAAATGATGGAAAAAAGGATGGAGGGAAAGTTTTCCATTTAAATTTTTTTTGCAAGGGTGACGTTGGTTTTTTTGGAGATTCTGAGGAAGTTGCAAAAAAAGGTGAAAGAAATTTTTAAGGTTTGTAAAAAAAAAGGATATTAAAAGTAAATAAAAGTGGACCCCAGTTTACGATAAATTTTTTCATTCCAGAAAATATGTTCGGGCCATTAAATAAAGAAATTTTTTCCCCTAAAGGGAAAATTGTGAATTAGATTAGTCCAAATTTTAGACCCCCCAAAAATTTCATGTTTCAAAAAGCACTTACATAAATTCACTTACATAATTGGTTGCATTGGGAAACTGATCGTAAGCCCGGGGGGCCACTGTATAAGGGAAGTGAAAGGAAAAGGGATCAAAACTTAAAAAGTAAACTACCCGCTGCATCAAAACCTTTTAAAACAAAACCCCCCGATTTTGTTTCAAACATCTATACCAAAAAAAGGGGTAACCCCAAAAAAGTTGTCAACTGTAAGGGTATCTATGACTTTATTCAAAAAAAACTAAACAGGTTAAAAACCCCGCTAAGGCAAACCCGGGCCCCGGTAATTCCCGTCTAAGTTCCCAAAAGTGGTGCTTCTGAACTGTTTAATCCCTATTGCTCACATAATAAAATTTTTTCCCAAACCCCAAAACCCCTTAATTCCGGACCGGGGGGTTCAAAGGGTGCCAGGTTATCCCCTCTTCAAGAAAAATAGTTTGGGCTGTTTTAAGCAACTTTAGGGCCCGGGTTTGTATACCCCGTGTTTAAAATCCCAAAAATTTAGAGAGGGCAGGGGTTCTGTCAAGTAGTTAAGTTCCTTAACGACCCCAAAAATTCTCCATAGTACCAATTAAAGGGTTTTGATTTTTACTCAACCGACATTCCCCAATTAATCTGATGGATTACACGAGGAAAATGAAATGCCAATGGGGAACCCCCATAGGTATGGTTTAAAATTAGACTTGCAAAAGGCCCTTTGGGCACTGTCAACCAAATATATTATGTAAGAAACTTCAAGCTATCAGTATAGGTTCTGTAGACTGGTTTAAGTCCTACCTTCGCAACAGGAGACAAATTGTCAAAATCAACAAAACGGAATCAGAACCCCTGCCGACAGCATGTGGAGTTCCCCCAAGGTAGTATTCTGGGTCCCTTATTATTCCTATGCTATGTTAACGACATGCCTATCAGTGTCAAGTGCAAACTCCTACTGTATGCAGACGACAGTGCTCTGTTAGTGTCAGGTAAAGCCCCACAAGATATAGCTAATGTATTAACCCGTAAACGGTCCAAACGCACATATACGTTTTTTTCAACATTTGAAAGTATGTAAAAAAGTAGATCTTTTTTCTTTTTTTACATTTGAAAATGTGTAAAAAAAACTTTGATCTACTTTTTTTTTTGTTATATTTGAAAATATGTAAAAAAAACATAGATCTACTTTTGGAGCATTACACATGTGAATGTAGATCTGCTTGGACCGTTTACAGGTTAACAATGAGACTGGAGTCCTGCAGCAAATGGTTAGTAGACAACAAACTATCATTACACCTCAGGAAAACTGAAGCCATTCTCTTTGGCAAGAGACAAATTGAGAAGGGTAAATAATTTTAATGTCCAGTGTAATGGGGAGCCCATCACGTCAGTTTCCTCAGTAAGATATCTGGGAATCCCCTTTGACCCTTGCATGTCAGGTGAACTGATAGGGAACAGTGTAGTAAAGAAAGCGAATGCCAGACTGAAATTCCTATATGGACAAGCACAGTATCTACCTACTGAGGCTCGTGGGACCCTGTGTCTAGCCCTTATACAATGTCATATGGACTAACGCTTGCTCTTCATGGTACTGTGCCTTGACAAAAAAACAGACTGCTAATCACCCAGACCAAAATGGTAAGATTCACCCTGGACCTGGATCCAAGAGAGCATGTAGGCCAGGATAAATTACAGCAACTGGATATGTTGAATGTTGAAGACAGAGCAAAACAACTGAAGCTAAATTAAGTTTATAAAATTGCTCACAGTGTCCAGAATATCTTGCTGCCAATTTTGTCAAGGGTGGGAACCAAAGCAATCACAGTACTAGGGGGAGAGAGCACAACTTTGTAGTACCCACAGTTAGTGGCCAGGCTTCAAACACCTTTTATTGTAGAGCAATAGAGGAATGGAACAGATTGCTCACACGTGTCAAAGCCAGTCATAGCATGAACCAGTTCAAGAAGAGCCAAAAGGTGCCTGATGAATGTAGCTACAGAAAGGGAGGGGAATGATTTTTTTTTTTTAATTACTACACGTGTAATTTTACCTTATTCCTAGTAATGACCTTAGTATTGTAGATAGTCTTAATGACCCTCTTGTAGTAGTCTTAATGACCCTTGTGTAGTAGATAGTCTTAACAGTATGATAATAAGATATCTCCTTTATAGAATAATAATAAGATATCACCTTTATATTATAATAATAAGGTAAAAGGACCCTACTGGAAATAAGTCACTCTGACTTTTTTGGGTTATCCCAGGTACTTTACATATATGCTGCTATGTATGATAATCTATGTAACTGTATTTGTGTATACCTGAATAAGGTTACTTACTTAATGGAAGGACAAAAAATGACAATGACCATTTCCCACCAAAGTAAAGCAATCCAAAGAAGGTACCACAGTCACCAGCATTCACTCAATAGCTATCTTGCCAGAAGTGTGCAGCCACCATAATTCAACTGAGCTACTGAACAGGAAAATGTCCACTCATCCTTCGCAGCACAGACTGTACATTCCACCTCCAGAAATCAAATCTGGCTCACATATAAACTGATAAAAATAATTAAGAAATACTTTCATGGGTAGTTAAGTGGATGAATAGTGTTTAAAATACTGCCAAGAGTAACATTTTAATAGATACAGTTAGTTTATGCATGTTCAAATGAAATATTTGTTGTCATGGAGTCAGGTTAAAAGTTATAATTCCAACCTTTTTTAAGGGTTTCACATATAGCAAGTCCTTGTCTTGGAGAAATCGTAAAGTCACATCACTCAATACTGGTGTCCCTTCTTGTTTGAGAGTTTCAGCAGTTGCTTCAGTTTGCCTGCAAGAAATAAAAAATCATGGAATTTTGTAAGTAGATACAAGGAGGGCAAATTCTATCCTCATTATCTCATTTAAGGTAGTCTATAATTACTGTGAAAACAATTATACCTATACAGTGATGGTGCACCACAGATGTGCTTCAGCATCAAGTCTTCCACTACATTTTATTCCTCAAAGTCTACAGAGATCTAAATTCATCTACCATTTTCAGTTTCTCTTCATCCTAGCAAAATTACAGCATAATGAAAATATTTTGCTTCTTCAACTAATAACTCTTGCAAAATGTTCCTGTAAAATATTCTGGAAAAAAAATGCTAAAAAAAAAAAAAAGAGCAAAGCATGGATAATACACACCTACAGAACAGATACAGTAACTTAATTATCAAACGTTTGAGCATCAGTAAAATCCTGTACAACACAGGAAGTTAAACACCGAATAACCAATTATCAGATGATCAATGAACTAATACCTAACCATAACCATCTCTGTCATTCAGTACAAGGAATGGTGGAGGCTGGACTTACTTGATGGAACATTCTTCTACTGCATTCTGCTTTTCATCTGAAGTCTCAGTTACATCATTTTGAATGACAGGACTATTTTTTTGAGGTTTATAACCAAATCTGAAATGGAAAAAAACAAAAAAAAAAACAAAAAACAAAAACAAAACAGGAGCTTATCATTCTGTTATAACCTCCCTGACTTAAAACTAAGGATTTTTCCTTTTATGCTAAATTATATATATCAGTTCATTTATTGCAAGATATTTTCCCTACATCTAATTTCTACCCCCAAATTCTCTACAAATTATTTACCCACACACATTGCTCTTAAAGATGACATCTGATGTCTGTCATGCCTATTAACCCCTAAACGGTCCAAACATATATACATGTATATACGTTCTTACCACTAGCGCCCCAAATAGACAGCAGAGAGTTTGCATAAATGGGGAGAAATCAGAATGGGGGCATGTCACAAGCGGTGTTCCTCAGGGGTCAGTGTTGGGCCCGTTGTTGTTCACAATTTACATAAACGACATAGATGAGGGAATAAATAGCGACATAAGCAAATTTGCTGATGACACCAAAATAGGCCGTCCAATTCATTCTAATGAGGACACTAGAGCACTCCAGGATGATTTGAATAGACTGATGCAATGGTCGGAGAAGTGGCAGATGCAGTTTAATATTGACAAATGCAAAGTTCTAAATGTTGGACAGGTAAATAACCATGCCACATATTAACTAAATTATGTAGATCTTAATACTACTGATTGCAAAAAGGATTTGGGGGTTCTGGTTAGCAGTAATTTACAACCAAGACAACAGTGCATTAGTGTTCGCAATAAAGCTAACAGAATTCTTGGCTTCATATCTAGAAGTATAAATAATAGAAGTCCTCAGGTTGTTCTTCAACTCTATATATCCTTGGTTAGGCCACATTTAGACTATGCTGCTCAGTTCTGGTCACCGTATTACAGAATGGATATAAATGCTCTGGAAAACGTACAGAGGAGGATGACAATGATGATCCCATGTATCAGAAATCTTCCCTATGAGGATAGACTGAGGGTCCTGAATCTGCACTCTCTCGAAAGGCGTAGAATTAGGGGGGATATGATCAAGGTGTATAAATGGAAGACAGGAATAAATAAAGGGGATGTAAATAACGTGCTGAAAATATCTAGCCTAGACAGGACTCGTAGCAATGGTTTTAAGTTGGAAAAATTCAGATTCAGGAGGGATATAGGAAAGCACTGGTTTGGTAATAGAGTTGTGGATGAGCGGAACAAACTCCCGAGTACAGTTATTGAGGCTAAAACGTTGTGTAGTTTTAAAAATAGGTTAGATAAATACATGAGTGGGTGTGGGTGGGTGTGAGTTGGACCTGATTAGCTTGTGCTACTAGGTCAGTTGTCGTGTTCCTTCCTTAAGTGAATATGGCCTGCCCTGACTAGGTTGGGGGCATTGGCTTAAGCCGGTAGGAGACTTGGACCTGCCTCGCATGGGCCAGTAGGCCTGCTGCAGTGTTCCTTCTTTCTTATGTTCTTAAATGTATATACAGTGGACCCTCGTTTATCGTATTTAATCCGTTCCTGGAGGTGCTACTATTATCGAAATCTACGATTTTCGAATCAATTTTCCCCATAAGAAATAATGTAAATACAATTAATCCGTTCCCGACATCCAGAAGTATTAAAACAAAAAATTTTTTTACATGAAATATAGATGTAGTACATAAACAATACAATGGGACATGATGAATGAAACATTAACAGCATAACACTTACCTTTATTGGCGATTCTTCTTAGTGTATGGAAGACTGGAGGAGGAGAGAGACTGGATTATTTACAGTTTGGAAGGGGAATCCCCTTCCATCAACACCTCAGGTACCAATTGCTTTTCTGGGGTTACTTCTCTTCTGTTTCTTAATGCCACTAGAACCAGCTTGAGAGTCACTGGAGTCCTGTCTCGCAAAATAACTGTCCAGAGAGCTCTGTTTCTGGCATCTCTAACACTTCCCTAAAATGGGCCAAGACTTTGTCACTGTACATGTTGCCAACATGGCCGGCAACAACCTTGTCAGGGTGATGTTTCTCCATAAATCTTTCCATCTTACCCCACATTTCAAAAATCTCCTTAATTTCTGAAGAAGGCACCTTCTTCCATCTCTATTCCTCCTCCTCTGCAGCAAGATTCTGAGCTGCAATCTGTTGCTCTTCCTGCTGAAACTCTTGCTCTTTTCATATTGTTCAATGACGTTTTTCTTAAATTCAATCGTATTTCTCACCTTCTTTACCAAAGGCTTGGCACTAGGAGCTTTCTTTGGAGCCATGGTA
>NC_069441.1:14588222-14635722 GCF_026875155.1 Cherax quadricarinatus
CCTAATCACCTGCTGCGCCAAAAGTACGAACAGCAGGGACACATCTGTCGAACTGTAGAGGGCGGGTAGGGTCGTGGAGGAGGACGTGGTGGAGGAAGACATCTACAGCCGTCTCACCCCCCACTAACACAGTTCCAGCGGCAGAACCCGAGGACAAATCTGCGAAACACAGGAGGTACAAACAAATCCTAGTCCACCCCCCCAGGCACCTAGGCTGTTGCTCTCGCTGTCACCGGAAGGGGCACTCTGCCAACATATGCCTGCGAGATACCAGGGTTGTAACTACTGCTACAAGAAAGGACATAAGGAGGACCAGTGTCGGAAAAAAAAAGGAACTTGACAGACAGGGCCACCTGTTTAGAGCCTGTTCTCAGAACAAACCAGCAGGATCTCTGAATTGGTAAACACTCTCACACTTTCACTCACTCAGCTACTCCTACCCCAGCCCAAGCAGGTGGGATTGGGCCTTATACAAGACCACGACCTCATCCCTGCAGCTGCCTCAGTACCCTACCTCCTCAAGGGCAGGCACCTTACATTCCCTACACACCCACCACCTCAACCCTGACCACTTCATCATGGGGAAAGCCAGTCTATCAGCATCCTGTCGGCCAACATTAGAGGTTTCTTACTAATGTTGGAGGCTCACACATAGCTTTGTGAACACTCGACGTCCCGACATGATAGCTGTTGTTGAAAATTTTTGGATGACAGGACTCCAGAAAATTTTGCAAGAATTGCTGGCTACACCTCATGGATGAGAAGGGGAACAGGCAAGGGCAAGGAGGTGGTGTTGCTGTGTGCTTCTCTAAAAGTGTTCATGCCCAGCACATAGATGTTGCCACCCCTACACTCTTGAAATGATGTTCTTCAAGCTCTGTATAAACACTAGTACCTCTGTACTAGCATGTGCAATGTACAGACCTCAGGGGGCAACATGCAGACCCTATCAACTTCCTAATGGAAAATATTGACTCCCTTCTGCTACAACACAACTGTCAACATATTATAATTGTTGGTGACCTCAACAGCACCTTATACAGGGGACTTTGTGACCTTCTTGCAGTGTTTGACATGAGAAACTTTGTTGATTTCCCTACTCATATCTCAGGCTCCTCCCTTGACCCAGTAGTGAGTGATCTGGCAGAAGGCATAGTCACCTTGTCAACCCTCGGGTAGTTGGATCGTCTGACCACAAGGCTTTTTTCCCACCACACTTAAGATCCAAACAGAACGAGGTGAGGAGTCCACACGCACAACCGGGCTATGGGAAAGAGGTAATTGGCCACCCCTTTGCTCTGAGCTCGCCACCACCGACTGGAATGCTCTTCTCCAGGGGGATTTTGACAACCAAGTGAAAGCCTTCACTGGAAAACTCCTTAATCTGCAACAAGAACACATTCCTCACCGGCAATATGTGACAAAGCCTACAGATCAGCCTTGGTTTGGCTTTCGTTGTAGAGAGGCTGCTACTGCTAAGTACAAAGCATGGCGAAGGTATAAGAGACACCCTACCACCTATAACAGGAACTTGCACATGAAACCCTGCAGGCCATATGGGTGATGTTCAAAAGTGGGCCATTGCTAAATGGGAGTTGGACACTAAAGAAAGTTAGCAACAGGCGGGGTAGGCTCCAAAACCCTGGTGGTCCCTGGTCAAGGACAGACAAGTTATCTGCCTGATGAACTTATTCCCCCTCTAAATCGACAGGAGGGGGACACCTCTACTAGTAGTCAAGAGAAAGCGGACCTCTTTGCTGAACACTTTGCTACCAAATGCAAGTTCCTGATCCAGCAAGGGCCCCTCCTTGGTTTAGCTGCAAGAACTGTGTCAAAACTGTCAGGGGTGACAATAAGGCAGGAGGAGGTGCATTTCCTTCTTAAATCACTTGACCAAGAAAAGGGGCTGTGGGCCCAGACAAGTTGAGCCCAAGATTGTTGAGAAGATGTGCAGACCAGTTTGCAGCACCTCTAACTCGCATCTTTCAGCACTGCCTAGTACAGTGCAAATGGCCTCTCCATGGAAAGAGGCAAATGTAGTCCCTGTTCCACAAAAGAAGAGAAAGAGCAGAAATCAGCAATACAGACCAGTGTCACTCCTGTCAATCACTGGTAAGATCCTTGAGACAATAATCTCAAGACAATGACAGATTTTTTTTGACTACCACTCACTACTTTGTGATCGTCAATATGGGTTCAGGAAAGGTTTTCTCTGCTGCTGATCTGTTGTTAAACCTCTCCACTAAGTGGCACCGTCATTGGATGAATCCAAAGTCAGCTGTGTGGTAGCCGGACATTGCTGGCGCTTTCGACCCGGGTGTGGCACCAGGGCCTCTTAGCAAAACTTCAAGCACTGGGAAATTTCAGGCTCTACGCTATGTCTCCTCAGTGATTACCTTCATGGTAGATCTCTAAATGTAGTCCCCAAAGGAACGGAATCAGCAAGACATCCTATTGGGCAAGCGTTCCACAAGGAAGTGTGCTGGGTCCATGTTATGGAATGTCTACTTCAACGACCTTCTTCATCTATCCAGAATCACATGCAATGCAGACGACTGTACACTGACATTCACTTATCCAAGAGAAGAAATGCCAGTGCTCTAAGCTACATCAATCACCAGCTGAGAGCTATATCAGCTTGGGGAAATAATGGCAAGTAACATTTTGCACCTGAGAAAACGCAAATGATGATCGTCTTAGGCACCCTGATGGTAAGCTGGTGCAGTTAGTAAGGATGAATGGGAGGATGTTGGCACCCGGAGAAGAAGTTGATATCCTTGGGGTGAAATTTGACTCCAAACTAACCCTGAAGAACCATGTTGTAAATCTTGCAAAAGGCAGCCAGGAAGCTTACAGCACTTCGCCGTATCTGCATCTGCTTGACAGTAGGGGTTGCAAGATACTGTACGAGGCACAAGTACGCTCACCCTTGAGTATGCTCCCCTTTCTTGGTTTGCCTGTCCCCCCTCCACTGCGACTGCTTGACAGAGTAGAGAAAAAGGGGCAAGACGTCTTCTCTCGCCCGGACCCATCCTGGATGGATCTGTCATTTCAGCAGAGCCTTCAACATAGGAGGGATGTGGGTGGCCTTACTGTTTATGTACAAGGCCAATATTGTCAAAATACCACACTTGGATCCCCTTCGAGGACAGCGCCCAAACAGTTTTATGCCCCAAGACGGGCAGAAAGCAGCAACTTCACTTGGCTGTTACCCTTCTCCAGAACATCACTCCATCTGAGATCATACATACCCAGGATGATCGAGTATGGAACACATTCGTTCAGCATAATGATGTCAACGAGATAACGTCAGTTGATCAAATGAAAATGCTGGCCCCCAGATGGCTCAACTTTTATCCTGTTCCCTACTTGTATGTCTCATAACAATAAAAATGCTTTTAAATGAGCTGATGTAGGTAACAGCTCTTAGCTTGTCAATAAAGTTAGGAATCCTTAACCTGTAAATAGCTTGTCAATAAAGCTAGGGATCCCTTTAAACCCTTTTCAAACCATGTGTAAAAAAAAAAAAAAAAAAAAAAAAAAAAAAAAAAAAAAAAAAAAAAAAAAGACAGAGAGAGAGAGAAGCAGACAGAGACAAGACAGAGACAGACAGATACGAGCTCATCAAATGTCACCCCTTATCTCAGCACCCTCGCTGGCACCCATCAAATGTCATCCCTTATCTCATCTTATCACTGCCCTCCCGGATGCTTGTCACTGACACTTGTCTTACGCATTGCTTCAAGGGAACTTCTTCCTTCTTCCTCTTCCTCCTCCTTCCTCCTTCTTCTTCTATACTCTCGTGTATCTAAAACATTGCTGGGACCTATAAATACTTTGTATATATTCCTAGACAATAATAAATGACCAAGGCAGGTGTAAATGTCCACCTGTCAACGTGTTTGTGATAATTTGTGTACAATTTCAGTACCTAATATTAGTGTCAGAACAAAGATTGGTTATGAAATGACAAGAACGACAATAAATTTTAATTATCAGAACATAAAAATTATACAAAATAATATAAAAATGAGAAAAAAATGGTACATCGGCAACACTTCTGCAAGCAGCAGGACTCGATGTTGCCGTCAGGTGAGCATTAAGTGCCAACTTTGCAGCCTCATATCTCAGTAAGTACTGACCCTGTGTTTTTTATTTTAATCCTATAACACTTAGAATTTTTTTTATCTTGATTTCAATGAAAAAAAAAAAAAAAAGATGTTTTTATTTTTCAAAATATTTGGGGTACTGGGCACGAGAACGAATATATACGTTTGGACCGTTTAGGGGTTAAAATCTATTAATGTCTAGTATATCTTAATTTTGATAGGGTGGATACTGAGCATTTCTAAATTACATGTCATAAGTTTTAGGATAAAGACCCGGGACAGGACAAGAGACCTTTTTCTTAACCCTTTCAGGGTCCAGAGGCCAAATTTCAAAGTGTGCACCAGTGTCCAAGAATTTTCAAAAAATAATTTTGTTATTTTTTCTAATGAAATGGTAGAGAATCTTTTTCTGAAGGTAATAAAACAAAAAGTACGAAATTTGATGGAAAACTGATGAAATTATGCTCTTGTGAATTTTGATGTGTCAGTGATACTTATGCATCGGCGATTTTGCCGACTGACTCCCATTTTAGACCAATTACCTTATTCCAGTCGACCAAATTCTTAGCTATTTCACTAGTATTACTTCTATTCTATCGATTGAGCACAGGAAATTGCAAACTAAACTGTTTCAACTACAAAATAAAATGACTGGAAATTGGTAATTGGGCCAATTTAATTCAAAGTTCAAAATATTCCAATTTCAAAATAGGGTCCAGAATAAACAATGCAGGCATTCCTGGCACTAAACTAACATTTCCTCTGTTCATTACATACGTTTTCAGGCTTTGCAAATGAATTCCATTTTGATTTTTTATTCACAATGAATTTTTATTCAAACCAAAAAATAGAAGATTTACTGTCATGCAATATTGTAATAATTGTATAAATAATATCAGCACATTTGTGAACATATATTAGACCCATCAGCTGGCATGTATTAGACGTGTGAGGTCATTCATTTACTCTTGAACATCGGCAAAAATTTAACATTTCCGCTACTTTGAGCTAAGTTTCAAGCCATTTTCAGTGCTAAAACCAATCAAAATCATCTTTATTTCTGTAATATATCTTACATTCTATCAAATGAGACCAAGAAATTGCAAATACAACTATAAAATATATGAAGAAAACACTGCAAAGTTGCAGTTTTAATTGAAAATTACGGTCTCAGTTTTCTTTCTCTTATTATGCACTGTGCGCTACAGGATTTGTTTTATGTGGTGCACACATACCACATAGATGTATTCTCTCATATCTAGGCCCAAATTTACCGCTCACAGCTTATCAGAGTGAGCTGAGCTCATGGCGTAGATCTACGGTTTGGACCCTCAATGTAAAGCCGTAGATCTACGGCACGGACCCTGAAAGGGTTAAGAAGATAAACACAGTCATCTACTTAGTAGCCATTCACTCACAGTTTTACAATAAGTACACATACTATTTTGTATTTAATAAAAGCAAAACATTATAAAATTGCATGTTATTTAATTTTTCATATTTCAAAATTAAAATAAAAATAATACAAAGCAATATGAATAACATATCAAGCATTACAACTGTCTTTTTGATCTAGGTTTCATTCTAGCAAAATTATACTCTTATCTCTGTTTCAGTAACCAATTATCTTTTCAAGGAGAGCAATGTTAACCTGGACAATCTGTCCTTACTCACTGTAGAATGCATATAAGACTATGAAGACACCATGTACAGTTTATGGCATTTATTAGTCCTGAACTGTTCATAAGTGTGTGTATCCACAGCTTGTCAGTATCACTGGACCATTTACAACCTAAGACTTCACGAGTTTGAACTGGCTAAAGGACTGCTCTGAAGCTAACTTATTGGCAAGGTCAGAAAAGTATGGAGAAATGTCGACTGGGCATGGATCAGCATAACCCGAACTAGCATGGTTTTAGAGCAGGACGATCATGTCTGTCACAACTGCTGAACTATTATGACAGAATTACGGAGGCATTGGAAGATGACCAAAACAGAGATGAGATTTACACAGATTTTGCAAAGGTGTTTGACAAATGCAATCATGGAGTGATAGCGCACATAATGAGGGCCATGGGCATTACAGGGAAGGTAGGCAGATGGATTTTTGGGTTCTTAACACGCACAACATAAATAGTAGTGAACAGGGCAAGATCCAGCATCAGCAAGGTCAAAAGCTCAGTGCCCCAAGGCACTGTCCTGGCACCTCTGCTGTTTCTCATCCTCATAGCAGACATAGATAAAAACACCCAGCACACTTTTGTATCATCATTTGCAGATGACACTAAAATAAGCATGAAAGTCACTATGGCAGAGAACATTGAAAAAGTACAGGAAGACATAAGCAGGGTTTTCCAGTGGGCAGTGGAAAACAACATGATGTTCAATGGTGATAAGTTTCAGCTGCTTAAGCATGGAAAGACTAAAGAAATCAAAAGGAACACTATATACAAAACTCAAGAGGGTCACCAAACAGAATGAAAGGAACACGTAAAAGACCTGAGAATAATTATGTCAGCTGACCTTTCTTTTAAAGACCATAACAAGACAAAGATCATGACAGCCAGGAAGATGACGGGGTGGGTATTGAGAACTTTCGAAACAAGGAAAATAATGCCGATGGTGACACTCTTCAAATCACTAGCGCTCCCTCACTTAGAATATTGCTCAGTGCTGATAGCCCCATTCAAAGCAGGAGAAATATCAGAGCTAGAACAAATACAGAGATTGTTTGCAGCTCACACTGAGTCAGTCAAGCATCTAAATTACTGGGAATGCCTTCAAGTTTTGAAAATGTACTCAATGGAGCGGAGGAGACAGAGATACATAATAATATATACTTGGCCATAACAACATACTGGAGTGAGAGATATGGAGGAAGGTGTAAAATAAACCCAGTGAGGAGCAGGGGTGCAGTGGGGACAATAAGGGAACACTGTATCAACATCTGGGGTCCCAGACTATTCAACATCTTACCAGAAGATATCAGAAACACGGCTGGAACAAGTGTAGAAGCCCTCAAGAGGAAACTGGACAAGTATCTTCACCAGGTGCCAGATAAACCAGGCTGTGATGGATATGTGAGGCAGCAGGCCTCCAGCAGCAACAGCCTGGTTGACCAGGCAAGCACCAGACAAGCTTAGCCCATGGCAGGGCTCAAAGAGTAGAGAAACTCTTCAAAGGTATATCAAAGGTAAGGTAAGGTTAAGACAAATGGAACATATCATTGGGGATCATGAATTTTAGCACAATATTGATGGTTAAATGATCTTGAATTGGTCTCACTACTTGTGTTCAGTATCTCGTACTGTACACTGCTTTCCATTCTCATGTTCAGCTAGTACAGTAAGCTACAGCAAATGAAAGAGGCAAAAGGCAAAAAAGGCAGTGAATGTGCCTGGCTGAGCTTCTGAGAAGATTGTAAGAGTTATGTCACCTTACGTGATCATGAAAAGGAAAAGATCAGCAATTCTGCCAAAGTGCAAAGAATTAATAGGTTTCCATTTCACACTCATCTGACAGAAACGTAGTGCCTGTCTGAACAGATGCTGTCTATACCAACCTTCTGACAGTAAATAAAAAAAATGAGAAAGAGAAGGATGGAAAAAAAGGGCAGGCAGTATAGAGAAAGATGTCTTATCTACAGAGTACAAATTTCTGGAAACAGGATAAATCCCCAAAGAAACCTATGATGATTAATTCTTTAGGACTTTATCTCGACTCAGAAAAGATTATAAGATGTTGAGGAAGAATTCATAATTCTTCACTACCTAAAGAAGCAATACATCCAATGTTGATCCCCAAAAATCATTGGCTAACGAAACTGCCTGTTAAAAATACCCACAGTAACGTGTTACATGCTAGAGTAGCTGACACATTTTGTCACATATGACAACCCTACTGGATATTTCAAGGTTGAAAAAGCGTGCAAAAACATAAGGGACTGCACTGCTTGTTATCACTTCGATATGCGAGTATGTCAATATCCAGGTCCACCTCCATATCCCGCTGAGCGAGTATGTCGTGTCATTCCATTTGAGATGACAGGTGTAGATTACACTGGACCAATAATTTTAACTAAAACAGTTGACAAAGTTCCCATCAAGGTGTACATCTGTTTGTTCACCTGTACTATAACTAGAGCAGTACATCTAGAAGTAGCCACTGACATGTCTGCTGAAACCTTTATCACACTATTCAGAGAGTTTGGAGCCAGAAGGGCATGTCCCAGACTGATAATTTCAGACAATGCAATGAACTTTGTTGCTGGTGCTGCTTATATAAGCAAGATCTTCGATCAACCAGAGGTACAACAGATGCTGAATCAATGCAGTTGTCGTTAGAAACACTCCTCCTGAGGCTCCATGGCAAGGCGGATTTTATGAAAGAATGATAGGTGTCATAAAATTTTGTTTAAGAAAGATTCTTCATCATCAGCGAATCAACTTAGAAGAATTTCGAACAGTAATAACTGAAGCAGAAAACGGAGTCAACAACATACCTCTAACTTATGTTATTGATCATCGGACAATTTGGAAGTGTTAGGTCTGTCTCATTTACTCCATGGCAGAAGGCTCGAATCAGTTCCTCCCATGATAAAGAAATCATGGAGGATCCTACTTATCTCGAACCTGAGCAACTCAAGCGTAAATTCAAACACCTTAATAAAGTGACTGAACATTGAGAGAAAATTTGGTGAAAAGACTATCTCACCTCACTGAGAGAACACCTCTATGGAGCTGGTGTTCCTAAAAATCATAAGTCCTTAAGACCTGGTGACAGTGATGGTCCAAGGTCTCAATGGCCTCTTGGAAAAATAGTGACCATACATCCTGATGCAAATGGAACCATCTGGACAGTTGAAGTTTTGAGCAAAGGTGTAGTGAATAAACAGACAATAGATAAACTAGTGCTGTTAGAATTACACAGTGTTGAAAACAAACTTAGTGATTCTCCAGAGGTGGCGAATGAGAAAATCAAAATGATGTTAAGAGATGAATAGGTCACCAACGGCAAACTTTCGCCTGCCCCCCGTGTGGAGAAAATTCTCCAGTAAAGGGGGTATCTCTCAGCCCCTTCAGCCCTCTGAGAGACTTAGCCCTTCCAGAAGGGGCTAATGGACTCTATTTCCTCATAAACAGATTAATCAGACCCACATTTGTACTGTAGCATCACAAGACATGCTTTCCTCTCCTTGCTAAACTTGTTGCAACTACACAGTGCAGTTAAACAAGAGTCATTACTCTTTTTCCTTAGCAGGAAAATTAAGGGAAAAGTTGCACCCACTTTATCTACAAGTTGGAACTATTAAGTATTCTAGTCTATAGCTAGATAACAAGAAACCTACCTTCTTATACTAAGTACTGTTGAGATGTGTAGCAAGGGAGAGAAATAAAGCTGGGTTTCACATATCCTTTTTGGGTACGATGAGGAGCAAGAGGGCAGAGGGCCTCAGATTGCTTCAAGGAACGGACGAGAGATGTGTCACGAGGGCGTTGCCTCCTTATCGTTAAAAGACAAAGGGACTGTAGTGACCAGTGCATTATTGACTCTTGCTCATTCTAACAATCTCAGGAAACTAGGAAAGTTAGACTAGTTTCCCTATAAGAGTCAGGAAATTCGTGATAGAACTAATCATGTAGTGTTAATGCGTATCTGTCTTCCTCCTGTGTGGATAATTCCATGAAACTATGAACAAATGATGGTACTATATGACGTGTGTAACCAGTATTGAGAGTGACTGCAACAAATAAGTGCAACATTCTCTGAATGACACCTCTGCATTCATCCACAAGACAACATTCTCGGCCTACATGGTGCAGTTAATGCCACAAGCAAGGCAAGTCTTAATTTCACTTGTAATGCCCTCATGTACTGCAGTCCAGGGGAAGACACAAGGTGATTAAGGCTGACCTATTCTAGACCGTTATGTGAAAGCCATCCACAAAACTCAGACGAGTAGCTTATCACACTCCAGTAAATTGTTATACTGGAAAATATATGAGTTAGATTCTTAACCTTAACTATACTCGTCATTCTACAGCTCAGTGGTGGGGCTACTACAACTCAAATGAAGGAAACTTCTTGACTGCAGCTGCAAGAAGTCTGAGTCATCACTGAAGCTAAGTATATTTCAGTTTATGTCAGACAGTAGACTTGGCTGGTAAATTTACCCACTGGCAGGGTTAAATAAAGTAAAAGTGTAATTTTGAATATATTATAGAATGCCCTAAATTTATGAAAGATTGGCAAATATTATTATTATTATCACACTGGCCGATACCCACCAAGGCAGGGTGGCCCGAAAAAGAAAAACTTTCACCATCATTCACTCCATCACTGTCTTGCCAGAAGGGTGCTTTACACTACAGTTTTTAAACTGCAACATTACACACCCTCCTTCAGAGTGCTAGGCACTGTACTTCCCATCTCCAGGACTCAAGTCCGCCTGCGGTTTTCCCTGAACCCCTTCATAAATGTTACTTTGCTCACACTCCAACAGCACATCAAGTATTAAAAACCATTTGTCTCCATTCACTCCTATCAAACACGCTCACGCATGCCTGCTGGAAGTCCAAGCCCCTCGCACACAAAACCTCCTTTACCCCCTCCCTCCAACCTTTCCTAGGCCGACCCCTACCCCGCCTTCCTTCCACTACAAACTGATACACTCTTGAAGTCATTCTGTTTCGCTCCATTCCTCTACATGTCCGAACCACCTCAACAACCCTTCCTCAGCCCTTTGGACAACAGTTTTGGTAATCCTGCACCTCCTCCTAACTTCCAAACTATGAATTCTCTGCATTATATTCACACCACAACATTGCCCTCAGACATGACATCTCCACTGCCTCCAGCCTTCTCCTCGCTGCAACATTCATCACCCATGCTTCACACCCATATAAGAGCGTTGGTAAAACTATACTCTCATACATTCCCTCTTGCCTCCAAGGACAAAGTTCTTTGTGTCTCCACAGACTCCTAAGTGCACCACTCACCCTTTTCCTCATCAATTCTATGATTCACTCATCTTTCATAGACCCATCCGCTGACACGTCCACTCCCAAATATCTGAATACATTCACCTCCTCCATACTCTCTCTCCTTCCAATCTGATATCCAATCTTTCATCACCTAATCTTTTTGTTATCCTCATAACCTTACTCTTCCTGAAATCACTTTTAATTTTCTTCTTTTGCATACCCTACCAAATTCATCCACCAACCTCTGCAACTTCTCTTCAGAATCTCCCAAGAGCACAGTGTCATCAGCAAAGAGCAACTGTGACAACTCCCACTTTATGTGTGATTCTTTATCTTTTAACTCCACGCCTCTTGCCAAGACCCTCGCATTTACTTCTCTTACAACCCCATCTATAAATATATTAAACAACCACGGTGACATCACACATCCTTGTCTAAGGCCTACTTTTACTGGGAAATAATTTCCCTCTTTCCTACATACTTTAACTTGAGCCTCACTATCCTCGTAAAAACTCTTCACTGCTTTCAGTAACCTACCTCCTATACCATACACCTGCAACATCTGCCACATTGTCCCCCTATCCACACTGTCATACGCCTTTTCCAAATCCATAAATGCCACAAAGACCTCTTTAGCCTTATCTAAATACTGTTCACTTATAGTTTCACTGTAAACACCTGGTCCACACACCCCCTACCTTTCCTAAAGCCTCCTTGTTTCATCTGCTATCCTATTCTCCGCCTTACTCTTAATTCTTTCAATAATAACTCTACCATACACTTTACCAGGTATACTCAACAGACTTATCCCCCCTATAATTTTTGCACTCTCTTTTGTCCCCTTTGCCTTTATACAAAGGAACTAATGCATCTCTTGCCATCCCTAGGTACCTTACCCTCTTCCATACATTTATTAAATAATTGCACCAACCACTCCAAAACTATATCCCCACCTGCTTTTAACATTTATATCTTTATCCCATCAATCCCGGCTGCCTTATACCCCCTTTCATTTTACCTACTGCCTCATGAACTTCCCCACACTCACAACTGGCTCTTCCTCACTCCTACAAGATGTTATTCCTCCTTGCCCTATACACGAAATCACAGCTTCCCATCTTCATTCAACATTTAACAATTCCTCAAAATATTCCCTCCATCTTCCCAATACCTCTAACTCTCCATTTAATAACTCTCCTCTCCTATTTTTAACTGACAAATCCAGTTGTTCTCTAGGCTTCCTTAGCTTGTTAATCTCACATCCAAAACTTTTTCTTATTTTCAACAAATTTGTTGATAACATCTCACCCACTCTCTCATTTGCTCTCTTTTTACATTGCTTCACCACTCTCTTAACCTCTCTCTTTTTCTCCATATACTCTTCCCTCCTTGCATCACTTCTACTTTGTAAAAACTTCTCATATGCTAACTTTTTCTACCTTACTACTCTCTTTACATCATCATTCCACCAATCGCTCCTCTTCCCTCCCGCACCCACTTTCCTGTAACCACAAACTTCTGCTGAACACTCTAACATTACATTTTTAAACCTACCCCATACCTCTTCGACCCCATTGCCTATGCTCTCATTAGCCCATCTATCCTCCAATAGCTGTTTATATCTTACCTTAACTGCCTCCTCTTTTAGTTTATAAACCTTCACCTCTCTCTTCCCTGATGCTTCTATTCTCCTTGTATCCCATCTACCTTTTACTCTCAGTGTAGCTACAACTAGAAAGTGATCTGATATATCTGTGGCCCCTCTATAAACATGTACATCCTGAAGTCTACTCAACAGTCTTTTATCTACCTATACATAATCCAACAAACTACTGTCATTTCGCCCTACATCATATCTTATATACTTATTTATCCTCTTGGCAAATACTTTTCACAAATTACGTAGAAAACTTACTTGGACAGATAGCGTTCCAACTTATCAATGTCAATTGCTTGCAGATTCAAATTTTCCTGAATGGATTTAAGGTAGCTGGAGAAGGTGCCAAATGACTTGAGTCTGTGATGTACATCTACAGACAAGTTCTGCAAGGCAATGAAAGAAGGAACAAAACATATTAGTTTTCTTGTCTGGAAGCAAAATGAGAATAGTGATAAAAGGGAGGCTATCATGGTGATACATGGGATTTAAATGTTGCAGTTACCAAGCTGAAGGCAGAGATATCTAAGAACAATATGGTGTGAATACTTTGCAAAGAACTTGGAGCACAGCAATTTGAAAACTGTAGTCACTAAGAGTATTAGGCCAGAAGGGTTTTTAAGGTGGTTTAAGCATTTAGAGAGCCTGGAGGAAAATACAATGACCAATAGGGCACATAAATATGAGATGGAAAGGAGGGGTAGGGGTCATCCCAGTCATAAGGGATTGAGCATGCAGCAGGGAGGTGTGGAAGTGTTAGACTGGGGATTGTGGAGACAAATGGTTTTAGAGACCTGACATGCTGTTAGTGTGTGAGCAAAGTAACATACCAATGTTTCAGGAGAAATAGGGTAGCTAGATGTGCATCCCGAATGTGGCAAGAACAGTGCCTGCACTCTAAAGAGACAATAGGGATGTTGCACTCAGAAGTCATTTGAATTATGGTGTCTAAACACTTCTGACAAGACAGGTATTGAATGAATAATTTATACAAGTATATATATATATTTTTTCAACGAACTGGCTATATCCCACCAAGGAATGGTGACCTAAAAAGAAAAATGAGAGTTTCTCTTTTTAAATTTAGTAATTTATACAGGAGAAGGGGTTACTAGCCCCTTGCTCCCGGCATTTTAGTCGTGTGTGTGTGTGTGTTTGTGCGTGTTAAAAAAAAAAAATCCAAGATAGTAGGTTGGTAGACAGCAACCGCCCAGGGATGTACTACCATCCTGCCAAGTGAATGTAAAACGGAAGCCTGTAATTGTTTCATAAACATGCAAGATTTCAGGTACGTCTTGCTACTTCTACTTACACTTAGGTCACAATGAACTTTTAGATCTCCAGAGCACAGTGTACAGCAAAGAGCATACTGTGATCAACTCCCACTCTTATGTGTGATTCTTTATCTTTTAACTCCACGCTTTGCCTAAGACCTCGCATTTACTTCTCTTACAACCCCATCAAATATATTAACAACCACGGTGAACATACACACAAATTACGCTTCCGTTTTAACATTCCTTGCAGGAGGTAGTACATCCTGGGACGGTTGCCTGTTACCAACCTTCTATCTGGAGTGAATTATGTGGAGGTCTCACTTCAAGACCAAACATTGTTTTTCAATCGCACTGCTAGAAAAATGACAGTATGGATATGAGAACTTCAAAACTAGGAAGGCCAAGCATGATGACACTCTTCAGGTCATTGTTCTATCTAGCTGAATTTTGCTGCACCTAAACACCTTTCAAGGCAGTGAATTGCCGACCTAGAAATGTACAGGACTTTCGGCGCGCATAACGGAGATAAACACTCAAACTGGGAGGCTTGAGTTTCTAAACCTGATCCTGGAAGCATGGGAGAATAATGATTATACACTGGAAATTGAGGGACTAGTACCGAACTTGCCACGAAAATCACTCATACGAAAGCAAAAGGACTTGGCAGACGATGCACCAATCCCCATGAAAGCGGGGATTTTATGCTCGTTAGAGACCAACAATAAGTTCAGGGCCCGAGACTGTTCAACTGCTCCCAGCAAAAAGGGGATTACCAACAGATCCCCTGCAGTCTTCAGTGGCACTGGACAAGCACCTAAAGTCAGTTCTGATCAGCAGGGCTGTGCTCGACTTGGTTTCGTGCAGCCAGCAGCACAGCCTGGTTAGTCAGGCGGCTATCCAACAGAGCCTGGTCAGACGGGCCGCGGGGCGTTTGACCCCGAATACTCTCCCATGGTAGAACTAGGTGAAAACACATCAGTACAAGCATATATGTAAATACACACTTCTCTGTGGTTTTACTTACTATTCTTTCTAGTTTTGTATCTGTGTTATTTCCTTTTAACTCCATGGGAAGTGGAACATAATCTTCCTCTGTAAGCCATGTGTTGTAAGAGGCGACTAAAATGCGGGAAGGGCCTAGTAACCCTTCCTCCTGTATAGATTACGTACTAAATTAAAAGGAAACATTCGTTTTCTTTTGGGGCACCCTGCCTTGGTGGGACACACCAGTTTGTTGAAAGAAAAAATAATAATAATAACATGTATGTACAATATATTTATTTTTTCAATAAGAGCCATATCCCACCAAGGCAAGGGTGGCAAAAGAAAACAAATGTTTCTCTTTTAAATTTAGTAATTATACCAGGAGAAGTGGTTCTAGTCCTTTGCCCTCGCCATTTTATGTAAAAGTAAAGGTAACAGTGCAACTGTGACATTTTAATTGTGGCATGTTGCACAATAAAGCTCCTGGAGAGCGAAACATTGCCACAATAAAATGTCACATTAGTTGCACTTGTGTCCTTTTACTTTACATATTGTCGGTAATTCTACCAACTTTATTACACTCGCCATTTTAGTCGCCTCTTACAACACGCATGGCTTACGGAGGAAGAATTCTGTTCCAATACCCCATGGAGATAAGAGGAAATAAACAAGAACAAGAACTGGAAAGAAAATAGCAGAAAACCCAGATGGGTGTGTATATATATGCTTGTCCATGTATGTGTAGTGTGACTTAAGTGTAAGTAGAAGTAGCAAGATATACTTATCTTGCATGTTTATGAGAAAAAAAGATACCAGCAATCCTACCCATAGGATTATACAGCGCATGTGGAGGGAAGAGGGGGTTATGGAAGGCATTCAGGCTCAACTCAAGGAACTGGAGCACAGATCCAATTCCCTAGATCAAGAGCCCCTCACCAGCATCCAGGAACCTTTGAGTGGAAAACAATTACAGATTTTCGTTTCACACTCACTTGGGAGGACGGCAGTACCTTCCTGGGTGGTTGCTGTCTACCAACCTACTACTACTACTAACCTATTACCTATAGCAGTACAATATACTCAACTTGCATTCTAAAATGAGCATTATAAATATGCTCCTTTTTTAGAGAAAATTTAATATCACAAGCAGGCCCATTCCTGTAGCACTGGTCAACAACCAAAATGCTTCTGAGACCAGAGTAGCAATTTTCAACTAATTTTAGGTCACTGATAATGAATATCATGGTTAAAATTGTTTGTTAGCTCTACTTTTCAATATAGACCTACATGTCACAACAGGTTCCAACAGGCTTGTGGCAGTGTTTCTTACCACACTCAATCTCACTGCCCTTCATTATTGTTCCAGCAGTCATAGAAGGTGGTTGTGCTGTCCAAGTTTATATTTTGAGGTGAAAGGTAGGTGATTTTCTTAGCCAAACACTTTTTAAACTTATAATAAATATTCAGTGAGCAAGCTATTGATATGCATGTGAGGCATATTATATTAATTTTATTTTCTTACTGAATGATATAAATACTTCTGCTTAGCTGTCATGCTCTGTATCATAATGATAAATTTATGAATAAATTTTCTGTTTATCTTCTAACAGTTTGTTTTCTTCTTTCAGATTCCTCGTACTTGTGTGAATAGTGCAGACAACTTCTGCTACATTTGTGGTGAGGTGACCTTTGCATCACAGAAGCACCGTATAACTGCTATGGTTAGAAAGGCATATCACCTATATTTTGGATGCAAGACTGGTGATCAAGATAAGAACTGGGGTCCACACATATGCTGCAATAATTGTGCTACTAACCTTCGCCAATGGTTGAACTGGAAGAGGAAAGGAATACCTTTTGCTGTGCCAGTGACATGGTGGGAGCCAAGAGACCATACCAACAATTGATATTTTGGAATGGTACCTCCAGGATGAAAGGGCTTGTCAAAGAAAAAAAGAGGTCCACTGAATATCCAAACATTCCATCAGCTATTCACCCAGTTCCACATGGAGAAGGTCTACCTGTTCCTGATGCACCAACTTCAGTATCCTTCGAGTCAAATGAAGAAAGTGGTGAGGAGAAAGAGAGAAGGATGACAGTGCTGGATTACAGTGACTGAAACATTGATGAAGCACACTCTGCTAGGCCACATCTCATAACAAAAGGGGAACTCCATGACCTTGTCAGGGATCTGCAACTACCCAAAAATAAGGCAGAGCTGCTATGTTCTCGTCTTCAACAGTGCTATCTCCTAGCAGTGATGTGAAGATTTTAAAATTTCGTGACCTTCGGCAGCTGTTCAATGATTTCTTCGTAATGGAAGGCGATTTAGTGGTTTGCAACAATATTAATGGTCTGATGGAAGCACTTGGCATTGACTATGAACCCAGTCACTGGAGGCTGTTCATAGATTCATCCAAAACGAGTCTGAAAGATGTCTTGCTGCATAACGGCAATAGTAAACCATAAGTTCTTGTGGGCTATGCACCACATATGAAAGAAACTTATTTGCTTTCTATGTGAATGGGACAGCCGTGCAAGAGGTTTCCACTGGCCACCTCATCAATCATTGGAGCCTGGGATGAAAAATGTTAAACATCCACCTCTCATTGAGCCAAACAAAATTTTGCTACCACCACTACACAAAAAACTGGAGCTTATGAAAAACTTTGTAAAAGCTATGGACAAATCCAGTCAGGGATTAAAGTATTTAATGTCAAAATTCCCCTCACTGAGGAACGCTAAGAGAAGGAGTCTTCAGTGGTCCTCAGATTCAAGAGCTTCTTAAAGATGGTGTTTGAATCAGACCTTCATGGGGAAGAGAAAGCTGCTTGGGAAGCATTCAAGTTAGTGGCAAAGGGATTTCTCAGAAACAGAAGGGAAGGCAACTATGAAGAATTGGTGGAAAATCTCATCAAGGCTTACAAGAACATGGGATGTAACATGTCACTTAAAATCCAATTTTTGGACTAACATTTAGATCTTCTTTCCAGTGAACTGTGGGGCAGTTAGTGACAAACATGGTGAAAGGTTTCACCAAGATATTTCAACCATGGAAAAATGGTACCAGGGCAAATGGGGCACAAGGATGCCTGCAGACTATTGCTGGACACTGGCAAGAGATGATTCTTCAGCCCACTACAAGTGCCAAGCAGAAAGGCAGAGAGTAGGTATGTGTTGCATACCCAGAACAGGATAAAAGGAGAGGTGGTTGGCTGACCACTTGGGTGCTGCTAATCGGTTGTTACCGGCCTGCAGTACCCTGTGTGGCATCATCACACCCAGTGCTGGGGCTGCTGAGCCGGCCTCATTCAGTGTTCACCACGGCCTCATTGAGTTCACCTGACAGGCTCACTTAGTGCAGTTCTCCTGATGGATTATACCAACTGGACTTAGTTTCCTGCTGGCTATGATGGCTTACATCAGCTGAACTTAGTTTCCTATTGGCTATCCTATGACGTGCGTAACGTGTCTTGTGACACAGAGAGAAGGATAATTCTATGTCGGTGATAATAATAGTTCTACTATATCAATGATAATAGTCCTACATAGGTGATAAGAATAGCACTACTATGTCGGCAGATAGTTCTACTACGTCAATGATAAGGATAGTTCTACTATGTCAATGGTAAGAATAATTCTATGTCAGTGGTAAGAATAATTCTACTAGAGTTGTGTGACATTAAGAAGTGTCGTGTAACCCTGTGGAAAAGGTAGTGTCTTGTGACACGGAGAAGGAATATCATGACATGGAGAAAAGGGTGTCGTGTTACACAAAGAGGAGTGTTGTAACATGGAGAAAACGTAGTGTTGTGTGACATGACACCGAAATAAGGTAGTGTCGTGTGACACATGGAAGAAGGCAGTGTCATGTGATACAGAGAAAGGTAGTGTTGTGTGACACAGGGAAGGCAGGGTCACGACTATGTACTTTGTTATTGTGACATGTGATAATTATGTACCAAAGAGAAATAATAGACGTTTCTTTGTAAATATTATGTATCAAAGAATATACATGTACATACTCTTATTTTATGCTAAAATAATTTACTAGTAAAGATTTTAAAAGAACAGTATGTGTTTTATACTCCCGAATTATATTCTTATTACAGTTCTGGTAATGGGCTAATTGTCAAATGACATCTACAGGCTGAGTATTGGTTTTGATTCTCCTAGATATGATATAAGCTTAATCACCAGAATTGTAATATTGTAATAGTACAGATTAGAGTTTAAAACATACTGACACATATTGTATGTTATAATAAAATAATCAAATATTATATGTCTCGAATCTTTAAACCTATAGCCAAAAAACATTTTTCAGGTGATATTTGGATTCAGGACATGAAAATACACAAGAATTAACTAATCTCATTTAAGAAGCATACAACTTTTCAAAAATTGTTGACCAGTGATTAAAAATATGTAATTGATATTAATTTCAAACAGGTACTTAAAGAAGGGCAAAATGCCACTCAGCCTACCTTTAAGTCTTGAACTTCATTCTTGATTTTTCTAAGACCTTTATCATAGTTCTGTGGTTTCTCACTGAAAAAAGAAACATCAATGAACATAGGCCTGAAAAAATACTTATAAATGTCATAAAACTGTACTATTATGCTTGAGGAATTAAATAAAGGTTCATAAAAAACTAAAACCCTACCTCAAAAAAATGAAGAAATTTATACAAAGCATTTATTAAAGATAATGAAAAAAATCTGTTTTGGCATCAGGATCACTTTGCTGTTATTCATTAAACTAAGGTAAAAAAAAAATGAACTTAAGGCTGTATATAAATTTTAGTCTTCAGGTGGAGCCAGCTCAGGCAATAAATACTGTAGCCATTACTGCTCAGGTAATTCAGTGTGGATACAGTTGATTTTCATACTCATTCAGTTACAGCTGAGGAGAGAAAGAATTAGCTTTGGAACTATGACAAGTCAATAAAGCAGAATTACCAAGGTTTACTGCACTGAAGAAATTCTACATTTAACTAACAGACAAGGTCATAGGAATTATTTTCAGTTAAAATAAGTACAGTACTGATGACTGGTTTTTATACAGCTAAAACTACCCAGGGATCATGCTAGTGTAACAGAGATGGAGAGAAAAATCCTCGAATCTAAGTGGACAAGGTTTTCTCAAAGGTTAACCATGATGCTGCAGCTGTGAAGAAGTCCCATGATGCTATAACACTGAGTAGGATGAGCCACTTGCAAGATCAAAGTTGGTAGGTAAGACACATAGGCAACAGTTAGGCAACTTTATACCGAAACGTTTTGCCTACACAGTAGGTTTCTTCAGTCGAATACAGAAAGTAGGCAGGAACAGTAGAGATGTGAAGTTGCCTAACTGTTGCCTATGTGTCTTGCCTACCAACCTGTCGGTATTGTATACCATTTTGATGTTCAAGATCAAAGTTGCAGTGATGAGAGACTTTTACTGTGTTCTTGTGATACTGATACAGGTAAGAGAGTCATTTGCTAAAATTAACAGCAACATGGCACTTGTGCAACTATACAGAAGTTCCATGCTGAAAATGTGAGTTGAAGATTATATTCTCTATTCCAAAATCTGAAGATCCTCCTTCATGGAAAGAGGTACTTTAGTGATGAGTTATGTACATTGAAGGTAACGATTATACAGACATGGCTTTAAAGTAATGCAGAGATGATGTGACCAGATCCATCTTAATCACATTCAATAATACCTTTGATGAATTCCAAGAGTTTTTCTACTCCTGGAGCCCGGCCATAGGCCAGGCTCGTCTGACTGATCTTCCCACTTCTCATCTTATTTGTGTGTATGTCTACCTGGAGGGTATTCCGGGGATCAACGCCCCAGTGGCCTGGTCCAAGACCAGGCCTCCCGGTGGATCAGGGCCTGATCAACCAGGCTGTTACTGCTAGAAGCACGAAGTCCAACATACGAACCACAGCCCGGCTGATCCGGCACCAACTTTAGGTATCTGTTCAGCTCCCTCTTGAAGGCAGCCAGGGGCCTATTGGTAATTCCCCTTATGCTTGGTGGGAGGCTAAAATTGCATAAATAACTTTTCATGGGACACAAAATGATGAGTTATGTTCTTTGTAGCCTGAATGTGCAAGCGGAAAAAATAGGAAATATAATTAAATGAACAATGACTAGTGTGTCTCACCCAGCTGGGAGTTTTAGCTCTTCCTTCAAAAGAGCTGTTTGCTTGTCTACATTGCGACACAAATATCTGAGGCAGGTGAAGAAAGGGACAGCTTGATTTTCATCCATAATGCTGTAAGAAAAAAAATAGATAAGTTTAAGGCAATAAATTGCATGAGGGGTCACAAATGCTGCAGTCTGTTATAAATCGGAAAGCCAAAATATACAAATTTGGAATTGTAATGTGTTAATGTTAAGTTTACTGAGGTACAGGTACACATAGGTACTATTATCATACCTAGTACCATATGTGTGAATTACCCAAGATAACCCAAAAAGTTCTTAGTACTGTTCTGGATATTTGTGAAATATTCATAAATATGGCGACAAGAGTCATCTACATGTACGTCACTCTATAAGACAACTGTAAAAATTAACTTGTCAATTGAACCTTAATTATTTTTTCAGCTCACTTCTGGTTCTCCTTTGATATTTGTGTACGGACTACTATGTGTGTAACTGGTCTACTGTTGGTGTACTGTCTACTATTTGTGTACAGGTCTCTGTTGGTGTACTGGTCTACTATGTTGGTGTACTGGTCTACTGTTGGTGTACTGGTCTACTATGTTGGTGTACTGGTCTACTTGTTGGTGTACTGGTCTACTATGTTGGTGTACTGGTCTACTGTTGGTGTACTGGTCTACTATGTTGGTGTACTGGTCTATGTTGGTGTACTGGTCTACTATGTTGGTGTACTGGTCTACTATGTTGGTGTACTGGTCTACTATGTTGGTGTACTGGTCTACTATGTTGGTGTACTGGTCTACTATGTTGGTGTACTGGTTCTATGGTTGTGTACGGACTTACAATGTTGGTGTAGCTGGTCTACTATGTTGGTGCTACTGGTCCTACTAGGTAGGTGGTACTGTCTACTATTTGGTGTAGTGACAATGTATGGTGTACTGGTTCTACTATTTTGGTGTACTGGTCTATGTTGGTGTACTGGTCTACTATGTTAGTGTACTGGTCTACTATGTTGGTGTATTACTATGTTGGTGTACTGGTCTACTATGTTGGTGTACTGGTCTACTATGTTGGTGTACTGGTCTACTATGTTGGTGTACTGGTCTATGTTGGTGTACTGGTCTACTATGTTATGTACTGTCTACGATGTTGTGTACGGGTCATGTGTGGTGTACTTGTCTATGTTGGTGTACTGGTCTACTATGTTGGTGTACTGGTCTATGTTGGTGTACTGGTCTGTTGGTGTACTGGTCTACTATGTTGGTGTACTGGTCTATGTTGGTGTACTGGGTGCTTACTAGTTGGTGTGCTAACTATGTTGGTGTACTGGGCTAACGATGTTGGTGTACTGGTCAATGTTGGTGGACAAAAATGTTGGTGTACTGGCCTATGTTTGGTGTACGGTCCTAGCTATGTTGGTGTACTACTATGTTTGTGTACTGGTCTTACTATGTGGTGTACTGGTCTACTATGTTGGTGTATGTCTACTATGTTGGTGGTACTGGTCCATTTGTGTACTACATGTTGGTGTACTGGTCTATGTTGGTGTACTGTCTACTATTTGGTGTAATGGTCTGTTGGGTACTGTCTACTTGTTGGTGTACTTGTCTATGTTGTGTAACTGTCTACTATGTAGGTGTGCTACTATTTGTGGACTGGTCTACTATGTTGGTGTACTAGTCTATGTTGGTGTACTGGTCTACTATGTTGGTGTACTGGTCTACTATGTTGGTGTACTGGTCTATGTTGGTGTACTACTATGTTGGTGTACTGGTCTATGTTGGTGTACTGGTCTACTACGTTGGTGTACTGGTCTACTATGTTGGTGTACTGGTCTACTATATTGGTGTACTGGTCTACTATGTTGGTGTACTGGTCTACTATGTTGGTGTACTGGTCTACTATATTGGTGTACTGGTCTACTATGTTGGTGTACTGGTCTATGTTGGTGTACTGGTCTACTATGTTGGTGTACTGGTCTATATTGGTGTACTGGTCTACTATGTTGGTGTACTGGTCTATGTTGGTGTACTGGTCTACTATGTTGGTGTACTGGTCTACTATATTGGTGTACTGGTCTACTATGTTGGTGTACTGGTCTACTATATTGGTGTACTGGTCTACTATATTGGTGTACTGGTCTACTATATTGGTGTACTGGTCTACTATATTGGTGGTACTTGGTCGACTAGTTTGGTGTACTGGTCCAACTATGTTGGTGTACTGGTCTTACTATGTTGGTGTACGGGTCTACTACATGTTGGTGTACTGTTCTACTATATTGGTGGTTCTGGTCCTATCTATGTTGGTGTACTGGGTCTACTATGTTGGTGGTAATGGACTAAACTATTTGGTGTACTGGTCTGACTATGTTGGTGTACTGGTCTATGTTGGTGTACTGGTCTACTATATTGGTGTACTGGTCTACTATGTTGGTGTACTGGTCTACTATGTCGGTGTACTGGTCTACTATGTCGGTGTACTGGTCTACTATGTTGGTGTACTGGTCTACTATGTTAGTGTACTGGTCTACTATGTTGTGTTACT
This sequence comes from Cherax quadricarinatus, assembly GCF_026875155.1. Classification (NCBI taxonomy): domain Eukaryota; kingdom Metazoa; phylum Arthropoda; class Malacostraca; order Decapoda; family Parastacidae; genus Cherax; species Cherax quadricarinatus. The sequence continues at coordinate 14,611,942 of NC_069441.1, forward strand.
GGTCTACTATGTTGGTGTACTGGTCTACTATGTTGGTGTACTGGTCTACTATATTGGTGTACTGGTCTACTATGTTGGTGTACTGGTCTACTATAGTTGGTTGTAGTGTTCCTACTATATTATGTACTGGTCTACTATACTGTTGTACTGGTCTACTATTTGGAGTACTGGTCTACGATGTTGGTGTACTGGACTACTATGTTGTGTACGGTCTAACTATGGTTAGTGTACTGGTCTACTAAGTTGGTGTACTGGTCTACTATATGGTGGACAGGTCTACTATATTGGGTTCAGTCTAGGACTATAGTTGGTGTACTGGTCTACTATGTTGTGTAACTGGTCTACTATGTTGGTGTAAATAAAAAAAAAAAATAAAAAAAAAAAAAAAAAAAAAAAAAAAAAAAAAAATGGGTCTACTATGTTGGTGTACTGGTCTACTATATTGGTGTACTGGTCTACTATATTGGTGTACTGGTCTACTATGTTGGTGTACTGGTCTACTATGTTGGTGTACTGGTCTACTATATTGGTGTACTGGTCTACTATATTGGTGTACTGGTCTACTATATTGGGTACTGGGGCTGAGCTATGTTGGTGTACTGGTCCCACTATAAAGGTGTAACTGGACAACTAAAATTGGTGGTACTGGTCCGACTATATTGGTGTACTGGTCTACTATGTTGGTGTACTGGTCTACTATGTTGGTGTACTGGTCTACTATCGCCTCCCACACTCTTCTGGCTTCACAACTCATCAATTTGAAAGTTGCTTCTGCTGCTGCTTGTGCAGGTTCAGTAACAACTGTTGTCACCCCAGTTGCTCGTTAGCATAAAAAATGATGTTGGTGGTGAATAATAAAGATAATCTTACGTCTTACATACACATACTGCTATGTATGATAATTCTATGTAACTGTATTTGTGTATACCTGAATAAACTTACTTACTTAGTCGCCTCACAAGTCTAGTTTAAATTTGTCTTTGTTGGGTTTATCAGGGCCACTGACAGCAGGAGCCGTATTGAACCCGACTTCCCGATGTTCAGGGAACATTTGTTACCCAAACCTGGGCCATGAAATAAAAGGAACAAAAGTTCCTTTGTAAAGAGAGATAGAAACTTGAAGTTTCCAATTAGATCCGGTGGACGCCCTCGCCAAGCCCCAGCAGAGAGGGACGCCCACACCTCCACCTGAGTACAGTAACCGGCTTCCCACCAACTACCGTTCAAGAATTATCCGCGGAACGTACAATGGGGCTGGCTAAAAATAAGCCGATGACCAGGTGCCCCTCCTGTAAAGTGTCCGGCAGGGAAAAATACATAAAGACAAGTATCCCAGAAAAAATGGGGGAAATTTGTCACTGATACCCAGGCAAGAGACAGACATCACTTACGTTTGAGAAAAGGTAGAGGACAAGCCCTACTAAGGCTGGCGCAGAAGTTTTCTCAGGTTTAAATCTTGCCTCCTCTAGCAAGGTAAACAGAGCTGCCAACCCCTCACCCACAAGGACCCATAATGGAAACAAAATACTTATATTTTTCTCGGGGGAGCTATATTCTGGGTAATTTATAGCTGTATTATTATTTAAAATTGTAACTCATCTAAAAATTGTGTAAAATCGTACTTAAATAAAGTTACCAAGTTTTCATTTCAGTATTACCTGTAACTTACACCATTTTTACAATAGTTTTGAGACAAAAAAGTTTTATAACATAAAATAATATATTATATTGATGTAACCTTACATAAACCAATAAATCAAGCAATGTGACTTTATTCCATTTAGGATCCCTCTTTAAATTTACATTAATTCCTTCGCTATTCTAAATTTATTATAGTTTTATCACCACGGAGGAGTCCAGGTGTCTTGGTAGCGAGTTACCACGGGAGAGTCCAGGGTGCTTGAAGGTACCACGGGAGAGTCCAGGGTCTTTTGAAGGTACCACGGAGAGTCCAGGGTGTCTTAAAGGTACCATGGAGAGTACAGGGTGTCTTGAAGATACCACGGAGAGTGCAGGGTGTCTTGAAGGTACCACGGAGAGTCCAGGGTGTCTTGAAGGTACCACGGAGAGTCCAGGGTGTCTTGAAGGTACCACGGAGAGTCCAGGGTCTTTTGAAGGTACCACGGAGAGTCCAGGGTGTCTTAAAGGTACCATGGAGAGTACAGGGTGTCTTGAAGATACCACGGAGAGTGCAGGGTGTCTTGAAGGTACCACGGAGAGTACAGGGTGTCTTGAAGGTACCACGAAGAGTGTTTAGTTTAAGTTAGTTTAATATGTTTATTATGCACCCCATACCCATCCTAGAGGTACATAATTGGTCCAGGGACTGGACTCCAAAGTTTTGATAGCTGAGCAAGTTACAGAGGTAATGAACTCACAATTTACAAAGGTAATGAACTCACAATATACCAAAGTAATGAACTCAAACAATGTTCAACAGGGAATGAACTCCAGTAAGTCTGTCACAATCATGACAAGTTACAAAGTATTTACAGTTACAGAGGGACGTAAATGTCCAGGGACTGGCCCCCTAATTTTGATAGCTTGAACTAGGTACACAGGTAATGAGCTCAACAAGTTACAAAGGTAATGACTCTGTAGAAATGGTTACTTACGTTTTATAACTTTTGGCTACAATCATGAACAAATTATAGAGTAATGAGCAATTCACACTTCCACACCCGGTCACAACAGTAAAGAGTTTATTGGTGCAAATATTGGATTGTTGAGTTCACACACCCACACACACACACTCACACACACACACTCACGCCCCACAAACACACACACACACACACACACACACACACACACACACACCACCCACACACACACACTTCGTTTTTAATATCTTTATGCCCCCCAGACCATCCTGTGGGCGGAAGTCAAAAAGATTACAAAGGTACATAATGGGTGCGCAGTGACTGGACCCCAAAGTTAGATAGCTAAACTATTACAAAGGTAATGAACTCCAGGTAACGGGTCCACTAATCATGGCAAGATACAGAGGTATGAATCACTTCACTCCTAACATTGGTTTACAGTCATAACAATTACAAAGTCCTGAACCACTGATACGTCCACACTGGTCACATTGTAATTGAGTTTATAAATACAAAATTAAGTGGATCATACACCCACACTAGAGCCGCGCGCACAACACACACAGGGCGCACGCACGGACATGTGCACACGAGCGTACAAATATATGCAATACACAACAAGGACGCACACCCACACACACACACCCACACACCCACACACCAACGACCCACACACACACACCCTCACACACACCCACACACACACCCTCACACACACCCACACACACACCCACACACACACACACACACACACCCACACACGCACACACACACCCACACACGCACACACACACGAAGAGTGTAGGGCGTCTTAAAAGTACCACGGAGAATACAGGGTGTCTTGAAGGTACCACGGAGTCCAGGGTCTTTTGAAGGTACCACGGAGAGTCCAGGGTGTTTTGAAGGTACCACAGAGAGTCCAGGGTGTCTTAAAGGTACCACGGAGAGTCCAGGGTCTTTTGAAGGTACCACGGAGAGTCCAGGGTGTCTTGAAGGTACCACGCAGAGTCCAGGGTCTTTTGAAGGTACCACGGAGAGTCCAGGGTGTTTTGAAGGTACCACAGAGAGTCCAGGGTGTCTTAAAGGTACCACAGAGAGTCCAGGGTGTCTTGAAGGTACCACGGAGAGTCCAGGGTCTTTTGAAGGTACCACGGAGAGTCCAGGGTCTTTTGAAGGTACCACGGAGAGTCCAGGGTCTTTTGAAGGTACCACGGAGAGTCCAGGGTCTTCTGAAGGTACAACGGAGAGTACAGGGTGGTTTGAATGTACCACGGAGAGTACAGGGTGTCTTAAAGGTACCACGGAGAGTCCAGGGTGTCTTGAAGGTACCACGGAGAGTCCAGGGTGTCTTGAAGGTACCACGGAGAGTACAGGGTGTCTTGAAGGTACCACGGAGAGTCCAGGGTCTTTTGAAGGTACAACGGAGAGTACAGGGTGTCTTGAAGGTACCACGGAGAGTCCAGGGTGTCTTGAAGAGTGCACCGCCTGTACTCTTGAAGTCATTGAGGACTCAGTCCACTCCTGATGGTACTGTGGATCTAGTCCACATCACTGGTGCTCAACCAAACATAATAATAAGATCAATAATAATAACAATAATAATAATAATAATAATAATAATAATAATAATAATATAATAATAATTATATTATTATTATTATTATTATTATTATTATTATTATTATTATTATTATTGTTATTATTATTATTATGATGATGATGATTGTTGTTATTAGTATTAGTATTATTATATATTTATGCCGTATCCATTGTTGACAGGAATATAATAATAATAATATCTTTATTTGCTACAAGTACATGTACGATGGACACCATGCCCAGCCTTTCTAGGGTAGGGTAGGTTCCTGAGCCCGAGCTTGCAGCTCACATGACTGTCAGCCCCATTAGCACCCTTGTGGCGGGGATGGCAGATCAGAGAGGCCTAGCTTGTGGCTAGGCCTGGGGACAGTTGGTCCCAAAGATGAGGAGGTACTTGTGCCTCCCCCATGGGAGACTTAGGTCTCAGACACTCCCTAAAGAGGGAGTCAAGGCCGGGCCACCACTTGGAAAAGGCCCGGGCCGGGAGAATACTGGCGAACCTTTAATAATAATAATAATAATAAGTAATGTACAAGGTATACAGACCATAGCTGACATCAATGATATAACTACTATTACATAGAAAGCCACTTGTTATGCTGAGCATTTCGGGCACATTAGGTCAGTGGCCCAGGATGCGACCCACACCAGTCCACTAACACCCAAGTACCCATTTTACTGATGGTGAACATAGACAACAAGTGGAAAGAAACACGTCCAATGTTTCTACTCTGGCTAGGAATCGAACCCAGCCCCGCCTGTGAAGCGAGAGCTTTAATAACCCCCCGGCCCCCAAATCTTTTTTCAATTCAATTAATCATTCAAATTTTTTTCCCAAAAGGGATTACAATGCGAGTTACGGAATTTGGGTTTTGTTGGTTTAAGTTTAAAAAAATTTCGAGGGGCACTAGGACCCTAGCCGGGTAGGCATTTCCAAGACAGATTAATTTTAACATTAAATCCTTACATTTAGGGTATTAAGGCAAGGGGCTCATTATAATTTGTGAGTTTAGAAAGGGGAATGCTTTTTTTTATGCAAAAATAAAGGTGTCTAAATGGAGTATCAAGGCGATTTTATACTATTAGTTTTATTTTTTAAGTTTAAAATTAGTATTTCGGGTTATGTCGGGGGTGGTGGTGAATTGATGCAATAATGGGGAACGAAGAAAAAGGATGCCAAAACCACAGGGAAGTTGAATGATAGCTTGGCCTTTTTCGTGCTGCAATAAAAACACATTAGCTTGCAATGTTGCAAAAATGAGTAAGAAGCCCAGGGTTTCCCTTTCCCGGGGAAGCGCACCCCCGCAAGGGGTCTACAACCTGGGGACTGAGAGGAAGAGGTAGGGCTGCCCCAGTTCCTTGAATCAAGAGCCCCTGACCACAAAAGCCCCCCCTTTTTTTCCCATTATTCACAATTGAAAATTACTGAAAGCCTTTTTTTTAATTTTTTAAGTTTTTAAACTTTGCTCATGAGTATTCGTTTGTAACTTAAATAAATCCGCAATGGTCGTCCCTTTTATTTAAATGAAAGAATTTTTTTTTTTAAATAAGCCCAAAAAAATAACTATTAAACATTTTTGCATTATTTTGAACATTTTTTTTTTTTTTTTTATATTTTTTTTAAAAATGGAACAAAACAGAAATATATTAAAAAAATACACGACAAAAGCTTACTGCCTAAATTTACTTTAACCCCAACCTTAAATTGAACCATACTGCCAGTGGTAATATTGATACCATACTGCACAGTGGTAAATTGATACCCTACTCCAGTGGTAATATTGATACCATACGCACAGTGGAATATTGATACCATATGACAGTGGAAAAACACACACACACAACACACGTAATTCAAAGGGAAACCTCTCACACACAACAACCGGAAATTTCATGAAAAACCCCACTCAACATGTACAACGTGATTTGTTTTATTTTTTTAAGAAAATCTCTAACAAGGGTTACTTTTAACAAAACCAAACACTGGAAATTTTTAAAAAAATTTTCAATTTAAAAAAAAGATATAAAAAAAAACTAAACACCACATGACACATCACAAACACACTGGTGAGGTTTCTGCCCGTCAACACACACGTATGAGAGACTAAATCTAAGATCTCAGGTGCTAACAGAGCACCACGCGGGTTGTTTTATCAACATTAATTAGGCGATTACTCACAAGATCTTAAACATACATAGGTATTTAGGATACAAAGAAGGAAACGGGATAATACTAAAAGTCACATAAAAACATCCAATATTAAAAACAAAACTACGATGTGAAAATTACATCTAGCGGGAACTAAGAATAATATGATGCAAGTAGTTACATGTAATATAATATTACTGAAAAGCACACTGTAACACAGCATAAAATATAACAATAATAAGAACAGTAGTGCTGCTAGGAAAAAACTTTTTTTTTTTTATAATCATTACACTTGAATCAAAATCATTTAATGACAACTATAACATATTTGGTCCCATTGAAAATTTTCATCTAAAGTCCTTGAAATGATTTATGCTGATAATGATAATATGCAATCGTGAGTACAACACATTTATAAATGATACTTTTTAGTCTGAAACCCTCGGGGCAATAACCATATTGCATAGATATCAAAATTCATTATACATCTTATATACAAGACTCATGCTCACACCCAAGTCTAGGAATTTAGCCGTTGTGTCCCCTTACCCATTTGAGAATCCATAAATCCCTTAATGTGAAATTTCGATTAACCCGCATAAAATCTCTCTCCCATCCTCCTCCATACACCCCTTTATTCTACACTGTGTCTTTAAAAAGTTGCTGCCACACGCATTAATTCTTGCACGCACGTCGCTCCCTCATAGCCCACATCATGTATATTTAATCCGTAATCATATACCCTCAATCGCATCTCAACCCTTTTATTCACCCAGTTATATCTAAACTTAAAACTCAAGACCTGCAAACCCCTCCCCCACTAACCTAAAACTTACCCATCCAAACCCTTATAAGTTCAATACATATCGCAAAAATACATCCGTTGATAAATGTCGCCATCCTCCACATCCTTGCATTCACCTTCCTTCTCGTTTCTTTTATAGAATAAAAAACATTCCTGACGGCAATATTCCATGTAAAAATCTTATACATAACTTCTCGGACTTTAGGTTTGAACACGCAATTTGTTTAAACGCCCCAAATATTACGCCAATCATACATGGGATTACTCCCTTCTACGCGCTCACCAAAGCCTACCATCAGCCTATCAAGATTTTCTCAATTTAATATGTAATAGATCCCTCCTCGTTTTATAAATTCCCGTAATTGCCTCACTATCATGAACTCCCTACCCCACCACCGTCGCATATTGAAGTTTCTATGAAGACCGTTCCTTTCACCCCTCCTCCGCTTATAAAATTGTTATTAAATACATATTATTATCCTCTTTCTCGACATCTATAAGACAAGCCCTCCTCGGCCAACCGGGGTTGTGACAACCGCTCTACTTAACATTCGCTCCTGTTCCCCAAATGAATTAAAAAAACACTTTTTTGTAGCCTTTTTAACTCACAACGAAGTATGGGAAATATTACCGTAACATGCCATAGATAGTTTACAAATATAATTGCACATTCGTTGTAATACCTTTGTTGCAAACTTAAATTAGCAGCTCTTAAACCACTGAGCGTTCGAACATGTCAACGATACGACGGAATTTTATTGCTGTGCTAACTTGAAATCATTTACATAAACGATCCAACATTTCTATATATTGGTTCACTTTTCCACCTTCTGGCAACCATTCCGTCTCACGTGACCCTTTTCCAAGATGCATATACTTGTTTTCTCCATGTTGATCGTCATGCTGTAGCTTTTCTTAAAAACTTTCACTAATCGTTTCTACCGAATCAAATCCATGGTTTTCTCTCACCAAAATCGTCGGATCGTCGACATATCCTAAACAATGCCCGCTCCCCATCCTTCATTACCCATTCCCCTTAGCTCCAATAAACCCTTATACTCTATAAAACGGGATCTTGAAAACAAGCAAAAAAATTTGTGAAAGGGACACCTGGACGAAACCCCTTTCCCATTGAATTCGATTCCCAAACTTCCCATTCACTGCTCCGACAAGTTGCCTCCTGATACATTATTTGGCCGATGATATAATTTAGCCACCAAAAACCTGCCTATCTCATGATCTTCCCATAAGTCTCGTTCCACCTATATATGCCGCTCCCAATCTATAGCCAATACCCCAACCTCTTTCCTAATCTTACTCTTTCTTCAATAACAAATTCTACTCATACCGTGGAGTTATACTCGACCTGCCGGCACCCATATTGTCAACTTGTCAATCACTCTGCCCAGAGACTTTGGTTATTCTGGTAGCCAAGATCCTTCCAAATATTTTTTTAGTCACACATAATAACGAGATTTGCACGATAATCTTTTACCGTTAATGGCTCGCCTTTAGGAACTAGTGACGACACAGCCAACCTTTGTTGTTCCCTAAAAACCCCTTCCCGCTTCAGTTTTGAATAAAGTACCAAAAACACCTTTAAAACGTTCCAATTTTGAAGAATAAAGTTCGCTGGCAACCCCAATTCCAATTCCCCCCCCTCTTGGGCCTTACCCAATTGGCCCCAGATAAAGCTCCAAGGTTTTTTTTCTCACACTCGTTATCGGCCCTCCCACATCAACGATCATGCTCCTCAGCTCACATGCACAAACCTTCGATGACTGCAATGCAATTTCCACGAAATTACAACATTTGCGTTTTCATTTAACCCATGCATCTATATACCCACTATACCTCGTCGTCGTAACTCTGATTCACTCTTACCCCTGCATGCTACCTGTAACATCAACCCCATTAACTCATTGCTTTGTCGACGTCTGTGTTGCATTCTCAACACAACGCCGACGCCGTTATCTCCCACATACCTCTTCGATTCCACCCTTAAGCCTTTTCCCATCAAACCTTTCGTTTTGTAAATTTCGTAGTGCTCCTATTCTTTCAATTTTATTACAGGATAATTAGCATTCGCTTGTACATAGCAGTCGCGCCAACTGACCCTCTAATATCGTGGGAACGTATTGTAAGACTATTTTCACTCCTTGTTAATATAATATTCCTTAATTCGCTTTTTGGTATCGTTTCCCACCAATTAACCAAATCTCCACATTTAGGTGCTTTCCAACCACAAGGCGTTCCACATATGCCCCCACAAAAGACCCCAAAAGACTTTTCCTCCTTTCAATAATTTAAATTTAATTTCTCAAAGAGATGGACCCCTTCTAGGCACACCCTCATATCTACATCCATTACAATCCTCTATGATCCCGAAAAAAAAACCACATTTATTCCATTTCACTATCCGCATGTATACCGCATAGACACGTACAATTCTATCCAATTCGCGATATATTCGTCTAATAAAAGTATGCTCCACCATGCACCCCCCCACACACATCCATTAAACCCACACTAGTCAATAAATCTCTGGATCCAAAGCAACAACCTGCTCTCGAGGCTCACATCTTTTCGTCGTATTACCACATTCCCAGTCGACCCTATTTATCGCTACATTTGGTAAACTACGTAGATAATATACTAATACCATCTTGTACTCAAATTGAGTTTTAAGTCGTACATCTACCTCGGGACCGGCCATATACACATACAAATTATGTGTGCTCTACCCCATAATCAATCCTCCCTAATGCACTCTCCTCCCCCTTTCACTATGCGTACTACAAACGGGCTATTTTCCTGTTCCAGATATGGCGAGCCTCCTTTTAATCCTCGTCGCATATTCCATATACACTCTTAATCCATTTCTAACTCATATCCAATTCTGTAATTGGTTCTTGGGATAAATACCACATCCACATCTCGGACGCACCCAAAAATTCATTAAAACCACTTTCGCTTCCGCTCAGATCTCAAACCGTTAATATTTATTGTCAAAACCTAAAGGCAGTATGGGGTTTTCCTTTCGTTCTGGTATTGACTTTTCACGTAACATTTTACACCACCTTATCCTCCCACCTTTTTGGGACCCACCCTTGATAAACCCTTGTTTCGTGGATTCTCTGTTCCCCTGTCCTCCGTACATCCGCCAAAGACTTTTTTCTGGCTTTGGGCAGGAGTGAGCTACGTCGTTGAGGTTGTTGGGGTCGCGGTTCGCTTTCGCGTCCTACCCTCCACCTGATGGATTTCTTAGTACTATGTGATGCACCTCCACTTTGTTCTGCTACATTTACCGTCATTACCATGCGACACAATAGTCTAATGCTTCCATCCGTCGCCTCAACATGTTGTTCAAACCGATACTCAAATTGCTTCTGGATCTACACATGGTTGACGTTCGATCGTCTAACAAAACCATCCAGTGCAGTCATAAAGCCGCCGCTAATCCTCTTCCCCTAGTGGGCAGAAGTCTCTTCCATACTATATTTCTGTCAGTGACGGTGATTCTTCTCGCTGTTTTGCTATCCTCCAAAGCATTCTCCTGCGCTTTTTTACCTCTTCATCCAAGATGTCCGTTGTCGAGACGGGGGTGAGCATAAATACTGTTCTCGTCCTCAACTTCCTCGACTTCTTCCGGTGTTTGCTGTTGCGATATTTGGAGATTCCACGTCGCTTACCACACTGTGCCGCTATGTGGGTCATACGAACCAACACAGCCGACACGTACGACGTTGCCCGCATATGTCACTTATACTGAGTTCCGAACTGTTGCAGCATAATATAGGACGGTATGGGGTGGCGTAAGGTCTTTTGACCTGAACTGAATATGTTCCCTCCTAAACTTCAGCATAAGGGTCAGCGGCCACCGACCGGCAGAGGCATTATGAACCGTACCATTATTACGTAGTTCATCTTTTATTAACAAAATCGTCGCTTAGCAAAAGGCACATTTTGATTTTTACCCATGTGTAGTATCTTGATACATCATTGAAGGGACGTATGATACAGCTGTATTGACGGCTATAATGGTTCTGGATACTTATCCTCACTGTTCGTAGACTTCTTCTGACGTATTTTAACGAAAATCCGTGTCGTCCCATTAAGTGGTCCACCACACATATCTCTTCATTTGCGATACCGTTAGTATCACGGATAATCGCCGGTTGTAACATATCCATTCGTGGCTCCGTGACAGCCCCAGGGTCAACTCAACGCAATAACAGTGTTGATGCGCCTGTTGCTATGCGCGCATGTTGGAAATTGAGCAGCACACGTCATCACTACTCTGAACTGTTGACCGAACTGGTGTAGCTCGCTGAAACAGCAGAGGGGTGCAGAGCACAACCGCACTCTACCGTGGTCAGGCAGCGAATTTTTTGTGAACATTATTATTATTATAATCAAAAAAGAAGCGCTAAGCCACAAGGGCTATACAGCGGATTATTGTGAACAATAACATCCATTCTGCCGCAAGTGTGGAAACTCCTGGTCACGTGACCCACTGTTACGCAACATTGGGACGTCCTTGACCTAAATTATTTGTAAAACAAAATTTTTAATTGGTTATCTTGTGTCCATAAGTTGGATAAGCTATCCTGAGATGAGTTAATAAAGCCACATGTTGTGATGTGTTGTTTTTTGTTCCTTCATGACTCAAGATGGCCGCCTGGGTGCCAGTCTTCACGACTCTTCATCCAAGGAGTTTGAAGCTACCCTTCCCCTTCCTCGGATTAAATTTCTTCACTTTATTATTCCTCGGGCGCTATATGACCCTTGCGGGTTTAGTGCTTCCTCTTATACATAATGATAAGCCAGGGGACAGGCGAACTGGCCTCGAGGTTGGCATTTCTGTATTTTACATTATCTGGAGTCATAATATAAATTTGTCGCTTCATTACATGGTACCTTCAAGACACCCTGGACTCTCCGTGGTACCTTCAAAAGACCCTGGACTCTCCGTGGTACCTTCAAGACACCCTGGACTCTCCGTGGTACCTTCAAAAGACCCTGGACTCTCCGTGGTACCTTCAAAAGACCCTGGACTCTCCGTGGTACCTTCAAAAGACCCTGGACTCTCCGTGGTACCTTCAAAAGACCCTGGACTCTCCGTGGTACCTTCAAAAGACCCTGGACTCTCCGTGGTACCTTCAAAAGACCCTGGACTCTCCGTGGTTACCTTCAAAAGACCTGTACTCTCCGTGTACCTTCAAAACACCCTGACTCTTCCGTGGTACCGTTCAAAACACCTGGACTCTCCGTGTACCTTCAAAAGACCTCTGACTCTCCGTGGTACCTTCAAAGACCCTGGACTCGTCCGTGGTACCTTCAAAACACCTGGACACTCCGTGGTACCTCAAAACACCCTGGACTCTCCGTGGAACCTCAAAAGACCTGGACTCTCCCGTGGTACCCTACAAAAGACCTGGACTCTCCGTGGTACCTTCAAAAAGACCTGGACTCTCCGTGTACCTCCAGACACCCTGGACTCTCCGTGTACCTTCAAAAGACCCTGGACTCATCCGTGTAACGCTTCAAGACCCCTGGACTCTCCGTGTATCCTTCAAAAACCCTGAACTCTCCGAGGTACCTTCAAAAGACACTGGACACTCCGTGTACCTCAAAAGACCCTGGATCTCTTCCGTGGTACTCCAAGACACCCTGGACTCTCCGTGGTACCTTCAAAGACCCTGGACTCTCCGTGGTAACCTTCAAAGACCCGGGACTCTCCGTGGTTCTTCAAAAGATCCTGGACTCTCCGTGGTACCTTTAAGACACCCTGACCTCCGTGGTACCTCCTTCAAAAGACCCTGGACCTCTCCTGGTACCTCAAAAGACCCAGGACTCTCCGTGTAGCCTTCAAAAGACCCTGGACCTCCGTGGGAACCTTCAAAAGACCCGGACTCTCCGTGGTACCCTTCGAAAAGACCCTGACTCTCCGTTGTACCTCAAAAGACCCTGGACTCCTCCGTTTACCTTCATAAGACCCTGGAACTCTCCGTGGTACCAGATTCAAAAGACCCTGGACTCTCGCGTGTACCTTCAAAAGACCCTGGACTCTCCGTGGTACCTTCAAGACACCCTGTACTCCCGTGGTACTTCAAACACCCTGGACTCTCCGTGGTACCCCCTTTTTCAAGACACCCTGTACTCTCCGTGGTAACCATTCAACACCCTGGACTCACCGTGGTACCTCAAAACACCCTGGACTCTCCGTGGTACCTTCATAAGACCCTGGACTCTCCGTGTACCTTCAAGACACCTGTACTCGTTCCGTGGTACCTTTAGACACAATACCCTGGACTCTCCCGTGGTACTCGTCAAACACACTGTACTCTCCGTGGTACCTTCAGACACCCTGGACTCTCCGTGTACCCATTCAAAGACCCTGGACTCTCCGTGGTACCTCCAAGACACCCTGGTACCTCCGTGGTACCTTTAAGATACCCGGGACTCTCTTCTCCGTGGTACCTTCAAGACACCCTGTACTCTCCGTGGTATCCTTCAAGACACCCTGGACTCTCCGTGTACTCAAAACCCCCATGGACTCTCCGTGGTACCTTCAAAACACCCTGACTTCTCCGTGTACCTCAAACACCCTGGACTCTCCGTGGTAAACCTTCAAAACACCCTGGACTCTCCGTAGTACCTTCAGACACCCTGTACCTCCCGTGGTAACGCGTTCAAGACTCGCTGGACTCTCCGTTTACCTTCAAACACCCTGGGACTCTCCGTGTACCTTCAAAACACCTGGACTCGTTCGTGTACCTTCAAAAACACCCTGGACTCTCCGTGGTACCTCAAGACACCCTGTACTCTCACGTGGTACCTTCAAATACACCCTGGACTCTCCCGTGGTACTTCAAAAAACGACCCTGGACACTCGCGTGTACCTTCAAAACCACCCTGGACTCTCCGTGGGTACCGTCAAAACACCTGGACTCTCCGTGGTACCTTCAAGACACCCTGTACTCTCCGTGGTACCTTTTAAGATACCCTGGACCTCCGTGTACTCAAAGACCCTGGACTGCATCCGGTACCTTCAAAAGACCCTGGACTCTCCGTGGTACCTTCAAGACACCCTGTACTCTCCGTGGTAACCTTCAAGACGACCCTGCCACTCTCCCGTGGACCTTTAAGACACCCTGGACTCTCCGTGGTACCTCAAAAGACCCTGGACTCTCCGTGGTACCTCAAGACACCCTGTACTCGCCGTGGTACTTTAAGATACCCTGACTCTCCTGGTACATTCAAAAGACCCTGGACTCTCCGTGGTTACCCTTCAAAAGACCCTTACTCTCCGTGGTACCATGTGATGACACCCTGAACTCTCCGAGGTACCTTTAAGCACCCTGGACTCTCCGTGTACCTTCAAAGACCCTGGACTCTCCGTGTTACTTCCAAAATACCCTGGACTTCCGTGGTACCTTCAAGGACACTCTGGACTCTCCGTGGTACCTTAAGACACTTTGGACTCTGTGTACCTTCAAAACACCCTGGACTCTTCCGTGGTATCCCCCCCTTCAAAGACCCGACTCTCCGTGGTAACTTCAAGACGCCCTGTATTCTCCGTGGTACTTTTTAAGACCCCTACACCGTCGTGGTACCTACAAGACAGCCCTGGTACTCTCGTGGTACCTTCAAGACACCCAGCACTCTCCTGTACCTTCAGACACCCTGTACTCTTCCGTGGTACCTTCAGACACCCTGGACTCCTCCGTGGACGTTCAAAGACCCTGGCCCGGTGCGCCTGTGGCTACAGCTCGCCCGCTTCAACACACGGAGGGCCGGGTTCGAGTCCCGCGGGTGGAAACATTTCGACACGTTTCTTACCCCTTAGTCCTGTTTCACCTAGCACAAATAGGTACCTGGTGTTAGTCGACTGTGTGTGTCGCCTCACTGGGGACAAGATTCAGGACCCCAATGAAATAAGTTAGACAGTCTCGATGACGCACTGACTTCTTGGGTTATCCTGGGTGCAACCCTCGGGGTTACAAATTCCGAACGAAATCCTATCCTATCCTAAGACATACCCTACATCTTTCGTGGTACTTCAAGACTCCTGTACCTCCGTGGTACTTCAAAACACCCTGTACTCTCCGTGGTACCTTCAAGACACCCTGTACTCTCCGTGGTACCTTTAAGACACCCTGGACTCTCCGTGGTACCTTCAAAACACCCTGGACTCTCCGTGGTACCTTCAAAAGACCCTGGACTCTCCGTGGTACCTTCAAGACACCCTGTATCTCCTCCTCCGTGTACCTTCAAAACACCCTGGACTCTCCGTGGTACCTTGAGACAACCTGTACTCTAAGTGTACCTTCAGACACCCATGGACTCTCCGTGGTACCCTCAAAACACCGCTGTACTCTCCGTGGCACATTAAACGGACTCAGCGGCCTTCAGGAGTACAGAGGACTCCCAACAATTCCTATAGCAGTGGATATCAGAAAGAGCGCCTGTAAGATTGGACTCTCTGTTGCAGCAGCAACAGCAGCAGTGAGCGCAACAACAGCAACAGCTGCAGCAGCAACAACAACAACAACAACAGCACAGCAGTGCAACAAAACAAAGAACAGTAGCAGCAACCGACAAAAAACAGCAGCAGCAGCAGCAGCAACAGCAGCAGCAGTAATAACAGCAGCAGCAGCAGCAATAACAGCAGCAGCATCAGCAATAAAAGCAGCAACAGCATTAGCAGCAGCAGCATCAGCAGCAGCAGCAACAACAGCAACATCAGCAGCAATAACAGCAGCATGCAACAACAGCAACATCAGCAGCAAAAACAGCAGCCGCAGGCAGCAGCAGCAGCAATAACATCAGCAGCAACACAACAACAGCAACATCAGCAGCAATACAGCAGCAGCAGCAGCAAGGCAGCAATAAACAACAGCAGCAGCAACAGTAGCGGCAGCACAGCAGCAGCAGTAAAAAACAGTACCAGAAGCAGCAGCAACAGCAGCAACAGTCCGCTGCATAACCAACAGCAGCAGCAACACCAGTAGCACAGCAGCAGCAGCATTAAAAGCAGCATGCAGCAGTCATCAATAACAGCAGCTGCAGCAACGCACAGCAATGACAGCAGCAGCAGCAGCAATAACAACAAACAGCAGCAGCCGCAGCCAGCAATAACAGCAGCAGCAGCAGCAATAACATCACCGCAAGTAGCAATACCACTGAAGCAGCAGCAATGACAGCAGCAGCACAATAACAGCAGCAGCAGGCAGCAGCATCAGCAAATACCAGCGGCAGCAGCATCTAATACCAAAGCTGCAGCAGGCAGCAATAACACACAGCAGCAATAACAGCAGCAGGCAGCAATGCATCGCAGCAGCAGCAGCAGCAATAACAGCAGCAGCAACAGCAGAGCAATAACAGTAGCAGCAGCAGCAATAACAGCAGCAGCAACGCAACAGCACAGGCAGCAGCAGCAATAACAGCAGCAGCAACAAAAACAGGCAGCAGCAGCAGCAGCAACAACAACAGGCAGCGGTCAGCAGCACAATCAACAACAGTCACCAGCAGTAGCAGTATTAGCAGCAGCAGTAATAACAGCAGCAGCAGCAATAACAGCATGCGAACAGTAAATAACAGGCACAGCAATAACAGCAGCAGCAATAACAGCAGCAGCAGCTGTAATAACAGCAGCAGCAGCAATAACAACAGCAGCAGCAATAACAGCAGCAGCAGCAATAACAACAGCAGCAGCAATAACAACAGCAGCAGCAATAACAGCAGCAGCAATAACAGCAGCAGCAATAACAGCAGCAGCAGTAATAAAAGCAAGCATAGCACAATACCAGCAGCAGCAGCATAACAAGCAGCAGCAGCAAATAACAGCATCAGTAGTAATAGCAGCAGCAATAACAACAGCAGCAACAATAACAGCAGCAGCAGCAATAACAGCATCAGCAGTAATAACAGCAGCAGCAGCAGCAAAATAACAACATCAGCAGCAATAACACAGCACATGTAATAACAACAGCATCAGTAATAACAGCAGCAGCAGCAATAACAGCAGCAGCATAATAACAGCAGCAGCAGTAATAACAGCAGAAGCAGCAGCAATAACAACATCAGCAGCAATAACAGCAGCAGCAGTAATAACAACAGCAGCAGTAATAACAGCAGCAGCAGCAATAACAGCAGCAGCAGTAATAACAGCAGCAGCAGTAATAACAACAGCAGCAGTAATAACAGCAGCAGCAGCAATAACAACAGCAGCAGCAATAACAGCAGCAGCAGTAATAACAACAGCAGCAGTAATAACAGCAGCAGCAGCAATAACAGCAGCAGCAGTAATAACAGCAGCAGCAGCAATAACAGCAGCAGCAGTAATAACAACAGCAGCAGTAATAACAGCAGCAACAGCAATAACAACAGCAGCAGCAGAAGTAATAGCAGCAGCAATAACAACAGCAGCAGCAATAACAACAGCAACAGCAATAACAGCAACAGCAGTAATAAGAGCAGCAGCAGTAATAACAACAGCAGCAGCAGTAGCAGCAATAACAACAGCAGCAGCAATAACAGCAGCAGCAGTAATAAGAACAGCAGCAGCAATAACAGCAGCAGCAGCAATAACAGCAGCAGCAGTAATAACAGCAACTGCAGCAATAACAACAGCAGCAGCAGCAGCAGCAGCAATAAGAACAGCAGCAGCAGCAGCAGCAATAACAACAGCAGCAGCATACCAGCAGCAGCAGCAATTAACAGCAGCAACAATAACAACAGCTGCAGCAATATACACAGCACCAGCCAATAACAACAGCAACGGTAATAACAGCACAGCAGTCAGTCATAACAACAGCAACAGCAATAAAGCAGCAGCAGCAATAATCAACAGCAGCATAACAACAGCAGCAGCAAAAACAGAGAGGGAGCAGCATCAATAACACAGCAGCATCAATAACACAGCAAGCAGTAATAACAGCCAGCAGCAGCAATAACACAGCAGCGGCCAATAACAGCAGCAGCAACAATATCAGCAGGGCAGCAGTAATAACTGCAGGCAGCCTAAATAACAACAGCAGCAGCAATAACCATCAGCAGCCGCACATAACAGCAGCAGCAGTAATAACAACAGCAGCAGCAATAACAATAGCAGCAGCAATAACAGCAGCAGCAGTAATAACAACAGCAGCAGTAATAACAGCAGCAGCAGTAATAACAACAGCAGCAGTAATAACAGCGCAGCAGCAATAACAACAGCGAGCAGCAATAGACAGCATCAGCAGTAATAACAATACAGCAGCACAATAACAGCAGCAGCAGTAATAACACAGCACAGTAATAACATCAGGCAGCAGTAATAACAAACAGCAGCATAATAACAGCAGCAGCAGTAATAACAACAGCAAGCAGCAATACCATCACAGCAGTAATAACCACAGCAGTACAGCAATAACAGCAGCAGCGAGAAATCACAACAGCAGGCAGTAATAACAGCAGCACAGTAATAACAACAGCAGCAGTAATAACAAGCAGCAGCAGCAGCAATAACAACAGCAGCAGCAATAACAGCAGCAGCAGTAATAACAACAGCAGCATCAATAACAACAGCAGCAGCAATAACAACAGCAGCTGCAATAACAGCAGCAGCAGTAATAACAGCAGCAGCAAGTAATAACAACAGCAGCATTAATAACGGGTAGGCAGCAGCAGCAATAACAACAACAATAGCAGCAGCAGCAGCAATAACAACACGCAGCAATAACAGGCAGGCAGGCAGTAAAAATCAACAACAGCAAGCAATATCAGCAGGCCGCAGGCAATAACAACGCAGCAGCAGCATAACAGCAGGCAGCAGCAACAACAGCAGCACAGTAATAACAGCAGCAGCAGCATAACGAGCAGCAGGCACGCAGCAGCAATAACAGCAGCAGCAGCATCACAATAACACAGCAGCATAATAACAGCAGCAGCAGCACAGCAAAACAACAACAGCAAGCAGCAAAGCATAACAGCAGCAGCAGCAGGCAGCAATAACAGCAGCAGCAGCAGCAGCAGCAGCAGGCAGCAGCAGCAATAACAGGCAGCACAGCAGTAACCACAGCAGCTTGCAATAACAGGAGCAACAGCAATAACAGCAGCAGCAGTAATAACAGCAGCAGCAGCAGCAATAACAGCAGCAGCAGCAATAACAGCAGCAGCAGCAATAACAACAGCAGCAGCAAATAACGAACTAGCAGGAATCAGCAATAATACAGCCAGCACAGCAGCAATAACAGCAGCAGCAGGAATAACAGCAGCAGCAGCAATAACAGAAGCAGCAGCAGCAATAACAGCAGCAGCAGCAGCAATAACAGCAGCAGCAATAACAGCAGCAGCAGCAGCAATAACAGCAGCAGCAGGCAGCGATATAACAGCAGCAGCAGCAACAACAAAGCGGCAGCAGCAACAACAACAGCGGCAGCAGCAGCAGCAATAACAGCAGCAGCAGTAATAACAGCAGGCAGCAGCAGCATAACAGCAGCAGCAGTAATAACAAAGCAGCAGCATTACCAACAGCGCAGCAATACCAGCAACAAGCATAACAGACAGCCAGCAGCAATAAAAAACAGCAGCAGCAGCAATAACCAACAGCCAAGCAGCAGCTATAAAAACAGCAGCAGCACAGATAACATGCAGCAGCAGTAATAAACAGCAGCAGCAGGCAGGGCACAAGGCCAGAGTCAATTAAAACATAAGCAAAGACCTAAGAACAGGGCACAGCAGCAATAAACAGAAAAGCAGCAATAACACAGGCAGCAGGCAGGCAATTAAAAACAGCCGGCAAGCAGCAAACAACAAAAACGGCACAGCATCAGCATCAACAATAAACAGCAGCAGCAGCAATAGACACAGCAGCAGGCATCAGCATTAAAGCAAGCAATAACATGCAGCAATATAAGAAGAAATAAAAAAACCGCAAAACACATGCAATAACAGCAGCATTAAGTAAATAAAACACTCGAAGCAGCCGCAATAACAGCCACACAACACAACAAACAAGAGCAATCCAGCACAGCACAGCAATAACATAAGCAGCAGTAATAAATAAACAGCACAGCGCAGCATCAGCGCAACGCAATAACATAAATCACAAAAACCGCACCATCAGGACAATAACATAAGGCAGCAGCTGCAATAAAACAGCAGCAAGCATCAACACTACCGCAGCAGCACAAGCAGCAATAACAACCGCAAACAACAGCAAGTGCAGCAGCAATAATAACAGCAGCAGCAGCAGCAAATACAGCAGCGACAGGCATCAAAGGCAGCAATAGAGCAAACAAACGACACAGCAGCAGCAGCACAATAACAGCAGCATGCAGCAATAACAGCGAGCAGCAGCAATAACACAGCAGCAGCAACAAGAGCACAGCAAATACCAGCCGCAGCAGCCAGCAATAAGAGCAGCAGCAGAGCAGCAATAACACAGCAGCAGCGGCGAATAACAGCAGCAGCAAGCAGCCAGCATCACAGCAGGCAGCAGCAGCAATAAAAATAACAGAGGAGGAGCAGGGGCAGCAGCAAAAGCTGGCAGCACACACAGCAGACAGCAGCACAGCAATAACAGCAGCATGGGCAGGACAAAGCAGCACAGCAATAACAGCAGCAGGGAGCAACACACAGCAACAGGGGCCAACAGCAGCAATAATAACAGGCAGCAGCAGGCAATAACGGCAGCAGCAGCAGCAGCAATAAAAAACTAAACAAACCAGCGAGCAGCAGGCAGCCGCAGCAAATAACATCAGACATCAGGGGCCCACAGCAAGCAAATAGAACACAGCAGCGGTGCAGCAGCAATAAAAAAGCAGCAGCAGCGCGATACACGTGCGAGGTGCAGGCAGGAGCAGCAAAGCACAAGCAGGCAGCCAGCATCACAGCAGCACAGCAGGGGCGAGCAGGCAGGCAGCAGGCAGCAATAACAACAGCAGCAGCAAGCACTCATACAGCAGCAGCAGCAATAAACAGCCAGGGCCAGCAATAACAGCAGCATCATCAATAACAGCACAGCAGCAATAACAGCACACCAACAACCAACAACAAACAAACAAAAAATAAAAACAACAACACAGCCCAACAGAAATCTGTGAGACAATCCAATAAATTGTCATTGGATGGGTTTCTTATCCTTGTATACCGCTGGGGATATGTAATAAAGGTATCCAGCACCACCGACTTTCCCCACGGGATAAAGGATTTTACAAATGGTGCAGCCAGGAGGACGGACAGGGGATCAGGCATTGTTTTTCAACCACGGTTTGGTAGAGATCGGGTATTGTAATCGCAGATCAGATACTGGACACTAAGTATTTTTTGCCGTCTGATAAGAATTAGATACTTTTCATGAAGGCCAATGGGACTAGCTATTCTCTCTGTATGAAGACAGGCTGTGTAAAGGATTGGATGATTGTGTTTTACAGAAGATAAATGATTGGAAAGCTGTGTAGTGTGGGGGGGGGGTGGGGGGGTGGGGGGGGGGGTGGGGGTGGTGGGGGGTGGGGGGGAGGGGGTTGGGGGGTGGGGGGGGGGGGGGGGAGGGTGTGCGGGGGTGGTGGGAGGGGTGGGGTGGCGGGGGGGTATGGGGTGCGGGGGGGGCTGAGGGTGGGGGTGGTGGGGGGGGGGGGGGGTTTTTAACAGAGGATAAAGGGTTAGAGTTTTGTGTTTTAAACAGAGGATAAAAGATTGATGCTGTGTTTTACAGAATATAAAAGAAATTGGATCGTTGTGTTTTACAGAGAATAAAGGAGAGATGCTGCATCTTTACAGAAGATAAAGGATTAGGTCATATGTAGTAGAGTTAGATAGCTCTTGTTTAATAATAATAATATCGGTATAATAATGGTAATGAAAACACAATAATTACAATAATAATAACACTATAATAATAATAATAATAATAATAATAATAACAATAATAATAATAATAATAATAATAATAATAATAATATTAATGACAATAGCACCAATAATAATAATAATAATAAAAATAATAATAACAATAACTATCATAATTTAGATATACGGAGAAGAGAGCCAGTGCCAAGACTGGTCCTTGTGGCACACCACTTGTTCAGGTCAGACACGGTGATGCACGTCAGTGGTTTGTAGCGCAAGTGGTGACACCTTGTGTACACAACTGAAGTGGTTGGGGTTCAATCCCTGGACGAGTGGAAAAGTTAGACATGTCTCATGACGCCTGCTGTCCTTGTTCACCTAGCAGTAAGTAGGTACCTGGGTGTTAGTCACCTTACACCTGCTAGCACTGTTCACCTAGCAGTAAGTAGGTACCTAAGTGTTAGTCACCTTATACCTGCTGTCACTGTTCACCTAGTAGTAAGTATGTACCTGAGTGTTAGTCACCTTACAACTACTGTCACTATTCATCTAGTAGTAAGTAGGTACCTGGGTGTTAGTCACTTTACACCTGCTGGCACTGTTCACCTAGCAGTAAGTAGGTTCCCTGGTGTTAGTCACCCTTTAAACCCCGCTGTCACTGTTCACCTAGTAGTAAGTAGTACCTGGGTGTTAGTTACCTTACACCTACTGTCACTATTCATCTAGTAGTAAGTAGGTACCTGGGTGTTAGTCACCTTACACCTGCTGTCCCTGTCTACCTAGCAGTAAGTAGGTACCTGAGTGTTAGTCACTTTACACCTACTGTCACTATTCATCTAGTTGTAAGTAGGTACCTGGGTGTTAATCACCTTACACCTACTGTCACTATTCATCTAGTAACAAGTAGGTACCTGGGTGTTAGTCACCTTACACCTGCTGTCCCTGTCCACCTAGCAGTAAGTAGGTACCTGGGTGTTAGAACACCTTACACTCTGCCCTCTGTTCACCTAGCCAGTTAGTAAGTACCTTGGTTGCTAGGACAACCTTAAAACCTGCTGTCCACTGTTCACCTAGCAGTAAGTAGGTACCTGAGTGTTAGTCACTTTACACCTACTGTCACTATTCATCTAGTAGTAAGTAGGTACCTGGGTGTTAATCACCTTACACCTACTGTCACTATTCATCTAGTAACAAGTAGGTACCTGGGTGTAGTCACCTTACACCTGCTGTCCCTGTCCCACCTAGCAGTAAGTAGGTACCTGGGTGTTAGTCACCTTACACCTGCTGGCTCTGTTCACCTAGCAGTTAGTAGGTACCTGGGTGCTAGACACCTTACACCTGCTGTCACTGTTCACCTAGCAGTAAGTAGGTACCTGAGTGTTAGTCACTTTACACGACTGTCACTATTCAACTATAGTATAAGTAGGTACCTGGGTGTTAGTCACTTTACACCTATGCAACTGTTTCACCTATCCAGAAGTAGGTTACATGAGTGTTAGTCACCTTACAACTACTGTCACTATTCATCTAGTAGTAAGTAGGTACCTGGTTAAGTCACCTTACCCTGCTGTCACTGTTCACCCTATCAGTAAGTATGTACCTGAGTGTTAAGTCGCTTTACACTTACTGTCACTATTCATCTAGTAGTAAGTAGGTACCTGGGTGTTAGTCCCACTTTACACCTCATGGCACTAGTTCATCTAGCGTAATAGGTACCTGAGTGGTTTAGTTCCCCTTACAACTACTGTCACTATTCTCAAGCAGTTAGTAGTACCAGGTGCAAGCAC
>NC_069441.1:14640722-14652205 GCF_026875155.1 Cherax quadricarinatus
TAATAATATAATTCTTTCTGTTATTTCAGTGTAATCCTGCGTGCACTCTCTTGCAGAGGTCAGATACAGAGTGCACTCTCTTGCAGAGGTCAGATACAGAGTGCACTCTCTTGCAGAGGTCAGATACAGAGTGCACTCTCTTGCAGAGGTCAGATACAGAGTGCACTCTCTTGCAGAGGTCAGATACAGAGTGCACTCTCTTGCAGAGGTTAGATACAGAGTGCACTCTCTTGCAGAGGTCAGATACAGAGTGCACTCTCTTGCAGAGGTTAGATACAGAGTGCACTCTCTTGCAGAAGTTAGATACAGAGTGCACTCTCTTGCAGAGGTCAGATACAGAGTGCACTCTCTTGCAGAGGTCAGATACAGAGTGCACTCTCTTGCAGAGGTCAGATACAGAGTGCAGGAGTGACTGGAGGCTTGTAAGACAACATCAGTCTGAGGTAATGTCTGGGTCTGGATGTAGACCACGAGTCCTCCAGGTTGTGTACCTCTCTGTACACAGGTGCTTACATTTTATGTACACTGTTTTATCTGTCAGCGCAGCACGTACACCCTCGGAAACTAACAGGAAAGTGACACCTGCAACGGTTTGACGGGAGGTGACATGAAGGGGTAGTAACAGGGAAGTGTCTCAGGCAAATCACAGGAAGAAAACCCTTCTGAACTTAGTCATTCAAATGGGAAAAACAGATAATGATAAACTGACTTCAAGACATCACCAAACAGTGTGTATACTCACCTAGTTGTGGTTGCAGGGGTCGATTTATAGCTCCTGGCCCCGCCTCTTCACTGGCCGCTACTGGGTCACTCTCCCTGCACCATGAGCTTTATCATACCTCTGCTTAAAGCTTTGTATGGATCCTGCCTCCACTACATCGCTTCCCAAACTATTCCACTTCCTGACAACTCTGTGACTGAAGAAATACTTCCTAACATCCCTGTGATTCATCTGTGTCTTCAACTTCCAACTGTGTCCCCTTGTTGCTGTGTCCAATCTCTGGAACATCCTGTTTCTGTCCACCTTGTCAATTCCTCTCAGCATTTTATGTCGCTATCATGTTCCCCCTATCTCTCCTGTGTGTGTGTGTGTGTACTCACCTATTTGTACTCACCTATTTGTGGTTGCAGGGGTGTGTGTGTGTGCGTGCGTGCGTGCGTGCGTGCGTGCGTGTGTGTACTCACCTATTTACTCACCTATTTGTGGTTGCAGGGGTCGAGTCATAGCTCCTGGCCCCGCCTCTTCACTGATTGCTACTAGGACCGCTCTCTCAATGCTCCATGAGCTTTATCATACCTCGCCTTAAAACTATGTATGGTTCCCGCCCCCACTACTTCACTTTCTAGGCTATTCCAGGGCCCTGACTACTCTATGACTGAAAAATACTTCCTGACATCCCTTTGATTCATCTGAGTCTTCAACTTCCAATTGTGACCTCTTGTTTCTGTGTCCCATCTCTGGAACATCCGGTCTTTGTCCACCTTGTCTATTCCGCGCAGTATTTTATATGTCGTTATCATGTCTCCCCTGACCCTCCTGTCCTCCAGTGTCGTCAGGTCGATTTCCCTCAACCTTTCTTCGTAGGACAATCCCCTTAGCTCTGGGACTAGTCTTGTTGCAAACCTTTGCATTTTCCCTCTAATTTCTTGACGTGCTTGACTAGGTGTGGATTCCAAACTGGGGGCTGCATACTCCAGTATGGGCCTGAAGTAAATGGTATACAGAGTCTTGAACGAATCCTTACTGAGGTATCGGAACGCTATCCGTAGGTTTGCCAGGCGCCCGTATGCTGCAGCAGTTATTATTATTATTATTATTATTATTATAATCAAGGGGAAGCTCTAAACCCGGAGGATTATACAGCGCCTGGGGCGGGGGATGTGGAAGGTATTCAGGCTTAATTCGGGGAACTGGAGCACAGATCCAATTCCCTAAATCAAGAGCCCCTCACCAACATCAAGGAACCTTCCTTGAGGGGGCTGCAGCAGTTATCTGATTGATGTGCGCCTCAGGAGATATGCTCGGTGTTATACTCACCCCCAGATCTTTTTCCTTGAGTGAGGTTTGCAGTCTTTGTCCATCTAGACTATATTGTGTCTGTGGTCTTCTTTGCCCTTCCCCAATCTTCATGACTTTGCATTTGGCAGGGTTAAACTCAAGGAGCCAGTTGCTGGACCAGGCTTGTAGCCTGTCCAGGTCTCTTTGTAGTCTTGCCTGATCCTCGTCCAATTTGATTCTGCTCATTAACTTCACATCATCTGCAAACAAGGACAAATTCTGTGTCTATCCCTTCCGTTATTTTCATTCACATATACCAGAAACAGCACAGGTCCTAGGACTGATCCCCTGTGGAACCCCCGCTTGTCACAGGCGCCCACTCTGACACGTCGTCACGTACCATGACTCGTTGTTGCCTCCCTGTCAGGTATTCTCTGATCCATTGCAGTGCCTTTCCTGTTATGAGTGCCTGATCCCCTAGCTTTTGCAGTAACCTCTTGTGAGGAACTGTGTCGAAGGCCTTCTTGCAGTCCAAAGAATGCAGTCGATCCACCCCTCTCTCTCTTGTCTTACTTCTGTCACCTTGTCATAAAACTCCAGTAGGTTTGTGACACAGGATTTTCCTTCCCTGAAACCGTGCTGGTTGTCAATTATACACTTGTTTCTTTCCAGGTGCTCCACCACTCTCCTCCTGATGATCTTCTCCATGACTTTGCATACTATACACGTTAGTGATACAGGTCTGTAGTTTAGTGCCTCACGTCTGTCTCTCTTTTTAAAAGCTGGGACTACATTTGCCATCTTCCATACCTCAGGGAGTTGCCCAGTTTCAATGGATGTGTTGAAGATCTTTGTTAATGGCACACACAGCATCTCTGCTCCCTCTCTAAGGACTCACGGAAAGATGTTGTCTGGTCACACTGCCTTTGAGGTGTCAAGTTCACATAGCAGCTTCTTCACCTCCTCCTTGGTTATGTGTACCTCATCCAGCACTTGCTGGTGTACCCCCCTGTTCTGATTTCCTGGAGTCCTACTGGATTCCACTGTAAATACTTCTTTAAATCTCGTGTCGAGCTCCTGACATACCTCTCGGTCGTTTCTTGTGAACTCCCCATCACCCTTCCTCAGTCTGATTACCTGGTCCTTGACTGTTGTTTTCCTCCTGATGTGGCTGTACAACAGCTTCGGGTCAGACTTGACTTTCGATGCTATGTCATTTTCATATTGTCGCTGAGCCTCCCTTCTTATCTGTGCATATTCGTTTCTGGCTCTTCGGCTAATCTCTTTATTTTCCTGAGTTCTCTGTCTTCTGTACCTTTTCCATTCTCTAGTACACCTAGTTTTTGCCTCACTACAACTTTGGGTGAACCAAGGACTCGTTCTGTTCCTCCCATTATTTCTGTTTCCCTTGGGAACAAACCTCTCCTCTGCCTCCTTGCATTTTGTTGCCACATAGTCCATCATTTCTTGTACTGGTTTTCCTGTCAGTTCCCTCTCCCACTGAATGTCTTGCAGGAAGTTCCTCATGCCTGAGTAGTTCCCCCTTTTGTAGTTTGGTTTTTCCCATCCTATTCCTGCTACTCTCTCCACTTGAAGCTCAACTATGTAGTCAAAGCACAGAACCACATGATCACTAGCTCCTAGGGGCCTTTCATACATGATATCCTCGATGTCCGAGCTACTCAAGGTGAATACAAGGTCCAGTCTTGCTGGATCATCCTCACCTCTCTCTCTGGTAGTGTCTCTAACATGTTGATGCATGAGGTTCTCCAGTACCACATCCATCATCTTGGCTCTCCATGTTTGGGACCCCCCATGGGGCTCCAGGTTTTCCCAGTCAATCTCCTTGTGATTGAAATCACCCATAACTAGTAACTTTGCTCCCCCCATGTGTGCTCTTCTGGCCACCTCGGCTAGTGTGTCGACCAATGCTCTGTTGCTCTCATCGTATTCTTCTCTTGGCCTCCTGCAGTTCTGTGGTGGGTTGTACATTACTGCAATTATCACCTTATGTCCCTCAGACTGGATTGTTCCTACTAACCCAGTTCCTTTCTCCTGTGCCATCCATTCCTTCCATTTTCTCAAAACCCCACTGGTTTTTAATGAACAGTGCAACTCCTCCTCCCCCTCTCCTCCCTCTGTCTTTCCTGAGGATTTGATATCCGGATGGGAAGATTGCATCTGTTATTAGGCTGGTGAGTTTTGTTTCTGTGAGTGCTATTATGTCTGGGGATATCTCCTTGATTCTTTCATGCCACTCCTCACACTTATTTGTTATTCCATCTGCATTTGTATACCACACCTTCAACTTCTTTCTAAGACTGTGGTCTGGGAGATATATTGGGGTTGAGGAAGTGGGAGACGTGATAAGGAACTATGGGTGGTTGCTGTGGGTTGGAGTTTGTAATGCAGTGGTGGGGCATTGGATATGGCATGGTGTTTTGGTTTAGAATGTTTGGTTGCATGGGATTGACCTGGTTGGGAGGCTTCCTATAGGAAGTTGTGAGGGAGGCTGTATTTGATCTTCTTCCTGTGTTTGGGATCTCCTGTCTGTCTCCTCCATCCCCTCTCTTTCCTCCTTTCGCCTTTGTACCATCTCTCAGTTTCTGCCTGAGTGCAGTGTGTGTGCGTGCGTGTGTGTGTGTGCGTGTGTGTGTGTGTGTGTGTGTGTGTGTGTGTGTGTGTGTGTGTGTGTGCGTGTGCTGTGCGTGTGTACTCATCTAATTGTACTCACCTAATTGTGGTTGCAGGGGTCGAGACTCAGTCCTGGCCCCGCCTCTTCACTGATCGCTACTGGATCCTCTCTCTCTCTGCTTCCTGAGCTTTGTCATACCTCTTCTTAAAACTATGTGTGGTTCCTGCCTCCACTACTTCACTTGCTATGGCTATTCCACTTGCTGACAACTCTATGACTGAAGAAATACTTCCTAACGTCCCTGTGACTCGTCTGAGTCTTCAGCTTCCAGTTGTGACCCCTTGTCCCTGTGTCCCCTCTCTGGAACATCCTATCTCTGTCCACCTTGTCTATTCCCCGCAGTATCTTGTATGTCGTTATCATGTCTCCCCTGACCCTTCTGTCCTCCAGTGTCGTCAGGTCCGATTTCCCTTAACCTTTCCTCGTACGACATTCCCTTGAGCTCTGGACTAGCCTTGTTGCAAACCTTTGTACTTTCTCTAACTTCTTGACGTGCTTGACCAGGTGTGGGTTCCAGACTGGTGCTGCATACTCCAGTATGGGCCTAACATACACAGTGTACAGTGTCTTGAACGATTCCTTATTAAGGGTGTCGGAACCTAATCTCAGGTTTGCCATGCGCCCGTATGCTGCACGTTCTTTGGTTGATGTATGCCTCCGGTGATGGTGCTCGGTGTTTAGGGTCCACCCCAAGGTCTTTCTCCCTGGTGAGGTCTGTAGTCTTTTGTCCACCTAGCCTATACTCTGTCTGCGGTCTTCTTTGCCCCTCCCCAATCTTCATGACTTGCATTTGGCTGGAGATTGAATTCGAGCAGCCCGTTACTGGACCACATGTCCAGCTGTTCCAGTCTCTTGGCAGTCCTGCCTCATCCTCGTCCGATTAAATTCCTCTACATCAACTTCACGTCATCTGCGAACAGGGACACTTCAGAGTCTATTCCTTCCATCATTCTTCACATATATCAAAAAGAGCACTGGTCCTATGAACTGACCCTGTGGGACCCCGCCGTAACCGGCGCCCCACTGTGAACCCTCTTCACGTACCCATGCTCTTGCTGCCCTCCTGTCAGGTATTTCCCTTATCCATTGCAGTGCCCTTCCTTTACGTGCGCCTGTCTCCAGCTCTGCACTAATCTCATTGTGGGAACTTGTCAAGGCCTTCCTGCAGTCTAGGAAAACGCAATCTACCCAACACCTCTCGCTCGTGTCTTACTTCTTGTTACCTTGTCATAAAACGCCAGGAGGTTTGTGATACTAGATTTGGCCTTCCATGAACCCATGCGTTTTTCATTTATTAATCTTGTTCTGTCCAAGGTGTTCGAGACGACCACTCTCCTCCGTTAATCTTCTCCATGACTTTGCACACATTAATGTCAGAGACACAGGTCTGTAGTTTATGCCTCCTTTCTGGTGCGTGTATGTGTGTGTGTTGGTGTGTGGTGTGTGTGTGCGTGGTGTGTGTGTGTGCTGTTGCGTGTGCCGTGTGTGTGTGTTGTGTGTGTGTTGTGTGTGGTGTGTGTGGTGTGTGTGTGTGTGTGTGTGTGTGTGGTGGAGGTGTGTGTTGGTGTGTATCGTGGCTTTGTTTCTAAACTTGTCGTTTCACGACGTCTCGGCCTCGACGACGTGGCGGGTGGCCACGTACATAGTGTCGACAGTCTGGGATGAGAACGATCAAGGAAGTGTCTTTTTCCCTTTTTTTTTTCCCTCAGTGCTTGCTTTGAAGAAGTGAATAAAAATGAGAAGATGGAAGTAAGATGCTTGGCTTCATCTTGAAGCCCCTGACCTCCCTCACAGGCCACGTACGTTCACCTGGGTTACAGTATCCACACCTGCCAGCAAGGCATACTCACCTGGCAGCAAGCATACTCACCGATAGCAAGCATACCTCATCATGACAGCAAGCATACTCCACACTACAGCAAAGCATACTCCACATGACAGCAAGCATACTACCTGGCAGCAAGCATACTTCACATGATCAGCAAGCATACACACCTGACTGCAAGCATACTCACATGCCCAGCAAGCAACTCACCTGATAGCCCAAGCATACTCCACCAGACAGCAAGCAAACTTCACCTGACCAGCAGCATACTCACATGACACAAGCATACTCACCTGACAACCAAGCATACTCCTAGTTGATACCTATAGCAAGCAATACTCACATGACAGCAAGCATACCACATGACAGCAAGCATACTCACCTGACAGCAAGCATACTCCCACCTATAGCAAGCATACCTCACCTGACACAATGCATACTCACCTGATAGCAAGCATACTCTCATGACAGCAAGCATACTCTCCTGACAGCAAAAGCATACTCACATGACAGGCAAGCAACTCACCTGATAGCAAGCATACTCACCTGACACCAAGCATACCCACCTTATAGAAAGCATACACACATGAACAGCAAGCAACTCACATGACAGCAAGCATACTCACATGAACAGCAAGCATACTCACCTGATAGCAAGCATACTCACATGACAGCAAGAATACTCCACTGACAGCAAGCATACTCACATGAATCAAGCATACTCTCATGACAGCAAGCATACTCACCTGATAGCAAGCATACTCACCTGAACAGCAAGCATACTCACCTGATTGCAAGCATACTCACATGAAGCTAGCATACTCAACCTGATAAGCAAGCATACTTCACTACAGCAAGCATACTCACATGACAGCAAGCATACTCACCTGATAGCAAGCATACTCCCCCTGTACAAGCATACTCACCTGACAAGCAACATACTCACCTACAGCAGCATACTCACCTGACTGCAAGCATACTCACCTGACAGCAAGCATACTCACCTGACAGCAGCATACCACCCTGACAGCAAGCATACTCCACCTGATAGCAACATACTTCGACGACAGCAAGCATACTCACCCTGACTGCCAAGCATAACTCACCTGACAAGCAAGCATACTCCACCTGACAGCAAGCATACTCACCTGACAGCAAGCATACTCACCTGAGAGCAATGCATACTCACCTGAAAGCAGCATACTCACCTGACAGCAAGCATACTCACCTGACAGCAAGCATACTCACCTGACAGCCAAGCATACGCACAACCTGACAGCAAGCATACACTCACCTACACAAGCCTACTCACCTACAGCAACATACTCACCTACACCAGCATACTCACCTACAGCTGCATACTCACCTTACAGCAAGCATACTCACCTGACACCAAGCATACTCACTCTGACAGCAAGAGCAAACCCCTGACACCAACATACTCACCTGATAGCAAGCATACTCACCTGATACAAGCATTCTCCCACCTGACAGCAAGCATACTCACCTGACAGCAAGCATACTCACCTGACAGCAAGCATACTCACACTGACAGCAAGCAGACTCACCTGACAGCAATCAAATACTCACAGCTATACTCACATAGGTAAAAGCCTGCACCTAGGTTGAGTTGTCTTCACCACAATTCACTTAGGTGCACCTAGGCTCCATCAACAGTAAGAGACAGGTAAGGCTAACTTTCTAAACGACGTATGGGGGCGACGCCCCTTAATAAACAAGAGACGCTCACCCTTGAGGGGAAGACTCATCGCCTAAATTTAAGGGTGCGACACCCCATTTGTAGCTGATCAAGCCCTCACTCGTGTCAGTCCATCCTTCATTAAGATTTTAGAGAGCGCCTTTGAGCTGGCTAGGTGTCCCTTGATGCGACTAAGTGACCTTAATGCTGGCTAATGACCTTGGTGCTGATTAAGTGACCTTGATCTGAGTAGGTACCTTGAGCGAGTAGTGACCTGATGCTGAGTAGGTGACCTTGAAATGCCGACTAGATGACCTTTGCTGCTGGCTAGATTGACCTTGATGCTGAACTAGTGACCTTGATCGGACTAGGTGACCTTGAGCAGACTAGATAACTGATGCGATTAGGTGACCTTGATGCTGAGTAGTGACTTAATGCTGACTATGTGACCTTGCTGCTGGTAATGACCTTGAGCAGACTAGGTGACCTTGATGATGATAAGGTGACCTTGATGCGGTTAGGATAACCTTGATGCCGTTAGGTGACCTTGACGCTGTTAGCAACCTTGATGCTGGCTAGGTGACCTCGATGCTGACTAGTGACTTGATGCGACATAGGTAACCTTGATGATGACTAGGTGACTTGATGCTGACCATAGACGAGAACTAGGAGACCTGATGCTGTCTAGGTGACCCTTGATCAGACTAGATGGCCTTGATGATGATTAAGTGAACCTTGAATGTCCAAGTGACCTTGAATGATGACTAGGAGCCCTTTATGTTGGGCTAGGTGACCTTGGATGCTGACCTAGGTGACCTTGAATGATGACTAGGTGACCCCACCTTGAGGCTTGTCCCAAGTGATCTTGATGCTGGTTAGGTGACTTGATGTGGTTGGTGACCTTATGCTTGTTAGGTGACCGTGATGCTGGTTGGTGAACTTGAGCTGGTAGTGACCTTGATGATGGCTAGATGACCTTTTTTGCTGACTAGGTGTCCTTGATGATGCTAGGTACCTGATGCTGCGGTTATGGTGGCCTTGATGCTGGTTAGCGACCTTAATGCAGTTTAGGGGACTTTGATGCTGGTTTAGGTGACCGTGATGGTGTTAGGAGACCTAATGCTGGCTAGGTGACCTAGATGCTGGCTAGAATGACCTGATGCCTGGTTAGTGATCTTGATGCTGGCAAGGTGACTTTGTTCTGACTAGGAGATCTTGAGATGACTAAGGTAACCTTGATGCTGACTAAGTGCCCTGATATGACTATGACCTGATGCTGGTTAGGTGACTTTGATGCTGGTTAGGTGACCTTGATGCTGGTTAGATGACCCTGATGCTGGTTAGGTGACCTTGATGCTGGCTAGGTGACCTTAATGCTGGCTAGGTGACCTTGATGCTGGATAGGTGACCTTGATACTGACTAAGTGACCTTGATAACTAGATGACCTTGATGCTGGTTAGGTGACCTTGATGCTGGTTAGGTGATCTTAATGCTGGCTAGGTGACCTTGATGGTGGCTGGGAACTCTTGATGGTGGCAAGGGACTATTGATGGTGGCTAGTGACTCTTGATGGTGGCTAGTGACTCTTGATGGTGGCAAGGGACTCTTGATGGTGGCTAGTGACTCTTGATGGTGGCAAGGGACTCTTGATGGTGGCTAGTGACTCTTGATGGTGGCAAGGGACTCTTGATGGTGGCTAGTGACTCTTGATGGTGGCAAGGGACTCTTGATGGTGGCTAGGGACTCTTGACGGTGACTAGGGATCTTGATCCAGGTAACTGGAGCAATCCTTCCCCTCCCTCTCATCAGTCCTGTTTGTCTCTTATTCCCCAGGCACTGTACAACTCGTACGGATTTAGCACTTTCCCAGGATTGTTGCTGCAATCCACCCACCAAACACTTTATCCGCCAGGGAGACACTTTTCCGTCAGAGAAGGCACTTTATTCCGTCAGAGAGGCATAGGGGTGGGGGTTTTTTTTTTCTTTAATCCGTCAGAAAGACAACTTTATCCGTCCAGAGAGGTACTTTATCCGTCAGAGAGGCACTTTATCCGTCAGAGAGACACTTTATCCGTCAGAGAGGCACTTTATCCGTCAGAGAGACACTTTA
Organism: Cherax quadricarinatus; assembly: GCF_026875155.1. NCBI lineage: Eukaryota > Metazoa > Arthropoda > Malacostraca > Decapoda > Parastacidae > Cherax > Cherax quadricarinatus. Next base: position 14,651,052 of record NC_069441.1, read on the forward strand.
TCCGCCAGGGAGACACTTTATCCGTCAGAGAGGCACTTTATCCGTCAGAGAGACACTTTATCCGTCAGAGAGACACTTTATCCGTCAGAGAGACACTTTATCCGTCAGAGACACTTTATCCGTCAGAGAGACACTTTATCCGTCAGAGAGGCACTTTATCCGTCAGAGAGACACTTTATCCGTCAGAGAGGCACTTTATCCGTCAGAGAGGCACTTTATCCGTCAGAGAGACACTTTATCCGCCAGGGAGACACTTTATCCGTCAAAGGCACTTTAACCTCAAGAGACACTTTATTCCTCAAGAGACACTTTATCCGTCAGAGAGGCACTTTATTCCGTCAAGAGACACTTTATCCCCCAAGACACTTATCCGCAGACACTTTATTCGTCAGAGAGAACTTTATCCCCCAAGGAGACACTTAATCCGTCAGAGACACTTTATTCACCAGAGACACTTTATCCGTCAGAGAGACACTTTTATCATCAGAGAGACACTTTATCCACTAGAAAACAATTTTATCCCAAAGAGACACTTTATCCTCATAAAACTTTATTTTGCAGAGAGTCACTTTATCCATCAGTGAACACTTTATCCATCAAAAGACACTTTATCTCAGAGAGACACTTTATCTCAGAGAACACTTTTCCTTTGGAGAAAACTTTATCTTCAAGAGCACTTTAACCGTCAGAGAACACTTTATCCGTCAGAGAGACACTTTATCCGTCAGAGAGACACTTTTTCCGTCAGAGAGACACTTTATCTGTCAGAGAGACACTTTATCCGTCAGAGAGACACTTTATCCGTCAGAGAGACACTTTATCCACAAAGAGACACTTATCCATCAAGAGCACTTTATCCTCAGAGAGACACTTATCCGTCAGAGAGACAAATTTATCCACCAAGAGACACTTTAATCCATCACAAGACACTTTTATCCATCAAGAGACACTTTATCCATCCCAAGACCTTTTTCCATAGGACACTTTATCCCCCCAAAGAGACACTTTATCCATCAGAGAGAAAACTTTATCCACAGAGAGACACTTTAAACCTAAGAGACACTTTATCCTTTTGAGAGACACTTTAACCATTCAAGAACATTTATGCATCACAAAACTTTAAACCATCAAGAACACTTTAACCACAGAAACAC
>NC_069441.1:14652705-14667705 GCF_026875155.1 Cherax quadricarinatus
CCAGCACACTAAAACAACGCTTAAACCAGCACACTAAAAAAACCCCTTTAAACCAGCAAACTGAAAAAACCCCTTAAACCAGCACCTAAAATAACCTTAAACCAGCACACTAAAAAAAAACACTAAACCAGCCATAAAACCACACTTAAACCAGCACACTAAAAACAACACTTAAATAATATACTTGAACACATAAACCAGAATATTATAAGACATGAACCAACATACTATAACAAGCATATATACAGCTTATTAAAACAACACATAAACCAGTATTGTAAGGCACATCTACATGTTAAAGCAATTCTTCAACCAACATAGTCCAGTATAAACCAGCATAGTAAAACCAAACTTCAATTGGCGTACTAAAACAACATATAAGCCAGTTTAATAAAACATCCCCAGCATACTAAAACTACAAATAAAAACAGCACACTTAAATATCAGATAAACCAACATAGAAGCGGAGTAACCGACCGGAAAAAACAAATTAGACCAAAGATAATGACACAAGAATGATACTGTGAGCGATGAGGAATTAAAACGAAGTTGAGAAGTGTTGGCAAGGTCAGTGACGCCGTGTGAGGGTACGGTGCCAGGGTATGGTGGGCAGGGGCAAGCTTGGCCACGGGCAAGCTTGGCCACGGGCAAGCTTGGCCATGGGCAAGCTTGGCCACGGGCAAGCTTGGCCAGGGCAAGCTTGGCCACGGGCAAGCTTGGCCACGGGAAAGCTTGGCCATGGGCAAGCTTGACCAGGGGCAAGTTTGGCCACGGGCAAGCTTGGCCACGGGCAAGCTTGGCCATGGGCAAGCTTGACCAGGGGGCAAGCTTGGCCACGGGCAAGCTTGGCCACGGGCAAGCTTGGCCACGGGCAAGTTTGGGCCCACGGGCAAGCTTGGCCACGGGAAAAGTTTGGCCACGGACAAGCTTGGCCGCAGGGAAGCTTGGCTACGGGAAGCAGCAGGCAGGAGATGAAAGGGGTAAGGTAAGATGAAAGGTAAGATGAAGGAGGATGGGAAAGGGGAAGGTGTTGTGACAAACGGAAGGGAAATGTGTGATGAGTAAGGAGAGGGTAGATAGCCAAGGAAAAGTGAGATACGGGAAAAGAAGAATGGGGCACTGCTAAAGGAGAGGGAATATGGGTAAGGGGAAATGTGGGAATTGGTAAAGGAGAGGGCAAGGGAGGGTAGTGGGAAAGGGAAGAGAGAAGCTGAACGAGGGGTGTAACACACATAGTGTTGTGGTATAAGTCATAGCTATATTTCCCCAGACTTCCTGTCGTTCATTAAACTCGCTTTCTCTCCTATCTTTGGTTTCCTCAAACTGACACTTAAATTATCCTTCGTCTCTCTTCATCCTGTTTCGAAATATATATATTCTTTATTGTTCGCGTCCATCTTCTAACATATTTATCTTTCTCTCGTTTCTCTGCTCCTCGTCGTCTTGAGTTTCTCTTCCTTGACATTAATATATCTGAGGAACAGCAGGGGTGCAAGTATTACTCCTTGAGGGATCGTCCCCTAGTCACCGCTATCTCCTCCTGTGTCTTCACCACTCCTTTCTTTTAGTCTAGTTTATATGTCAATCTCATGTCTGGTACTGTGTTAATTGCTTTCTTACAGTCAGCGAAAATACAGTTTACCCACATATCTCTCTCTCTTTCCTGCTTTATGTCAGTCATAATAACCCACAAAGATTCGTAAGGCAAGATCTGCCATCTCTGGATCTGTGTTGGTGGTCTCCTATGAGTACGTTTGTAGGTGTTTCTAGTATTATCTTTTCTAGTACATTAGTAGGGTACTCGGTGAAACTGGTCAATAACTTACATAGGGCTTCTTGTCCATTTCCCTCTCCAAATACTGGGGTCAAATTTGCAGTGTTACTTCTAGCTGCAACTTTCCTCGTTTCTGGCAACTTTATTGCTCTTTCTGGCAGTACCACAAGGTGAGTTCCTCTATCTATTATCATTAGGATCATTCTCCTGCCTTTGATGTTATAATTCATCCACTGTTTGTTGTTTGCTGCTTCCGTCCCTCCTGGCAACTCTTCTATTCCTTGGGGTAGGCCACTTTGAATCCTTTGTTCAATTCTTTGTAATATTTTGTTAGCTATATAATTATGTTAGTTCACCTCCCCATCTTACCTGGTCTCTTAATGTTCTCTTCTCTCTTATCTTGCTATGCTGTAGCTTCAGCTCCTCGTCATTTTCCAATATTGTCTCAGCTTCCCTCTTAATCACCGTATAGTCATTCATAGCTCTTTTGTTCAGTTCTCAGTCTTTCCTCTCCTTTTATCTGTACGTTTTCCATACCATGATCTCATTCTTTGTTTTCTCTATTTCCCTTTCCTGTATAATTCTATCTGTGGCTTCCGTGTAAGTACTCACACACACGTGTGTGTATGTGTGTGTGTACTCACCTAATTGTACTCACCTAATTGTGGTTGCAAGGGTTGAGTCATAGCTCCTGGCCCCGCCTCTATATTAGTCGTTACTAGGTCCACTCTCTGCTCCATGAGTTTTATCATACCTCTTCTGTGTGTGTGTATGTGCGTGCGTGCGTGTGTGTACTCACCTATTTGTGGTTGCAGGGGTCGAGTCATAGCTCCTGGCCCCGCCTCTTCACTGATTGCTACTAGGTCCTCTCTCTCCCTGCCCCATGAGCTTTATCTTACCTCGTTTTTAAAAAAAACTATGTATGGTTTCTCGCCCCTTCGTCATTTTTCTAGGCAAACCCAGGGCCGGGATTACTCTATAAATGAAAAATCTTCCTAACACCCTTTGTTCATTGGTTTTTTCAGTTTCCCAAAATTGTAAACCTCTTGTTTCTGTGCCCCATCTTTTAAACCCACCCCGTCTTTGCCCACCCCTTGCCCTTTTTCCGAGCAGTATTTTATATTCTTTTTCATGTCCCCCTTTTGGCCCCTCCTGTCCTCCAGTGTCGCCCCAGGCCGATTTCCCTAAACCTTTCTTGGGTAGGACAGCCCCCCCTTAGCTCGGGGACAAGTTTTTGAAAAACCTTTGCATTTTTTCCCTTAATTTTTTGACGGGGGGCGGGACTGGGTTGGACCCCAAAAAACTGGGCTGCAAAACTCCAGTATGGGGACGTAAATGGTATAAGAGTCTTAAACGAATCCTTTTTTGGGGGAAATCGGAACCCCCATCCGTAGGTTGAAGGCCCCCGTATCTCCCAAGTTTTTCTATTGATGTGTCTCCAGGAGATTCTCGGTTTTTAAATACTCCCCCCCCCAATCTTTTTTTCTTGAATGGGGTTTTCCCCCCCCCCCCCCCCCCCCCCCCAGCCCTTTGGCCATCAACAAATTTTGTGTCTGCGATTTCCTTGCCCTCCCCCAATCTTCATATTTGCTTTTGGGGCGGGGTTTTAAAAACTAAAGAACCCCGGGTTGCGGGACCGGGCCCTTGTAGCCTGTCCAGGTCTTTTTGTGCCCTCCCTGACCCATCCGATTGTTTCTTCTTAAACTTCACATCACCCGCAAAAAAAAGGGGACATTCGGATTTTCCCCCTTCCGTTATGTCGTTACATATACCAGAACCCCCACAGGCCTGGGGATTTGCCCCCCTTGGGGAAAACCCCACTGTCACAAGGGGCCCACTCTGACACCTCGTCAGTACCATAAACTGTTGTTTGCCTCTCTTTTCCAGGTATTCTTGATCCATTGCAGTCCCTTTTCCCCTTTTTTATATGTCCCTGACCCTCTAGCTTTTGCAGAAACCCCTTTTTTGGGGGGAACTGAAACCCAAAAAGGCCTTCTTGCGTCCAAAAAAAATGCATTTGATCTACCCCTCCCCCCATTTGGTTTTTACTTTGTCCCCCTTTGTCATAAAACCCCCAGTGGGGTTTGTGAAAACAGGTTTTTCTTCCCAAAAACCCGGGTTGGGTTTTGCCCAATTATACCCCTTTGTTTTTTTCCCAGGTGCTCCTTTCACTCTCCCCCTTATGATCTTCTCCATGATTTTCCCAAAAAAAACACTTTTAGTGTTAAAAGGTCTGATTTTAAGCCTCATGTCTGCCCTTCTTTTTTTTAAAAATGGGGACTACTTTAAAGCCATTTTTCCTTTACCTCAGGGAGGCCCCATTTTTCATTTGATGTGCTAAAGATTTTTTGTTATGGCACACACCACTTTGTTCCCTCCAAAGGGAAAACCCACGGAGAGTGTTGTCGGGGTTCCCACCGTTTTGGGGTTTCCCAAAATTCCCAAAATTTGAAAGCTTCTTAAACCTTTTCCCCTTGGGTTTTATGTGTCCCTCTTTCCAGCATTGTTGGGTTTTGTCCCCCCCTTTTTCCCTGTTTTTCCGGGCCCTACGGTTTTCCCAAACCTGTAAATCTTTAAATCTTTTGTTGGCTCCTGACATAATCTCGGTCGTTTTTTAGGGGAAGGGCCCCCCATCCCCCCTTCCCTTTCACCCCTGATTACCTGGCCCTTTGGTGTTGTTTTCCTCCTGCGGGCTATACAACAGCTTCGGGTCAGTCTTGGGTTTCGATGCTAGTCATTTTCATATTGTCGCTGAGCCTCCCTTCTTCCCTGTGCAAAATTCGTTTCGGGGCCCCTTGGGCTAGCTCTTTTTTTTCCTGAGTTCCTGTTTTTCTGAACTTTTTCCTTTCTCTAGTACACCTAGTTTTTTGCCCCCCTTCCCCTTTTGGGGTGAACCAAGGACTATTTCGGGTTTTTTCCCCTTTATTTCTTTTTCCCTTTGGGGAAAAAACCCCCTCTCCTCTGCCCCTTGCATTTTGTTGCCCACATAGTCCGTCTTTTTGTACGGGTTTTCTGTCAGTTTTCCCCCTTCCACTGAATGTCTTGCAGGAAGTTCCTCATGCCTGAGTAGTTCCCCCTTTTTTTAGTTTTTGGGGGTTTTCCCAAACCTTTTTTCCCGCTACTCTCTTCCCATTAAAAACCCAACTATATTTGTCAAAGCACGAACCACGTGACACTAGCTCCTAGGGGCCCTTTTAACAAAAAACCTCGATGTCCCCAAATACTCAAGGTGAATACAAGTCTTGGGGGGATCATCCTCCCCTCTTCCCCTCTGGTATGTCTCTAACATGTTATGATGAGGTTTTTTCCCGTTTCCACTTTTCCTTAATTTTGGGTCTAAAGTTTTTTGGGGGGCCCCCCCCTGGGGGCCCCGGGTTTTTCCCCCGTCAATTCCCTTGTTATTGGGAAAAAACCCCCCCATAACCCAGTGCTGGTGTGCTCTTCCCGGCCAACCCCGGTAGGGTTTTCGACCATTTTCTCTGTTGCCTTTAAACGTAATTTTTCTCTTGGCCTCCCGCAGTTCTGGGGTTGGGGTTTTACATTACGCAATTAAACAACTTATGTCCCTCCCAAAAAGGGGTTGTTCCTACTAAGTAGTCCCCTTTTTCCCCGTCCCCAAACCATTTTCCCTTCCAAATTTTTTCAAACCCCCACTTTGGGTTTTTTAAAGAGCAGTGCAACTCCTCCCCCCCCCCCTCCCCCTGTTTTTTTCCTGAGGATATGATATTTCCCGGGGGGAAAGAATTTCCCTTTGTATCCCTTCCCGGTGAAATTTTTTTTCGAGAGGGGCTCTTATGTCTGGGGGGTTTTTCCCTTAATTTTTTCATGCCACCCTCACACTTTTTTGTTATTTTCCCTCTGCATTTGTATACCCACACCTTCAACTTCTTTTTTTAAAACTTTTGGTTTTTTGGGGGGGAAAATTGGGGTTTGGGGGAAATGGAAAAACCCCAATTAAAGGGAAAATGGGCAGTTGCGGGGGGGGTGGAGGGGGGGTAGTGGGAGTGGGGGGGGGCATTGGTATTGGGAAAGGGTGTTTTGGTTTTTTAATGTTTGGTTTTCACTGGGGGGGGACCTGGGGTTTTTGGGGCTTCTATGGAAGTTTTGAGGGGGGCTGTATTTTGGGCTTCCCCGGGTTTTTGGGATCCCCCTGTCTGTCTCCTCCATTTCCCCCCTCTTTCCTCCTTTGCCCCTTTTTAAACCCCCCCTCTTTCAGTTTTTTGCCTTTTCTTCTTGGGGGTTTTTTGTCGCAGTTCCCAGAAAACACCCTTTCCTTTTGCTGGCATGTCCCTTTTTCCTGCTTTCCCCCCGCAGGATTTCCCGTTCCCGAGTCGTTTTTTTCCTTGAAAGTCACTTTCACTGTGTGTGTGGTGTGTGTGGGGTGTGTGTGTGTGTGTGTGTTTTCGTGTGTGTGTGTGTATGTAAATTTTCTACAGGGGTGTACGGATGATCGTAGTATCGAGGAAGTGTTTTTGTTTGGGTTTTCGTCAAAAATTCCATCCTGGCCCCATGCCGGGAAAAAGATGGTCAAAAAATTATCATTTTTGGGGCAAACTCAAAAAAAAAAGTTCCAGTTGGTTAAACGTTTCTCTTCCCAAAAAAAAGTTTTCCCACTGAGAAAATTTAAAAGATTTTTTAATGTAAATAAAAGATTGTTCTCGTAATAAAACAAAATATTGTTAGCCCAAAAAAAATTAACTTATCGTAATTAAGAGTTTTTTTCCCTTTTAATTGGGGAGTTTATTCCTGTAAATGAAGATATTTTTAAAACAATTACAAAAATTTTCTTACCGCAAATTTGTGTTTTTTTTCCCCTTGGGGGAAATTTTTAATTAAGAGTTTTCCTGGTGTCTGGCGAGGGGTTCCACAGATTGTAGGGGGTTTTGGGAAAAAGAGTCCCCGGGGCCACCCTGTTTTCCTTTAATGACAAAAAAAGTGGAAAAGTTTTTTAAAAAGCTCATTAAAAAAAAAAAAAAAAAAAAAAAAACAGCTCAGCAACAACCTTTGTCATGTCAAGGGTCCCTCTGTGGGATCACTATTTTTTAACCCCTCACACTTATTTCCCTGTACCTGAGTGTCCCCCACTCAGCGATCAATAAAGAAAACTAAGTGACCAAAGGTTTTATGGATTTTATATCTATTGTTTTTTTTTTGTTTTACTTTTTTAGTTTTTTTTTATCATTTTTTTTTCAAATTTTTTTAACCTACTATTCCGTCATTTAAAACAATTTATTTCTTTCTCTACAGAAAGGTTTTTTTTCGCCCCCTTATGAAAGTTAACGACTTAAGCGAACTTAACCCCTTTACTAAATAATTAAAAATTGTTTTGACATAAATAAGGGAGAGGGGGACTGGGTTTTCGGTTGTCACCTTTTCCCCCCCCAGCAGCGGAGACTGGTTTTCAGGTTGGGCACCTTGTCTCCCAGCGCGGAGGAAATGGTTTCAGGTTGTCAACCCTTGTTTTTCCCCGCAGCGGGACTGGGTGCGGTTGTCACCTTTCTCCCAGCAGCGGAGACTGGTTGGGTTGGTAGTTGTACCTTGTTCCCAGGGGGGGAGACTGGTTGCAGGTTGTCACCTTGGGCTTCCAACAGTGGAGAAAGGGGGGCAGGTTGTACCTTGTTCCCAGCAGCGGAGACTGGTTGCAGGTTGCAAACCCTTTTCTCCCAGCAGCGGAGACTGGTTTTCCCGGGGGGTACATTTTCTCTCAGCAGCGGGGGACTGGTTTTTCAGGTTGTCACCTTGGGGCTCCAAGCCCGCGGAGATGGTTGCGGGGGCACCCTTTTCTCCCCCGCAGCGGAAAACTGGTTTTCAGGTTGGGCACCCTTTTTCTCCCCGCAGCGGAGACTGGTTGCAGGCTGTTCACCTTGTCTCCCAGCACGGGGGACGGTTTTCAGGTGGGCAAACCCTTTTCTCCCAGCACGGGGGCTGGTTGCAGGCTGTCCCCCTTTGGGCTCCCAGGGAGGGAGAATGGTTGCAGGGTTTTTCACCTTTTCTTCCCCGAGCGGAGGGCTGGTTGCCCGGTTGCACCTTGTCTCCCAGCGGGGGAGGGGCTGGGGTTTCAGGCCCCGTCACCTTGTCTCCCAGCAGCGGAAAACTGGGGTTTCAGGTTTTACCTTGTTTCCCCAGCAGTGGAACTGGTTGCCCGGTTGTCCCCCTTTTTCCCCAGAAAACGATGACTGAGGGTTTCAAATTTTCACCCCCTTTTTTCCCCCGCAGCGGTGACTGGGTTTTAGGGGTTTTCACCCCTTCTTCCGGGAGCGGAGACTGGTTTAGGTTGTCACCTTTTCCCCCAAACAGCGGGAAGGCTGTAGGGGTTATCTTGTCTCCAAGCAGTGGGGGACGGTTGTATTTTTTACCCTTTTTTTCTCCAAGCACGGTGACCTTTCTGTAGGTTGTCACTTTGTCTCCCCCAGCGGAGACTTGGGTTTTGGGGTTTTCACCTTTTTCTCCCAGAGCCCGGGGACTGGTTGCAAGGGTTTTTACCTTGTCTCCCCGCAGCAGATACTGGTTTTTCAAGGGGAAACACCTTTTTCTCCCCGCAGCGGAGACTGGTTGCAGGTTTTCCCTTGTCCCCCCCAGCACGGAGACTGGTTTTTAGGTTTTTCCCCCTTGTTTTCCCAGCAGGGAACTGGTTGCCCGGTTTTTTACTTTGTCTCCCAGCAGCTGATTTCTTGTTTGCATGCTGTTTAAAATGGTTTTCAGGTTGTTTCCCTTTTTTCAGTAGGGGAATCTGGTTTTTAGATAGCCCTCTTGTCTCCCCGCAGAGGAGACTCTGGTTTTCAGGTTTTCACTTTGTCTTAAAAACAATTTTAGCTTTTTTTCATTTTGTTTACCTTGCCCCAAAAAAGGGGGGGCTCAGGTAGCAGGTTTTTCACCCTTTTTCTCCCACAAAAGGGAAAACTGGGTTTCAGGTTGTCACCTTGTCTCCCAGTAGCAGAAACTCTAGTTGCAGGTTGTCACAGTGTCTCACGGCAGCGGAGACTTTGGTTGCATTTTGTCACCTTATCTTCCAGCAGCGGAGACTGGTTGCAGGTTGTCACCTTGTCTCCCAGCAGAGGTGACATTGGTTGCAGGTTGTCACCTTGTCTCCCAGCAGCAGAAACTCTAGTTGCAGGTTGTCACAGTGTCTCACGGCAGCGGAGACTTTGGTTGCATTTTGTCACCTTATCTTCCAGCAGCGGGGACTGGTTGTCTCCAAGCAGCTGAGATTGGTTACAGGTCCACACCTTTTCACCCAGCAGCGGAGACTCTGGTTGCATGTTGTCACCCTGTGCCAAAGCAGAGGAGACTGGTTGCAGGTTGTCACCATGTCTCCTAGCAGCGGATACTCTTGTTGCAAGTTGTCAGCATGTCTTCCAGCAGCAGAGACTGATTGCAGGTTGTCATCTTGTCTCCAAGCAGTGGAGATTGGTTGTAGGTTCACACCTTTTCACCCAGCAGCGGAGACTGATTCCAGGTTGTCACCCTGTCTCCCAACAGCGGAGACTGGTTGCATTTGTCACCTTGTGTCAAAGCAGAGGGGACTGGTTGCAGGCTGTCACCATGTCTTCCAGCAGCAGAGACTGGTTGCAGGTTGTCACTATGTCTCCTAGCAGCAGAGACTCTGGTTGCAGGTTTCCACCTTGTCTCCCAGCAGAGGATTCTCTGGTTGAAGGTTGTCACCTTGTCTCCCAGCATTGGAGACTCTGGTTTCAGGTTGTCACCTTGTCTCCCAGCAACGGAGACTGGTTGCAAGTTGTCACCTTGTCACAAAGCAGCAGAGACTGGTTGCAGGTTGTCACCTTGTCTCGAAGCAGCGGAGATTGGTTGCAGGTTGTTACCTTGTCTCCCAGGAGCGGAGACTGGTTGCAGGTTGTCACCTTGTCTCTCAGCAGAGAAGACTGGTTGCAGGTCGTCACCTTATCTCCCAGCAGCAGAGTTTGATTTCAGGTTTACACCTTGTCTCCAAGCAGCGGCGACTGGTTGCAGGTTGTTGCATGCAAATAGTAAGGAACCTTCATTCGGCGCATATACACACCCTCAGTAAAACTGTACCTCCCTAACTAACGGACCGGGTGCTAAGGGTCGGATAATGGCGCCCCATCGTCAGTTCAGTACCCAGGTTCAGCCAATGAGAAGGTGGGTCTGACAGATGTGAAGGTGGCATGGTCACCACTCAGTTTTCCATCCTTGTCATTTCCATTCTAGAGGTGGTTTAAAACGTTTGTCCATTCTGTCTCCAGGCTGTGTTTGCCTATTGATTCACCGTGTTGTATACATATATTTCCAACTGTATGTAGTGTATATACTTATACTTATAATCTCACTTGGTGAAAGAAAATATAATTCAGAGTCATTCACCTGTGATTGTTCTGCTCCTTCCTCCCCTTTACACCCAGGGTAACAGGCCTTATTGTTCCTGGGTTGTAATACAGCTTGTCACCTTGTCTCCCAGCAGTGGAGACTCTGGTTGCAAGTTCTCACCTTGTCTCCCAGCAGCGGAGACTCTGGTTGCAAGTTGTGACCTTGTCTCACAGGAACGGAGACTGGTTGCAGGTTGTCACCTTGACTCCCAGGAGCGGAGACTGGTTACAGGCTGTCAGTTTGTCTCCCAGCAGCGGAAACTGGTTGCAAGTTGTCACCTTTTCCACCAGCAGCGGAGACTTTGGTTTCAGGTTGTCACAGTGTCTCTCAGCAGCGGAGACTCTGGTTGCACGTTGTCACCTTGTCTCCAAGCAGCGGAGACTCTGGTTGCAGGTCGTCATCTTGTCTCCCAACAGCGGAGAGTAGTTGCAGGTTGTCACCATGTCTCAAAGCGGTGGAGACGTTGCACGTTGTCATCTAGTCTCCCAGCAGCGGAGAGTCTGGTTGCAGGCGTTATCTCGTCTCCCAGCAGCGGAGATTGATTGAAGGTTATCACTGTCTCCCAGCAGCGGTGACTCTAGTTGCAGGTTGCCACTTTGTCTCCCAGCAGCTGATTCTTGTTGCATACTGTCACAATGGTTGCAGGTTGTTCCCATGTCTTTCAGTAGGGGAGTCTGGTTCTAGGTAGTCATCTTGTCTCCCAGCAGAGGAGACTCTGGTTGCAGGTTGTCACTTTGTCTTAAAGCACTGGAGACTGGTTTCATTTTGTCACCTTGTCTAAAAATGGCGGAGGCTCTGGCTGCAGGTTGTCACCTTGTCTCCCAGTAGCAGAGACTCTGGTTGCAGGTTGTCACCTTGTCTCCTAGCAGCAGTGACTGGTTGTAGATCATCACTTTGTCCCCACCAGCGGAGATTGGTTGCAGGTTGTCACCTTGTCTCCTGGCAGCGGAGACTGGTTGTAGATCATCACCTTGTCCCCCACCAGCGGAGATTGGTTGCAGGTTGTCACCTTGTCCTCCGAGCAGAGAAGGCTCTGGTTGTAGGATGTAACCTTGTCTCCCAGCATCAGAGATTGGTTGCAGGTTGTCACCTTGTGTCTTAGCAGCGGAGATTCTGGTTGTTGGTTGTCACCTTGTCTCCCAGCAGAGGATTTCGGTTGCAGCTTGTCACTTTGTGTCCAAGCAGCGGAGACTGGTTGCATGTTGTCATCTTGTGTCCCAGCAGCCTAAACTGGCTGCAGGTTGTCACCTTGTCTCCCAGCAGAGGTGACATTGGTTGCAGGTTGTCACCTTGTCTCCCAGCAGCAGAAACTCTAGTTGCAGGTTGTCACAGTGTCTCCTGGCAGCGGAGACTTTGTTTGCATTTTGTCACCTTATCTTCCAGCAGCGGAGACTGGTTGCAGGTTGTCACCTTGTTTCCTAGCAGCGGAGACTGGTTGCAGGTTGTCACCTTTTCTTCCAGCAGCGTTGACTGGTTGCAGGTTGTAACCTAGTTTCCTAGCAGCGGGGACTGGTTGCAGATTGTCATCTTTTCTCCTAGCAGCGGAGACTGGTTGCAGGTTGTCACCTTGTCTCCCAGCGAGCGGAGACTGGTTGCTGGTTGCCACCTTGTCTCCCAGCAGCGTAGACTGGTTGCAGGTTGTCACCTTCCTCCCAGCGGCGGAGACTGGTTGCAGGTTGTCACCTTGTTTCCTAGCAGCGGAGACTAGTTGCAGGTTGTCACCTTGTCTCCCAGCAGCGGAGACTGGTTGCAGGTTGCCACCTTGTTCCACGCGGACTTGTCTTGCACCTTGTCCCAGCGGAGACTGGTTCAGTGTTGTCACCTTGTCTCCCTAGCAGCGGAGACTGGTTGCAGTTTGTCACCTTGTCTCCCAGCAGCGGAGACTGGTTGCAGGTTGTCACCTTGTTTCCTAGCAGCGGAGACTGGTTGCAGGTTGTCACCTTTGTCTCCTAGCAGCGGAGACTGGTTGAAGGTTGTCACCTTGTCTCCCAGCAGCGGAGACTGGTTGCTGGGTGTCACCTTGTCTCCCAGCAGTGGAGACTGGTTGCAGGTTGTCACCTTGTTTCCTAGCAGCGGAGACTGGTTGCAGGTTGTCACCTTTTCTCCCAGCAGCGTTGACTGGTTGCAGGTTGTCACCTTGTTTCCTAGCAGCGGGGACTGGTTGCAGGTTGTCACCTTTTCTCCTAGGAGCGGAGACTGGTTGCAGGTTGTCCTCTTGTCTCCCAGCTAGCGGAGACTGGTTGCTGGTTGCCACCTTGTCTCCCAGCAGCGTAGACTGGTTGCAGGTTGTCACCTTTTCTCCTAGCAGGGAGACTGGTTGCAGGTTGTCACCTTGTCTCCCAGCAGCGGAGACTCTTGTTGCAGGTTGTCACCTTGTCTCGCAGGAGCGGAGACTGGTTGCAGGTTGTCACCTTGTCTCCCAGCAGTGGAGACTGGTTGCAGGTTGTCACCTTGTTTCCCAGCAGCGGAGACTGGTTGCAGGTTGTCACCTTGTCTCCCAGCACCGGAGACTCCAGTTACAGGTTGTCAACTTGTCTCCCAGCAGCGGAGACTGATTGCTGGTTGTCACCTTGTCTCCCAGCAGTGGAGACTGGTTGCAGGTTGTCACCTTGTTTCCTAGCAGCGGAGACTGGTTGCAGGTTGTCACCTTTTCTTCCAGCAGCGTTGTCTGGTTGCAGGTTGTCACCTAGTTTCCTAGCAGCGGGGACTGGTTGCAGGTTGTCATCTTTTCTCCTAGCAGCGGAGACTGGTTGCAAGTTGTCACCTTGTCTCCCAGCTAGCGGAGACTGGTTGCTGGTTGCCACCTTGTCTCCCAGCAGAGTAGACTGGTTGCAGGTTGTCACCTTTCTCTCCAGCGGCGGAGACTGGTTGCAGGTTGTCACCTTGTTTCCTAGCAGCGGAGACTAGTTGCAGGTTGTCACCTTGTCTCCCAGCAGCGGAGACTGGTTGTAGGTTGCCACCTTGTCTCCCAGCAGCGGAGACTCTGGTTGCAGGTTGTCACCTTGTCTCCCAGCAGCGAAGACTGGTTGCAGGTTGTCACCTTGTTTCCTAGCAGAGGAGACTGGTTGCAGGTTGTCACCTTGTCTCCCAGCAGCGGAGACTCTGGTTGCAGGTTGTCACCTTGTCTCCCAGCAGCGGAGACTCTGGTTGCAGGTTGTCACCTTGTCTCCCAGCAGCGGAGACTGGTTGCAGGTTGTCACCTTGTTTCCAAGCAGCGTAGACTGGTTGCAGGTTGTCACGTTGTCTCCCAGCAGCGGAGACTCTGGTTGCAGGTTGTCACATTGTCTCCTAGCAGCGGAGACTCTGGTTGCAGGTTGTCACCTTGTTTCCTAGCAGTGGAGACTGGTTGCAGGTTGTCACCTTGTTTCCTAGCAGCGGAGGCTGGTTGCAGGTTGTCACCTTGTCTCCCAGCAGCGGAGACTGTTTGCAGGTTGTCACCTTGTCTCCCAGCAGCGGAGACTGGTTGCTGGTTGTCGCCTTGTCTCCCAGCAGCGTAGACTGGTTGCAGGTTGTCACCTTGTTTCCTAGCAGCGGAGACTGGTTGCAGGTTGTCACCTTGTCTCCAAGCAGCGGAGACTCTGGTTGCAGGTTGTCACCTTGTCTCCCAACAGCGGAGACTCTGGTTGCAGGTTGCCTCCTTGTCTCCCAGGAGCGGAGACTGGTTGCAGGTTGTCACCTTGTTTCCCAGCAACGGAGACTGGTTGCAGGTTGTCAACTTGTCTTCCAGCAGCGGAGACTGGTTGCAGGTTGTCACCTTGTCTACCAGCAGCGGAGACTGGTTGCAGGTTGTCACCTTGTCTCCCAGCAGAGAAAACTGGTTGCAGGTTGTCACCTTGTCTCCCAGCAGCGGAGACTGGTTGCAGGTTGTCACCTTGTCTCCCAGCAGTGGAGACTGGTTGCAGGTTGTCACCTTGTCTCCCAGCAGCGGAGACTTGTTGCAGGTTGTCACCTTGTCTCCCAGCAGCGCAGATTGGTTTCAGGTTGTCACCTTGTCTCCAGCAGCTGAGACTGGTTGCAGGTTGCTATTTGTCTGCCAGCATCGGAGACTGGTTGCAGGTTGTCACCTTGTCTCCTAGCAGCGGAGACTGGTTGCAGCTTGTCACCTTGTCTACCAGCAGCGGAGACTGGTTGCAGGTTGTCACTTTGTCTCCTAGCAGCTTAGACTGGTTGCAGGTTGTCACCTTGTCTCCCAGCAGAGGAGACTGGTTGCAGGTTGTCACCTTGTCTCCCAACAGTGGAGACTGGTTGCAGGTTGTCACATTGTCTCCCAGCAGCGGAGACTGGTTGCAGGTTGTCACCTTTTCTCCCAGCAGCGGAGACTGGCTGCAGGTTGTCACCTTGTCTCACAGCAGCGGAGACTGGCTGCAGGTTGTCACCTTGTCTCCCAGCAGCGGAGACTGGTTGCAGGTTGTCATCTTGTCTCCCAGCAGCGGAGACTGGCTGCAGGTTGTCACCTTGTTTCCTATCAGCGGAGACTGGTTGCAGGTTGTCACCTTGTCTCCAAGCAGCAGAGACTCTGGTTGCAGGTTGTCACCTTGTCTCCCAGCAGCGTTGACTGGTTGCAGGTTGTCACCTTGTTTCCCATCAGCGTAGACTGGTTGCAGGTTGTCACCTTGTCTCCCAGCAGCGGAGACTCTGGTTGCAGGTTGTCACCTTGTCTCCAAGCAGCGGAGACTCTGGTTGCAGGTTGTCACCTTGTCTCCCAACAGCGGAGACTCTGGTTGCAGGTTGTCACCTTGTCTCCCAGGAGCGGAGACTGGTTGCAGGTTGTCACCTTGTTTCCCAGCAACGGAGACTGGTTGCAGGTTGTCACCTTGTCTACCAGCAGCGGAGACTGGTTGCGGGTTGTCACCTTGTTCTCCCAGCAAGGAAGACTGGTTGCA
>NC_069441.1:14672705-14680205 GCF_026875155.1 Cherax quadricarinatus
GGTGTGTGTGTTTGTTCCACAGATGTGTGTTATGTTTGTTCACAGGGTGTGGTTTGTTCCACAGGGTGTTTTGTTCCACAGGGGTGTGTTTGTTCCACAGTGTGTGTGTTTGTTCCACAGGGTGTATGTTTTTTCCACACTGTGTGTTTGCTCAACAGGTGTGTGTTTGTCCCACATGTGCGTGTGTTTGTCCACAGCGTGTGGTTTGTTCCACAGGTGTGCGTTTGTTCCTCAGGGTGCATGATTTGTTCCACAGTGTGTGTTTTGTTCCCACCGTGTTGTGTTTGTTCCACAGTGTGTGTTTGTTCCCACGGTTTGTTCCACAGGGTGTGTGTTTGTTCCAAGGGTGGGTATTTGTTCCACAGGTGTGTGTTTGGGGTGTGTTTGTTCCACAGTGTGTGTGTTTGTTCCTCAGTGTGCTGTGTGTTCCACAGTGTGTGGTTTTGTTCTACCGTGTGTGGTTTGTTCCACAGTGTGTGTGTTGTTCCACAGTTGTGTTGTTCCACAGTGTGTGTGTTTGATTCCAAGGGGTGTGTTTGATTCACAGGGTGTGTGTTCTGCAGGGTGTGTGTTTGTCCACAGGTGTGTGTTTGTTCCACAGGGTGTGTGTTTGTCCACAGGGTGTGTGTTTGTCACAGGTGTGTGTGTTTTTTACAGTCACTGTATTTCTTCACCACTGTTTCTGTTTGTTCTCCAGGAGTCATGTGTTTGATCCAAGTGATGTGATGTGAGGGTGTGGTACAGGTGTGTTTGTCACTGGTGGTGTTGTAGGGGGTAGTGTTTGTCCCACTGGTGATGGTGTGTTGGTCCAGGGGGGATTTTTATTAAGTCCCACAATCTTCACCCGTTGTGCAGTCGATAGTTGCCCAATGGACGGTGATGGTGGAGGCAGTAATGTGCACCTAGTGACTGGTGATGGTGGGAGGGGGAGTAAGGTGCCCACCTGGTGACTGGTGATGGTGGGAGGGGGAGTAAGGTGCCCACTGTGACTGGTGATGGTGGAGGGGAGTAAGTGCCCCTGACTGGTGATGGTGGGAGGGAGTAAGGTGCCCCCTGGTGACTGGTGAGGTGGGAGGGAGTAAGTGCCCACTGGTGACTGTGAGGTGGAGGGAGTAAGGTGCCCACTGGTGACTGGTGATGTGGAAGGGGAGTAAGGTGCCCACCTGGTGACTGGTGATGGTGGGAGAGGGAGTAAGGTGCCCTTGACTGGTGATGGTGGAGGGAGTAAGTGCCCACCTGGTGACTGGTGATGGTGGGAAGGGAGTAATGTGCCACCTGTGCTGGTGATAGTGGGAGGGGAGTAATGTGCCACCTGGTGACTGTTGTGGTGGAGGGGAGTAAGGTGGCCACCTGGTGACTGGTGATGGTGGGAGGGGAGTAAGGTGCCCACCTGGTGACTGGTGATGGTGGGAAGGGGAGTAATGTGCCCAACTGGTGACTGGTGATGGTGGGAGGGGGAGTAAGGTGCCCACATGGTGACTGGTGATGGTGGCAGGGCGAGTAAGGTGCCCACCTGGTGACTGGTGATGGTGGGAAGGGAAGTAATGTGTCCACCTGTTGACTGGTGATAGTGGGAAGGGGAGTAATGTGCCCACCTGGTGACTGTTGATGGTGAGAAGGGGAGTAATGTGCCCACCTGGTGGCTGGTGATGGTGGGAGGGGGAGTAAGGTGCCGACCTGGTGACTGGTGATGGTTTGAGGGGGGAGTAAGGTGCCCACCTGGTGACTGGTGATGATGGGAGGGGGAGTAAGGTGCCGACCTGGTGCTGTTATGGTGGAGGGGGAGTAGGGCCGACTGGTGACTTGTGATGTTTGAGGGGGAGTAAGGTGCCCACACTGGTGACTGATTAGGAGGGATAAGGTGCGCTGGGACTTGGGATGATGGGAGGGATAAGGTGCACGGGACTGGGATGGTGGGAGGGAGTAGTGTCACCGGTACTGCAATGGTGGAGGGCGGGAGAAGGTGCCCACTGTGATGGTTGGTGGGAGCGGTGAAGTGCCTTCCGGTGACCGGTGATGCTGGGAGTGGAGTAAGTGCCCAAATGGTGACTGGTGACAATGACTGACAAAGTTCAGTAAGATGGCATTTGTTTCAAAAAAATTATCTTATATACATGAAAGAAGTTCTTTGGGTTTATCTTTCATTCGCTTGCAACCACAATGTCATAGGTGGCTATTCTTATTCTTTTTACATTTATGTTCAAAACTGAACATACTGATACACAAGGTGAGTCTCACGTCTCCTGACCCACTTATAAAGTCTCTGTACTCTAATATTTATACATTAAGGGTCACTGAAGTTTAATATAATTTCTCTTTTAAGAATATATATGGCTTGGGCAGCATGCATGATGCTCTTGATATTGGCCACCACTAGCAGCATCCTGCCTCTTGATAACCCCAGAGACTGGTAACATGTACCTCCACTAGCAGCATCCTGCCTCTTGATAACCCCAGAGACTGGTAACATGTACCATCACTAGCAGCATCCTGTCTCTTGACAACCCCAGAGACTGGCAACATGTACCACCACTAGCAGCATCCTGCCTCTTGATAACCCCAGAGACTGGTAACATGTACCACCACTAGCAGCATCCTGCCTCTTGATAAACCCAGAGATTGGTAACATGTGCCACCACTAGCAGCATCCTGCCTCTTGATAACCCCAGAGAATGATAACATGTACAACCACTAGCAGCATCCTGTCTCTTGATAACCCCAGAGACTAGTAACATGTGCCACCACTAGCAGCATCCTGCCTCTTGATAACCCCAGAGACTGGTAACATGTGCCACCACTAGCAGCATCCTGCCTCTTGATAACCCCAGAGACTGGTAACATGTACCACCACTAGAAGCATCCTGACTCTTGATAACCCCAGAGACTGGTAACATGTACCACCACTAGAAGCATCCTGACTCTTGATAACCCAAGAGACTGGTAACATGTACCACCACTAGCAGCATCCTGCCTCTTGATAACTCCAGAGACTGGTAACATGTACCACCACTAGCAGCATCCTGCCTCTTGATAACCCCAGAGACTGGTAACATGTACTACCACTAGCAGCATCCTGCCTCTTGATAACTCCAGAGACTGGTAACATGTACCACCACTAGCAGCATCCTGTCTCTTGATAACGCCAGAGACTGGTAACATGTACCACCACTAGCAGCATCCTGCCTCTTGATAACCCCTGAGACTGGCAACATGTCCACTAGCAGCTTTCCTACTGCTTGATAACCCCCGGATGGTAACATGTATACCACTAGCAGCACCCGCCTCTTGATAACCCCCGAGCGGTAAATGAACCAACTAGCAGCAAACCGCCTCTTGATAACCCCCAGGGATGGTAACTTTTTACTTCCAAGAGCATCTGCCTCTTATAACCCCAAAACTGGGAAAAAGTACCCCACTCAGCATCCTGTTTTTGATAAAGCCAGGATGGAACATGTACACCCCCTAGCAGCATCCGCCTCTTTGATAACCCCATGCTGGTTAAAAATGTACTACCACTTGCAGACCTACCTCTGATAACCCCCAAAAATTTGGGAAAATGTACTACACTGGGAGCTCCGCCTCTTGATAAACCCCAGGGGCGGTAACATGACTACCACTAGCAGCTCCTGCCCCCTTTATAAACCCCCGGGAATGGTAACATGTACCCCCCAGCAGCTCGCCTCTTATAACCCTGAGAGGTAAATTTACCTCCACTAGCAGCCCTGCCTCTTTATAAACCCCTGAGCTGGTAACATGTACCCCCCACAGCAATCCTGCCGCTTGATAACCCCGAATGGTAACATGTATACCACTCAGATCCGCCCCTTTATAAAACCCCCGAATGGAACATGACCACCACTAACAGATCCTGCCTCTTGATAACCCTGGTGTACAGTACCACCATAGCACACCGTTTTGATAACCCCAAAGGTAAACATGCCCACCATAGCGGGATCCTGCCTCTTGAAACCCCCGAACTTTAATTGTTTTATACTAGCAGCATCCCGCCCCTTATAACCCAGGATGATAACAGTAACCCTAGCAGCATCCTGTCTCTTGATAACCCAAGAGACTGGTAACATGTACCACCGCAGCATCCGCCTCTTGATAACCCCGAGACTGGTAACATGTACTACCCCTGCAGCATCCGGGCCCCTTTGACAACCGCAGGATGGTAAAGACCACCACCCGCGCCCTGCCCTTTTATAACCCCAGAGCTGGTAATGTACCACCATAGCAGCACCTCCTTTGATAACCGCAGAGACTGGTAACATTTACCCCCCACCGCAGCATCCCGCCCCTTGATAACCCCCCAACTGGTACATGTACCCCCACTGGAGCATCCTGCCTCTTGATAACCCCAGAGATGGTAACCCCCCACCACTAGCAGCACCCGCCCCGATAACCCCAGAGGGGGTAACATTTACCACCACACGCAGCCGTCTTTGATAACCCCGGAGGGCGGTAACATGTACCCCCATAGCAGCATCCTGCCCCTTGAAACCCCAGAGATGGTAAAGGTACCCCCACTAGCAGCTCCCGCCTTGATAACCCCCGGAGACTTGTAAAAATGTGCCACCCCTAGCAGATCCTGCCCTTTTATAACCCAGAGACTGGTAACTTTTACCACCCTACGCATCCTCCCCTTGTAACTCCAGAGACTGGTAACTGAACCACCCCCTAGCGCTCCTGCTCTTGAAAACCCCAAAGGGTGGTAACATTATACCCTAGCGTCCTCTCTTGATAACCCCCGAGACTGGAAACAGACACCACTAGCAGCACCCGTCTCTTGATAACCCCCGAACTGGTAACATGTACCACCACTGCAGCATCCCGCCCCTTGATAAATCCAAGAGGGAATTTAACCCCCATAGCACTCCGCCCTTTATAACCCCCGGATGGTAAAAAGTACCACCACTAGCAGCATCCGCCTTTATAACCCCCGGGATGGAAAGCTACCACTAGCAGAAACTACCTCTTGAAACCCAGAGACGGTAAAAAGTACACCCTGCACTCCTGCCTCTTGTAACCCCCGAGACTGGTAACAGTACCCCCCCACTAGCAGCATCCTGTTCTTGATAACGCCAGAGAATGTAACATGTATACCACTCAGCACCCGCCTTGAAACCCAGAGGGTAATTTTTGTACTCCACTAGCCATCCCGCCTCTTGATAAAACCCCCGAGACTGGTATCAAATTTTCTTCCACTAGCACATCCTGCCTCTTGATAAACCCAGGGGCTGGAACATGTCCAACCCCTACAGCACTGTCTTTATAACCCCAGAGACTGGTAAAATGTCCCCACTAGCGCCTCCTGCCTCTTGATAACTCGGACTGGTAACATGAAAAAACCATAGCACTCCGCCTCTTGATAACCCCAGAGACTGGTAACATGTTACCCCCTAGAGTATCCACCCCTTGATAAAAACCCCAAAAGACTGGTAAAATGTACTACCACTACTTTTTCTGCCTCTTGATAACCCCAGAAAGGTAACATGTACCCCACTAGAGCATTGCCTCTTGATAACCCTCAACTGGTAAAATGTACCACCAACAGCATCCGCCCCCTTGATAACCCCCGGACGGAACATGTACCCCCCCTGCAGAATCTGCCCTTGAAAACCCTGAGAGGTAACATGTCCCCATAGCGGAAAAACCCCCCTCTTGATAACCCCCAAGACGGGGTAACAGTGTACCACTAGAGCATCCGCCTTTGATAAACACAGAGACGGGAAATGTGCCCCCCACTAGCACATCCTGTCTTTTTAACCCAAGGGTGGTAACATGACCCCCAAGCAGCTCCGTCTTAACAAACCCCAGAGACTGGAAACATGTACCACCACTCAGCATCCCGCCCCTTGATAACTCCGAGACTGGGAACAGTAAACCCACAGCGCATCCTGCCTCTTATAACCCCCCAGACTGGTAAATGTATTACCCTAGCAGATTTGTGCCTCTTGTAACCCCAAAAGGGTTGGGGAAAGTACCACCCCTAGCAGATCCTGTTCTTGATAACGCCAGAGAATGGTAACTGTACACCATAGCAGCTCCTGCCTCTTGATAAAAACCCGAGACTGGTAAACATTACACCACTGGCAGCACCTGCCTCTTGATAACCCTAGAGACTGAAACATGTACCGCCACTTGCAGCATCCTTTCCCCTTGAAACCCCGAGATGGTAACATGTTTTACCCCTAGAGCATCTGCCTCTTGATCCCAGAGACTGGTAAAATGACCCCACTAGGGCATCCTGCCTCTTTATAACCCAGAGACTGGTAACAGTACTACCACTAGCAGCATCGTGCCTTTAATTAAAACCCCGAGACGGTAAAATATACCCCCACTACAGCATACTGCCCCTTTGAAAAACTCCGAGACTGGTAACAGTACCCCACAGAAGCATCCGGTCTTTGATAACCCCAGGAATGGTAAATGCACTACCACTACAGCTCCTTCCTTGATACCCCAGAGACAGGAACTTTTTCTATACTGCGCATCCGGGGTTTTATAACCCCAGAACTGAAAACAAACACCATAGAGCACGTCTCTTTACAACCCCAGAGACTGGTAACATGTACCACCACCACAGCTCCTGCCTCTTGAACGCAGAGATGGTAAACATGTACCCCACCAGCAGCATCCTGCCTCTTGATAACCCCCGAGACTGGTAACATGTACCTTCACTAGCACTTTCCCGCCTCTTTATAACCGCAGAGACTGGGAACTGTCACCATACAGAACCGCCTCTTGTAACCCCTGAGACTGGTAACTGCAACACCACTAGCAGCATCTGTCTCTTGAACTCCAAAAGGTAACATGTATACCACTAGCGCATTTCCCGCCCCTTGAAATCCCTGAGACTGGTAACAGTGCCACCCCAAAACAGCACCCCTCTTGATAACCCCGAGACTGGTAACTGTACTACCACTACAGCATCCTGCCTCTTGAAACCCCGAGATGGTAAAATGTGCCACCCCTAGCACAAATTTTCCCCTTGAAACCCCCAGAGGTAACATTACACCAAAGCAGCATCCGCCTCGATAACCCTGAGACTGGTAACATGTCACACAGCGCATCCGCCTTTGACAACCCCCAGAACTGGGAACATTTCCCCCCACTAGCAGCATCCTGCCTCTTGATAACCCTGAGCTGGTACATGTACCCCTAGCGCATCCTGCCTCTTTAAAACCCCGAGGGGGGGGCTGGGACATGACTACCCCTAGCACATCCCGCCCTTTTATAACCCCCGGGAAAATGGTAAATGTGCCCCCACAGCAGCATCCTTCCTTTGATAATCCAGAGCTGGTAAAAATGTACTACCCCTACAGCATCCTGCCCCTTTTTAAAACCCCTGAACTGGTAACATGTACTACCATAGCAGCATCCGCCTCTTGAAACCCCAGTAAATTGGTAACATGTGCCACCCCTAGCAGCATCCTGCCCCTTGAAACCCCCAAAGGGGCTGGTAACTGTGCCCCCCTAGCCATCCGCCCTGACATC
>NC_069441.1:14687705-14722705 GCF_026875155.1 Cherax quadricarinatus
AAACACAAACCAATAATTATCTCTCTTTTGGTATGTGTATCATAAAGTCGATAGTAATGTACCAGATCATTCATATTTGTATGCTTTGTATTTTTCTGAGAGGTAAGTACGTTGGTGTCCTAGTATCTGTATATAAGGAAGCCCAGGGAGTGAAACTGTCCGTTGTACTCCCATAGTAAATTTGATGGTGGGTTCTACTGTGTTGATCTGATCGAAGAAGTTGTAAATGTTGACCTTCCTCAGGTATATTATCAGTATGTGGTGCACATACCGTAGTTATGTTACTGCACCAGTCATGACGGTCTGGAACTGTTGTCTCCAGATTCTCCGTTTAGATCATCAGCATGGTACTGAGCGAACTCCCATGAAATGTTGAAAACTACGCATTGGTGAAGTTATAGGTGAGGTGATGGGGTGAGATGTGGGGTTAGGGGTGTGGGATGAAGGGGGTAAGGAAGGTAATAACATCTTGGGTCATTTACACGGTGGAAAACACACTTTTGTTGGGAGAGTCGGCATCTTTGTAGCGCTTGTCTTGTCCTCCTTTCCTCTTCCCTTCTTTCCATAATACCCTTCCCTCCCCACTCCACCCTCCCTCCCCACTCCACGCTCCCTCCCCACTCCACCCTCCCTCCTACCCACTCCACGCTCCCTCCTCCCCACTCTTCCCTCTTCTCCCCTCTCTCTCATAATAACTAATTCCTTGATGGATAATTTTGTCTAACTTTAAATTACTTATTTTGTCTTTTTTTCTTTTTTTTTTTTTACTTTAAGTTGAAGAAGTCATCCCATGGATGAATTTACATAAAATACTTTTCTTTACTTATAATAAATCAGTGGATATTTAATGAATTTTTAAATGAGTTTTCAAAGAGTTCTTAAATATTTTGCTGTGATATTAGTTGGAGAAGAGATTTTGACCCGGCAGTAAGTAGTGTTTTGTAGGGACGCTGCCGGAGGGTGACTGTGGCAGTGTTGGTGATGCTTGTGGCAGTGTTGGTGATGCTTGTGTCTTGTTGGTGATACTTGTGTCTTGTTGGTGATGCTTGTGTCTTGTTGGTGATGCTTGTGTCTTGTTGGTGATGCTTGTGTCTTGTTGGTGATGCTTGTGTCTTGTTGGTGATACCTGGCAGTCACCACCCACAATACTCACACCCACACCCGCATTCTCCACACACATCCCTACATACTCTCACCATCAACAGGCACAACACCCGCGATATCCATATTCACACCCTCACTATCCACACCTATACCGCTCACTATCCACACCGCCCACATTCTGCCCGCCCACACGCGGGCGTGCAGGTCCTGAGACCTAACTCACTTGGGGAAACACCAGGAGGCCGACCTGAGGTACTTGTCGGCGCTGATAATATCTTGATAAATACCTCACTCTGGGGACCCCACCCTTGATACCGGGGTCATGACCCCAGATACCGGGGTCTTGATCCCAGGTACCGGGGTCATGACCCCAGGCACCGGGATGATTACCCCGGGTACCATGGCGAAAGCTGAGGAGCAATGGCGAGAGTAGTGACGAGACAGGTAGAAGAGAACGTTTATTTTTGGGGGATGTAAACATGAATCTGGACACTGAACTCTTACCAGCGAGAGCCAGAGGTGTTGCTGGGGAGGGAGGGAGGCTGGGGAAGATGGAGGGAGGGAGGCTGGGGAAGATGGAGGGAAGGAGGCTGGGGAAGATGGAGGGAGGGAGGCTGGGGAAGATGGAGGGAGGGAGGCTGGGGAAGATGGAGGGAGGGAGGCTGGGGAAGATGGAGGGAGAGAGGCTGGGGAAGACGGAGGGAGGGAGGCTGGGGAAGATGGAGGGAGGGAGGCTGGGGAAGATGGAGGGAGGGAGGCTGGGGAAGATGGAGGGAGGGAGGCTGGGGAAGATGGAGGGAGGGAGGCTGGGAAAGATGGAGGGAGGGAGGCTGGGGAAGATGGAGGGAGGGAGGGAGAGAGGATAGAAGGAAGGAAGGAAGGAAAGAAGGAAGGAAGGAAGAAAGGAAGGAAGGAAGGAAGGAAGGAAGGAAGGAAGGAAAGAAGGAAGGAAGGAAAGAAGGAAGGAAGGAAGGAAAGAAGGAAGGAAGGAAAGAACGAAGGAAGGAAGGAAAGAAGGGAAGTATAAAGGAAGGAGAGAATGAAGGAAGGAAAGTAGGAAGGAAAGAAGGAAGAAGGAAGGAAAGAATGAAGGAAGGAAAGAAGGAAGGAAGGAAAGAAGGAAGGAAGGAAAGAAGGAAAGAAGGAAGGAAAGAAGAAAGGAAAGAAGGAAGGAAGGAAAAAAGGAAGGAAGGAAAGAAGGAAGGAAGGAAGGAAAGAAGGAAGGAAGGAAGGAAGGAAAGAAGGAAGGAAGGAAAGAAGGGAAGGAAGGAAAGAAGGAAGGAAGGAAGGAAAGAAGGAAGGAGGAAGGAAGAAGGAAAGAAGGAAGGAGGAAAGAAGGAAGAAAGGAAAGAAGGAAAGTACGAAGAAGGAAAGAAGGAAGGAAAGGAAAGAAAAGGAAGGAAAGAAGGAAGGAAGGAAAGGAAGAAGAAGGAAAAGGAAGGAAGGAAAGAAGGAAGGAAGGAAAGAAGAGAGGAAAGAAGAAGAAGAAAGAAAAAGAAGGAAAAGAAGGAAGGAAGGAAAAAAGGAAGGAAGGAAAGAAGGAAGAAGGAAGGAAAGAAGGAAGGAAGAAAAAGGAAGGAAGAAGGAAAGATGAAGAAGGAAAGAAGGAAGCGAAGGAAAGAAGGAAGAATGAAGTGAAGGAAAAGAAGAAGACGAAGAAGGAAAGAAGGAAGGAAGGAAAGGAAGAAGGAAGGAAGAGAAGGAAGGAAGGAAGAAGGAAAGAAGGAAAGAATGAAGGAAGGAAGAGGGAGGAGGAAGAAAAGAAGGAAGAAGGAAGAAGAAGAAGGAAAGAAGGAAAGATGAAGGAAGAGAAGAAGGAAAGAACGAAAGGAAGGAAAGAATGAAGGAAGGAAGAAGGAAAGGAGGATAGAAGGAAAGAAGGAAGGAAGGAGGAAGAGAGGAAGGAAAGGAAGGAAGAGAAGGAAGAAAAAGAAGGAAGGAAGGAAGGAAGGAAGGAGGGAAGAAACACGAAGGAAGGAGAAGGGAAGAAGAAGGAAAGGAAGGAAGGAAGGAAGAAGGAAGGAAGGAAGGAAAGAAGGAAGGAAGGATGGAGAAGGAAGGAGACGAGAAGGAAGAAGGAAGGAAGGAAGAAGAAGAAGGAAGGAGGAAGGAAGAAGGAAGGAAGAAAGTAGGAAGGAAGGAACGAAGGAAGGAAGGAAAGAAGGAAGAAGGAGGAAAGGAAGGAAGAAGAAGAACACAACGAAGGAAGGAAGGAAGGAAAGAAGAAGAAGAAGGAAGGAAGAAAGAAGGAAGGAAGGAAGAACAACGAAGGAAGGAAGAAGAAAGATAGGAAGGGAAGGAAAGGAAGAAGGAAGGAAGGAAGGAAGGAAGAAGAAGGAAGGATGGAAGAAGGAAGGAAAGAAGGAAGAAAGAAGGAAGGAAGGAAAGAAGGAAGGAAAGAAGGAAGGCGAAGGAAAGAGGAAGAAGGAAGAAGAAGGAAGGAAGAAAGAAGGAATGGTAAGGAAGGAAAGAAGCAAAGGAAGGAACGAAAGAGGAAGGAGGAAGGAAGGAAGGAAGGAAGGAAAGGAAGAAGGAAGGAAGGAAGAAGGAAGGAAAGGAGGAAGATAAAGGAAACAAGGAAGAAGTGAAAGGAAAGGAAGGAGGAAAGGAAGAAGGAAGGAGGAAAGGAAGGAAGGAAGAAGGAAGGAAGGAAAGAAGGAAGGAAGGAAGGAAGAAGGAAAGGAAGGAAGGAAGGAAGGAAGGAAGGAAGAAGGAAGGAAGGAAGAAGGAAGGAAAGAAGGAAGAAGGAAGGAAGGAAGGAAAGAAGGAAAGATAGAAGGAAGAAGGAAAGAAGGAGGAAGGAAGAAGAAACGAAGGAAGGAAGGAGAGGAAGGAAGGAAGGAAGGAAGGAAGGAAGGTTACAGGAAGGAAATACTTCTGTGATTATATAGTAAGCGTTATACTTAATGTCGGGTTCGTGAAACCCTGGTACTTTGGTAAAGACGGTCGCAGTGACCCCATGTACTGTGGTAGGACCAGGTCAAGTGACCTGGACTGTAGGAAGACCAGGTCACAGTGACCCTGGATAGTGGTAGACAGGTCGCAGTAACCCCGGCACTTGTGGACAGGAGCAGTGCCATGGTAATCGTGAAGTAGACCAGGGAAACGAAGGAAAAAAACCCCTGGCCTGTGAAGACAGGTCACAGTGACACTGGCACTTATGGACAGGTCAGCATGACCGGACTGGAGACAGGAAGCAGAAGGACCCATGGAACGGGTTGAAACAGGAGAAGTGAAAACGGCACGATGGTGGACAGGCAGCAAGACCCGGTACTGAAGGATAGACCAGGTCAGCAGGACCCCGGACTGTGGTAAGCCCAGTCAAGCAGTGACCCTGGTACTGTGTAGACCAGGTCAGCAGTGACCCCTGGTACTGTGGTAGACCCGGTCAGCAGTACCCCTGGCACTGTGGTGGACCAGGTCAGCAGTGACCCCTGGTACTGGTAGACCAGGTACCCCCGCAGTGACCCCTGGTACTGTGGTAGACCAGGTCAGCAGTGACCCCTGGACATGTGGTAGACCAGGTCAGCAGTGACCCCTGGTACTGTGGTAGACCAGGTCAGCAGTGACCCCTGGTACTGTGTAGACCAGGTCAGCAGTGACCCTGGACTGTGGTAGACCAGGTCAGCAGTGACCCCTGGTACTGTGGTAGACCAGGATCAGCAGTGACCCTGGTACTGTGGATAGACCAGGTCAGCAGTGAAACCCTGGCACTGTGGTAGACCAGGTCAGCAGTGACCCCTGGTACTGTGGTAGACCAGGTCAGCAGTGACCCCTGGTACTGTGGTAGACCAGGTCAGCAGTGACCCCTGGTACTGTGGTAGACCAGGTCAGCAGTGACCCTGGTACTGTGGTAGACCAGGTCGCAGTGACCCCTGGTACTGTGGTAGACCAGGTCAGCAGTGACCCCTGGTACTGTGGTAGACCAGGTCAGCAGTGACCCCTGGCACTGTGGTAGACCAGGTCAGCAGTGACCCCTGGGGTACTGTGGTAGACCAGGTCAGCAGTGACCCCTGGTACTGTGGTAGACCAGGTCAGCAGTGACCCCTGGCACTGTGGTGGACCAGGTCAGCAGTGACCCCTGGTACTGTGGTAGACCAGGTCAGCAGTGACCCCTGGTACTGTGGTAGACCAGGTCAGCAGTGACCCTGTACTGTGGTCGACCAGGTCAGCAGTGACCCCTGGCACTGTGGTGGACCAGGTCAGCAGTGACCCCTGGTACTGTGGTAGACCAGTCAGCAGTGACCCTGGTACTGTGGTAAGACCAGTCAGCAGTGACCCTGGTACTGTGGTAGACCAGGTCAGCAGTGACCCCTGGTACTGTGGTAGACCAGGTCAGCAGTGACCCCTGGTACTGTGGTAGACCAGGTCAGCAGTGACCCCTGGCACTGTGGTAGACCAGGTCAGCAGTGACCCTGGACTGTGGTGGACCAGTCAGCAGTGACCCCTGGTACTGTGGTAGACCAGGTCAGCAGTGACCCCTGGTACTGTGGTAGACCAGGTCAGCAGTAACCCCTGGCACTGTGGTGGACCAGGTCAGCAGTGACCACTGGTACGTGGTAGACCAGGTCAGCAGTGACCCCTGGTACTGTGGTAGACCAGGTCAGCAGTGAGACCCCTGGTACTGTGGTCGACCAGGTCAGCAGTGACCCCTGGCACTGTGGTGGACCAGGTCAGCAGTGACCCCTGGTACTGTGGTAGACCAGGTCAGCAGTGACCCCTGGTACTGTGGTAGACCAGGTCAGCAGTGACCCCTGGACTGTGGTGACCAGGTCAGCAGTGACCCCTGGAAATGTGGTAGACCAGGTCAGCAGTGACCCCTGGTACTGTGGTAGACCAGGTCAGCAGTGACCCCTGGTACTGTGGTAGACCAGGTCAGCAGTGACCCCTGGTACTGTGGTAGACCAGGTCAGCAGTGACCCCTGGTACTGTGGTAGACCAGGTCAGCAGTGACCCCTGGTACTGTGGTAGACCAGGTCAGCAGTGACCCTGGTACTGTGGTAGACCGGTCAGCAGTGACCCTGGACTGTGGTAGACCAGGTCAGCAGTGACCCCTGGTACTGTGGTAGACCAGGTCAGCAGTGACCCCTGTACTGTGGTAGACCAGGTCAGCAGTGACCCCTGGAACTGTGGTAGACCAGGTCAGCAGTGACCCTGGTACTGTGGTAGACCAGGTCAGCAGTGACCCCTGGTACTGTGGTAGACCAGGTCAGCAGTGACCCCTGGTACTGTGGTGGACCAGGTCAGCAGTGACCCCTGGTACGTGGTGACAGGTCAGCAGTGACCCCTGGTACTGTGGTAGACCAGGTCAGCAGTGACCCCTGGTACTGTGGTAGACCAGGTCAGCAGTGACCCCTGGCACTGTGGTGGACCAGGTCAGCAGTGACCCCTGGTACTGTGGTGGACCAGGTCAGCAGTGACCCCTGGTACTGTGGTGGACCAGGTCAGCAGTGACCCCTGGTACTGTGGTGGACCAGGTCAGCAGTGACCCCTAGTACTGTGGTGGACCAGGTCAGCAGTGACCCCTGGTACTGTGGTGGACCAGGTCAGCAGTGACCCCTGGTACTGTGGTGGACCAGGTCAGCAGTGACCCCTGGTACTGTGGTAGACCAGGTCAGCAGTGACCCCTGGTACTGTGGTAGACCAGGTCAGCAGTGACCCCTGGTACTGTGGTGGAACCAGGTCAGCAGTGACCCCTGGCACTGTGGTGGACCAGGTCAGCAGTGACCCCTGGTACTGTGGTAGACCAGGTCAGCAGTGACCCCTGGTACTGTGGTGGACCAGGTCAGCAGTGACCCCTGGTACTGTGGTAGACCAGATCAGCAGTGACCCCTGGTACTGTGGTGGACCAGGTCAGCAGTGACCCCTGGTACTGTGGTGGACCAGGTCAGCAGTGACCCTGGAAACTGTGGTGGACCAGGTCAGCAGTGACCCTAGTACTGTGGTGGACCAGGTCAGCAGTGACCCTGGTACTGGTGGTGGACCAGGTTGCAGTGACCCTGGTACTGTGGTGACCAGGTCAGCAGTGACCCCTGGTACTGTGGTGGACCAGGTCAGTAGTGACCCCTGGTACTGTGGTGACCAGGTCAGCAGTGACCCTGTACTGTGATGGACCAGGTCTGCAGTGACCCCTAGTACTGTGGTGGACCAGGTTAGCAGTGACCCCTGGTACTGTGGTGGACCAGGTCAGCAGTGACCCCTGGTACTGTGGTAGACCAGGTCAGCAGTGACCCCTGGTACTGTGGTGGACCAGGTCAGCAGTGACCCTGGTACTGTGGTAGACCAGTCAGCAGTGACCCCTGGTACTGTGGTGGACCAGGTCTGCAGTGACCCCTAGTACTGTGGTGGACCAGGTCTGCAGTGACCCCTAGTACTGTGGTGGACCAGGTCAGCAGTGACCCCTGGTACTGTGGTGGACCAGGTCAGCAGTGATCCCTGGCACTGTGGTGGACCAGGTTAGCAGTGACCCCTGGTACTGTGGTAGACCAGGTCAGCAGTGACCCCTGGTACTGTGGTAGATCAGGTCTGCAGTGACCCCTGGTACTGTGGTGGACCAGGTCAGCAGTGACCCCTGGTACTGTGGTGGACCAGGTCTGTAGTGACCCTAGTACTGTGGTGGACCAGGTCTAGCAGTGACCCTGTACTGTGGTGGACCAGGTTAGCAGTGACCCCTGGTACTGTGGTGGACCAGGTCTGCAGTGACCCCTAGTACTGTGATGGACCAGGTCAGCAGTGACCCCTGGTACTGTGGTGGACCAGGTCTGCAGTGACCCCTAGTACTGTGATGGACCAGGTCTGCAGTGACCCCTAGTACTGTGGTGGACCAGGTCAGCAATGACCCCTGGTACTGTGGTGGACCAGGTTAGCAGTGATCCCTGGTACTGTGGTGGACCAGGTCAGCAGTGACCCCAGTACTGTGGTGGACCAGGTTGCAGTGACTCCTAGTACTGTGGTGGACCAGGTCAGCAATGACCCCTGGTACTGTGGTGGACCAGGTTAGCAGTGATCCCTGGTACTGTGGTGGACCAGGTCAGCAGTGACCCCTAGTACTGTGGTGGACCAGGTCTGCAGTGACTCTTAGTACTGTGGTGGACCAGGTCTGCAGTGACCCCTAGTACTGTGGTGGACCAGGTTAGCAGTGATCCCTTGTACTGTGGTGGACCAGGTCTGCAGTGACCCCTAGTACTGTGGTGGACCAGGTTAGCAGTGATCCCTTGTACTGTGGTGGACCAGGTCTGCAGTGACCCCTAGTACTGTGGTGGATCAGGTTAGCAGTGATCCCTTGTACTGTGGTGGACCAGGTCAGCAGTGACCCATGGTACTGTGGTGGACCAGGTTAGCAGTGATCCCTTGTACTGTGGTGGACCAGGTCTGCAGTGACCCCTAGTACTGTGGTGGACCAGGTTAGCAGTGATCCCTTGTACTGTGGTGGACCAGGTCAGCAGTGACCCCTGGTACTGTGGTGGACCAGGTTAGCAGTGATCCCTTGTACTGTGTTGGACCAGGTCAGCAGTGACCCATGGTACTGTGGTGGACCAGGTTAGCAGTGATCCCTTGTACTGTGGTGGACCAGGTCTGCAGTGACCCCTAGTACTGTGGTGGACCAGGTTAGCAGTGATCCCTTGTACTGTGGTGGACCAGGTCAGCAGTGACCCATGGTACTGTGGTGGACCAGGTTAGCAGTGATCCCTTGTACTGTGGTGGACCAGGTCTGCAGTGACCCCTAGTACTGTGGTGGACCAGGTTAGCAGTGATCCCTTGTACTGTGGTGGACCAGGTCAGCAGTGACCCCTGGTACTGTGGTGGACCAGGTTAGCAGTGATCCCTTGTACTGTGTTGGACCAGGTCAGCAGTGACCCATGGTACTGTGGTGGACCAGGTTAGCAGTGATCCCTTGTACTGTGTTGGACCAGGTCAGCAGTGACCCATGGTACTGTGGTGGACCAGGTTAGCAGTGATCCATGGCACTATAATGGACAAATACACAGATGAATGAACGTATACCCACATTCGTGTGTGTATTATGAATGAATAGCAGTTTGTTAGGTGAAACCAGATCATTCACTCAGACAATGTACTCTTCCAGTGAGTCGTGTTAGAGTCCACGAAGAGACGTTGTAACGATTATTATGGTCCAGGGAAGATGTGAAGGTGAGGCAGTGGAACGTTATGAGGAAACAACCAGTGGACACAACTAGTGGACACTAGCAGTGGACACAGCTAGTGGACACAACTAGTGGACACAACTAGTGGACACAACTAGTGGACACAAGCAGTGGACACAGCTAGTGGACACAAGCAGTGGACACAGCTAGTGGACACAACTAGTGGACACAACTAGTGGACACAATTAGTGGACACAAGCAATGGACACAACTAGTGGACACAACTAGTGGACACAAGCAGTGGACACAGCTAGTGGACACAGCTAGTGGACAAAACCAGTGCACACAACTAGTGGACACAACTAGTGGACACCATTTCATATAAGTGAATGAAAATTTTATGACCACAGAGCTTGCGATGGTCATTACATCAATTATTGATGTGAATAAACACACACACACACACACACACACACACACACACACACACACACACACACACACACACACACACACACACACACACACACACACACACACACACATTCGATGGAAATTCGAGAAAATGGGAGGCATAGACGAGACAGGAGAAAGAGACTACATAGTAAGTACACTTCAGTCTGGGGAACACAAAGTGGTCATTGCAGTGATGTATAATCCACCACAGAACTGCAGGAGGCCAAGAGAGGAATATGAAGAGAGCAACAGAGCAATGGTGGACACACTTGCTGAGGTGGCAAGAAGAGCTCACTCCAGCAGAGCAAAGTTGCTGGTTATGGGGGATTTCAACCACAGGGAGATTGACTGGGAAAACCTGGAGCCACATGGGGGTCCCAAAACATGGAGAGGCAAGATGTTGGATGTGGTGCTGGAAAACCTCATGCACCAAAATGTTAAGGACACTACCAGAGTGAGAGGGGAGGATGAACCAGCAAGATTGGACCTTGTGTTCACCCTGGGCAATTCAGACATTGAGGACATCACATACGAGAGTCCCCTAGGAGCTAGTGACCACGTGGTTCTGTGCTCTGAATACATAGTAGAGTTCCAAGTGGAGAGAGTAACAGGAGTTGAATAGGAAAAGCCTGACTATAAAAGAGGGGACTATATAGGGTTGAGAAACTTCCTGCAGGAGGTTCCGTGGGACAGAGAACTGGCAGGAAAGCCAGTAATTGAAATGATGGAATATGTAACAACAAAATGCAAGGAGGCAGTGGAAAGGTTTATTCCCAAGGGCAACAGAAACAATGGGAAGACCAGAACGAGCCCCTGGTTTACCCGACGGTGTAAGGAGGCAAAAACAAAGTGCAATAGAGAATGGAAAAAGTACAGAAGGCAGAGAACACATGAAAATAGGGAGATCAGTCGCAGAGCCAGAAACGAGTATGCACAGGTAAGGAGGGAGGCCCAGCGACAGTATGAAAATAACATAGCATCGAAAATCAAGACTGACCCGAAACTGTTGTATAGCCACATCAGGAGGAAGACAACAAAGACCAGGTGATCAGACTGAGGACAGGGGAACTCACAAGAAATGATCAGGAGGTATGTGAGGAGCTAAACAGGAGATTTAAGGAAGTTTTTACAGTAGAGACAGGAAGGGCTGTGGGAAGACAGCACAGAAGGGAACATCAAGAGGGAATATACCACAAGTGTTGGATGACATACGAACACCCGAGGAGGAGGTGCAGAAGCTGCTAAGTGACCTTGATACCTCAAAGGTGATGGGACCGGACAACATTTCCTCATGGGTCCTTAGAAGGAGCAGAGATGCTGTGCGTGCCCCTAACCACAATCTTCAACACATCCCTTGAAACTAGGCAACTACCTGAGAAATGGAAGAGAGCAAATGTAGTCCCCATATTTAATAAAGGAAACAGAAATGAGGCACTAAACTACAGACCTGTGTCTCTGACATGTATTGTGTGCAAAGTCATGGAGAAGATTATCAGGAGGAGAGTGGTGGAACACCTGGAACGGAACAAAATTATAAATGAAAACCAGCATGGGTTCATGGAAGGCAAATCCTGTGTCACAAACCTTCTGGAGTTTTATGACAAGGTAACAGAAGTAAGACACGAGAGAGAGGGGTGGGCTGATTGCGTTTTCCTAGACTGCAGGAAGGCCTTTGACACAGTTCCCCACAAGGGATTAGTGCAGAAGCTGGAGGATCAGGCACACATAAAAGGAAGGGCACTGCAATGGATCAGGGAATACCTGACAGGGAGGCAACAACGAGTCATGGTACGTGAAGAGGTATCACAGTGGGGGCCTGTGACGAGCGGGGTCCCACAGGAGTCAGTTCTAGGACCAGTGCTATTTTTGATATATGCGAACGACATGATGGAAGGAATAGACTCTGAAGTGTCCCTATTTGCAGATGATGTGAAGTTGATGAGAAGAATTAAATCGGATGAGGATGAGGCAGGACTGCAGAGAGACCTGGACAGGCTGGACATGTGGTCCAGAAACTGGCTTCTCGAATTCAATCCTGCCAAATGCAAAGTCATGAAGATTGGGAGGGGCAAAGAAGACCGCAGACAGAGTATAGGCTAGGTGGACAAAGACTACAGACCTCACTCAAGGAGAAAGACCTCGGGGTGACCATAACACCGAGCACGTCACCGGAGGCACACATCAACAAAATAAATGCTGCAGCATACGGGCGCCTGGCAAACCTGAGAATAGCGTTCCGATACCTTAATAAGGAATCGTTCAAGACACTGTACACTGTGTATGTTAGGCCCATACTGGAGTATGCAGCACCAGTCTGGAACCCACACCTGGTCAAGTACGTCAAGAAGTTAGAGAAAGTACAAAGGTTTGCAACAAGGCTAGTCCCAGAGCTCAGGGAAATGTCGTACGAGTAAAGGTTGAGGGAAATCGGACTGACGACACTGGAGGACAGAAGGGTCAGGGGAGACATGATAACGACATACAAGATACTGCGGGGAATATGCAAGGTGGACAGAGATAGGATGTTCCAGAGAGGGGACACAGAAGCAAGGGGTCACAACTGGAAGCTGAAGACTAAGTCGAGTCACAAGGACGTTAGGAAGTATTTCTTCAGTCATAGAGTCGTCAGGAAGTGGAATAGCCTAGCAAGTAAAGTAGTGGAGGCAGGAACCATACATAGTTTTAAGAAGAGGTATGACAAAGCTCAGGAAGCAGAGAGGGAGAGGACCTAGTAGCGATCAGTGAAGAGGCGGGGCCAGGAGCTGAGTCTCGACCCCTGCAACCACAATTAGGAGAGTACACACATACACACAACACACACACACACACACACACACACACACACACACACACACCACACACACACACACACAACACACACACACACATACACACACACACACTAACACACACACACACACACACACACACACACACACACACACACACACACACATACACACACACACACACCACACACACACACACACACACACACACACACACACAGGAGCTCGGACTCGACCCCCGCAACCTCAACTAGGTGAGTACAACACACACACACACACACACACACACACACACACACACACACACACACACACACATGCACTCACACACACACACACACACACACACACACACACACATACACACACACACACACACACACACATACACACATACACACACACATACACACACACACACACACACACACACACACACACACACACACACACACACACACACACACACACACACACACACACACACAGACCCCCCAAACCACAGTGTTGGAAAGGAAACTGAAGGTATGGTACACAAACGCTGATGGAATAACAAACAAGTGGGAGGAGTGGCACGAAAGAGTCAAAGAGGCATCACCAGACATCATAGCTCTCACAGAACCCAAGCTTACAGGCATGATAACAGATGCCATCTTTCCAACGGGAAACCAAATCCTGAGGAAAGACAGAGGGAACAGGGGGGGTGGAGGAGTGGCATTGCTGATCAAAAATCGCTGGAATTTTGATGAGCTGGAGAGAGGAGACAGCGGAGAAGAAAGTGATTACATGGAGGGAACGCTTCACTCTGGAGGTCCCAAGGTGGTAATAGCAGTGATGTATAACCCACCACAAAACAGCAGGAGGCCACGGCAAGAGTACGACGAGAGCAATAGAGCGATGGTTGACACACTGGCTAGAGTGGCCAGAAGAGCTCATGCATGCAGGGCAAAGCTCCTGATCATGGGTGACTTTAACCACAAGGAGATCGATTGGGAGAACTTGGACCCACATGGGGGCCAAGATACATGGAGGGCTAAGATGATGGAGGTGGTACTGGAAAACTTCATGTGCCAACACGTAAGGGACACTACAAGAGAGAGAGGAGAGGATGAATCAGCAAGGCTGGACTTAGTATTCACCTTGAGTAGTGCAGATATCGAGGACATCACATATGAAAGACCCCTTTGGGCCAGTGACCATGTGGTTTTAAGCTTCGAATAAACAGTAGAGCTACGAGTGGAGGGAGAAGCAGGAAGGCCAGGACGAATGAAGCCAAACTACAAGAAAGGGGACTACACAGGAATGAGGAACTTCCTGAACGGGATTCAGTGGGACAGAGAACTGGCAGGGAAGCCAGATAATGAGATGATAGAATATGTAGCAACAAAATGCAAGGAGGCTGAGGAGAGGTTTGTACCCAAGGGTAACAGGAATAATGAAAAAGCCAGGATGAGCCCATGGTTTACCCAAAGGTGAAGGGAGGCAAAAACCAAGTGTGCTAGGGAATGGAAGAAATATAGAAGGCAAAGGACCCAGGAGAATAAGGAGAGCACTCGTAGAGCCAGAAACGAATAAGCACAGATAAGAAGGGAGGCCCAAAGACAATATGAAAACGACATAGCAGCGAAAGCCAAATCTGACCCGAAACTGTTGTGCAGCCACATCAGGAGGAAAACAACAGTCAAGGACCAGGTAATCAGGCTAAGGAAGGAAGGAGGAGAGACATCAAGAAATGACCGTGAAGTGTGTGAGGAACTCAACAAGAGATTCAAAGAAGTGTTCACAGAGGAGACAGAAGGAGCTCCAGAAAGACGGAGAGGTGGGGCACACCACCATGTGCTGGACACAGTGCACACAACCGAGGAAGAAGTGAAGAGGCTTCTGAGTGAGCTAGATACCTCAAAGGCAATGGGGCCAGATAACATCTCCCCATGGGTATTGAGAGAGGGAGCAGAGGCGCT
The DNA here is from genome assembly GCF_026875155.1 of Cherax quadricarinatus. NCBI lineage: Eukaryota > Metazoa > Arthropoda > Malacostraca > Decapoda > Parastacidae > Cherax > Cherax quadricarinatus. Next base: position 14,702,121 of record NC_069441.1, read on the forward strand.
ATGTGTACCCCTAACAACAATATTCAATACATCTATCGAAACAGGGAGATTGCCTGAGGCATGGAAGACAGCAAATGTAGTCCCAATCTTTAAAAAAGGAGACAGACATGAAGCATTAAACTACAGACCAGTGTCACTGACATGTATAGTATGCAAATCATGGAGAAGATTATCAGGAGAAGAGTGGTGGAACACCTAGAAAGGAACGATCTCATCAACAGCAGCCAACATGGTTTCAGGGACGGGAAATCCTGTGTCACAAACCTACTGGAGTTCTATGACATGGTGACAGCAGTAAGACAAGAGAGAGAGGGGTGGGTGGATTGCATTTCTTGGACTGCAAGAAGGCGTTTGACACAGTTCCACACAAGAGATTGGTGCAAAAACTGGAGGACCAAGCAGGGATAACAGGGAAGGCACTACAATGGATCAGGGAAATACTTGTCAGGAAGACAGCAGCGAGTCTTGGTACGTGGCGAGGTGTCAGAGTGGGCACCTGTGACCAGCGGGGTCTCACAGGGGTCAGTCCTAGGACCAGTGCTGTTTCTGGTATTTGTGAACGACATGACGGAAGGAATAGGCTCTGAGGTGTCCCTGTTTGCAGATGACGTGAAGTTGATGAGAAGAATTCACTCGATCGAAGACCAGGCAGAACTACAAAGGGATCTGGACAGGCTGCAGACCTGGTCCAGCAATTGGCTCTGGAGTTCAATCCCACCAAGTGCAAAGTCATGAAGATTGGGGAAGGGCAAAGAAGACCGCAGACGGAGTACAGTCTAGGGCCAGAGACTACAAACCTCACTCAAGGAAAAAGATCTTGGGGTGAGTATAACACCAGGCACATCTCCTGAAGCACACATCAACCAAAATAACTGCTGCAGCATATGGGCGCCTAGCAAAACCTCAGAACAGCATTCCGACATCTTAATAAGGAATTATTCAGGACCCTGTACACCGTGTACGTTAGGCCCATATTGGAGTATGCGGCACCAGTTTGGAACCACACCTAGCCAAGCACGTAAAGAAACTAGAGAAAGTGCAAAGGTTTTGCAACAAGACTAGTCCCAGAGCTAAGAGGTAGTCCTACGAGGAGAGGTTAAGGGAAATCAAACCTGACGACACTGGAGGACAGGAGAGATAGGGGGGACATGATAACGACATACAAAATACTGAGAGGAATTGACAAGGTGGACAAAGACAGGATGGGTTTCCCGAGATTGGACACAGTAACAAGGGGACACAGTTGGAAGCTGAAGACACAGATGAATCACAGGGATGTTAGTAAGTATTTCTTCAGCCACAGAGTAGTGGGTAAGTGGAATAGTTTGGGAAGCGATGTAGTGGAGGCAGGATCCATACATAGCTTTAAGCAGAGGTATGATAAAGCTCACGGTTCAGGGAGAGTGACCTAGTAGCGATCAGTGAAGAGGCGGGGCCAGGAGCTCGGACTCAAACCCCCGCAACCTCAACTAGGTGAGTACAACTAGGTGAGTACACACACACACACACACACACACACACACACACACACACACACACACACACACACATACACACACACACACATACACACACAAACACACACACACCACAAATAGGTGAGTACATACATACACACACACACACACACACACACAAAACACACACACCACACACACACACACACACACATACACACACACACACATACACACACAAACACACACACACCACAAATAGGTGAGTACATACATACACACACACACAAAAAAAAAAAAAAAAAAAAAAAAAAAAAAAAAAAAAAAAAAAAAAAAAAAAAAAAAAAAAAAAAAAATATGGGTGGCCTTAGAGGACGGAAAACCAGAGATCTGGTAGAAGAACCAGGGAGGAAAGACTGGGAGTTAGAGCTCCAAAAAAGGGAGGAAGAGTGGGGAAGGAAGATAGTAGAGCTTGGTAAGAAAATGGAGGAGCGGATAGCTGAAGAGTGCAGGAAGTGGGAAGTACAGGCCTTAGCAGCAGAAGCTAGGATACAGTGCTTAGAAGAGAAACTGCAAAGCCTGAAACAGATTAGAGAGACAAATGACAATTCAGACGTGACATCAGGAAATTCAAAGTCAGGCGCAGACAAGGGGATGGTAAGCAACAACGGAGACATGCCGTACAGGAAGGCCCTATCAGACCCCGTGGGGCCAGGGAAAAGACGACGAGCACACTGAGATCAAACGACAGGTCTGAAGACAATGATGGAAATTCAGAGTCAGGCGCAGACAAGGGGATGGTAAGCAACAACGGAGACATGCCGTACACGAAGGACCTATCAGACCCACGTGGGGCCAGGGAAAAGACGATGAGCACACTAAGATCAAGCGACAGGTCCGAAGAAAATGAAGGTTTGTTATATGCAGAGGTTCTAACAGCCAACTGCAGTAGCAAGGGACAGCTGGCCAGGAAAGACAGTCCACTAAGAATAGATGTTTCAGATATGACAGGGACTGAAGGCAAGAACATGTCAATGGAAGGAAACAAAATGCCTCAGGGAAGCAGATGGAGACTCAGTGGGAGGAGGAAAGGGCGAGGTCAGTTTTTGTGTACGGGCTCCAAGAAGCCAAGGGGGCCAACTTTGAAGAAATAAAACAGGAGGAGAAAAAAATGATTGAAGGCATCATGAAAACAATAGGGAGGGCATATGACCCAGGTGACAAATTTTCAGAGAATTGGGTGGTTTGCGAGTGGAAGGATACGGCCTGTCAGAGTAACTTTCAAGGAAGAATCAGTTCGAATCAAGATTCTGCAAGGGGAAAGCAAGACTGAGAGACAAAGAGGGGTACCAGAGAGTATACCTCGACCGCGACAGAACACAAGAAGAAAGGACTACACTGAAAGAGAGGGTACAGAGACGCAAGGAGGAACGAGAAGCAATGAAAATGAGCAGGACCCAGACACAGGAGGAAGGGCAAACACACCCCACAGAATCTCCCACCAAAAGACCCCACCCGCGACACTCCCAACGCAACTGAGCAACCTATACTCCAACCCACTCACTGTTCCCTCTGCCACCAACCCCCATATCACAAACCTCACCCAACAGCTGTCCCTTATGGGCATTCTGACCCCACCCCCATCAACACATACCCCACCTACACCACAGCCCCATATAGGCCCCCACCAAGGCTCTCCCTCCCCAACCCCAATATACTTGCATGACCACAATGATAGAAAAGAAACTAAAGGTTTGGTACACAAATGCGGATGGAATAATGAATAACATGAGGAGTGGAATGAAAGAATCAGTGAAAAATCCCCAGACATCATAGCAGTCACAGAAACAAAACTCGCTGAGATAAAAACAGACACAATCTTCCCAACAGGATATCAGATCCTGAGGAAAGATAGAAGGAGTAGAGGGGGAGGAGGGGTTGCACTGCTCATAAAACACCAATGGGGATTTGAGGAAATGGAAGGCATGGACATGATTGGAGAAAGAGACTACATTGTAGGTACAATTCAGTCCGGAGAACATAAAGTAGTCATTGGAGTGATGTATAACCCACCACAGAACTGCAGGAGGCCAAGAGAGGAGTACGAAGAAAACAACAGGGTGATGGTGGACACACTGGCTGAGGTGGCAAGAAGAGCTCACTCGAGCAGAGCAAAGTTACTGGTAATGGGCGATTTCAACCACAGGGAGATCGATGGGAAAACCTGGAGCCACATGGGGGGCCCGAAACATGGAGAGCAAAGATGATGGATGTGGTACTTGAAAAAACCCCATGCATCAACATGTCAGGGACACAACCAGAGAGAGAGGGGAGGATGAGCCAGCCAAGACTGGATCTTGTGTTCACCCTGAGCAGTTCAGACATCGAGGACATCACTTACGAGAGGCCCCTTGGAGCTAGCGATCATGTGGTTCTGAGTTTTGACTATATAGTAGAGTTACAAGTGGAGAAGGTAACAGGAACTGAAGGGGACAGGCCAAACTATAAAAGGGGGGACTACACAGGTATGAGAAACTTCCTGCAGGAGGTTCAGTGGGACAGAGAAATGGGAGGAAAATCAGTAAACGAGATGATGGAATATGTGGCAACAAAGTGCAAGGAGGCAGAGGAAAGTTTTGTTCCCAAGGGAAACAGAAATAATAGGAAGACCAAGACGAGTCCTTGGTTTACCCGAAGGTGTAGGGAGGCAAAAGCTAAGTGCAACAGAGAATGGAAAAGGTACAGGAGGCATAGGACCCAGGAAAACAAGGAGATTAGTAGAAGAGCCAGAAACGAGTATGCGCAGATAAGGAGGGAGGCCCAGAGACAGTATGAAAACGACATAGCATCGAAAGTCAAATCTGACCGAAACTGCTGTATAGCCACATTAGGAAGAAGACAACAGTCAAGGACCAGGTGATAAGGCTGAGGAAAGAAGGTGGGGAACTCACAAAAAAAACGATCAAGAGGTATGTGAGGAGCTCAACACGAGATTTAAGGAAGTATTTACAGTAGAGACAGGAAGGACTCTGGGGGGACAGACCAGATGGGGACACCAACAAGGAATACACCAACAAGTGTTGGACGACATACATACAGATGAGGAGGAGGTGAAGAAACTGCTAAGGGACATCGATACCTCAAAGGCAATGGGACCGGACAAACATCTCTCCATGGGTCCTTAGAGAGGGAGCAGATATGTTGTGCGTACCACTTACCACAATCTTCAACACATCCCTGGAAACTGGGCAACTACTGAGGTATGGAAGACAGCAAATGTAGTTCCCATTTTCAAAAAAGGAGACAGAAAAGAGGCACTAAACTATAGACCTGTGTCATTGACGTGTATAGTATGCAAAATTATGGAGAAGATTATCAGGAGGAGAGTGGTGGAGCACCTGGAACGGAAAAAGGAGTATAAATGCCAACCAGCACGGATTCACGGAAGGCAAATCCTGTGTCACAAACCTTCTGGAGTTTTATGATAAAATAACAGAAGTAAGACAAGAGAGAGAGGGGGTGGGTTGATTGCATCTTCTTGGACTGCAAGAAGGCCTTTGACACAGTTCCTCACAAGAGATTAGTGCAGAAGCTAGAGCATCAGGCGCATATAACAGGAAGGGCACTGCAATGGATCAGAGAATACCCGACAGGGAGGCAACAACGAGTCATGGTACGTAATGATGTATCACAGTGGGCACCTGTGACGAGCGGGGTCCCACAGGGGGTCGGTCCTAGGACCAGTGCTATTTTTGGTATATGTGAACGACATGACGGAAGGGTTAGACTCAGAAGTGTCCCTGTTTGCAGATGATGTGAAGTTAATGAGGAGAATTAAATCTGATGAGGACCAGGCAGGACTTCAAAGAGACCTGGACAGACTGGACACCTGGTCCAGCCCAAAAGGCTTCTCGAATTTAATCCTGCCAAATGCAAAGTCATGAAGATAGGGGGAAAGGGGACAGAAGACCACAGACAGAGTATAGGCTAGGTGGCCAAAGACTGCAAACCTCACTCAAGGAGAAAGATCTTGGGGTGAGTATAACACCGAGCATGTCTCCGGAAGCACACATCAATCAGATAACTGCTGCAGCATATGGCGCCTGGCAAACCTGAGAACAGCATTCCGACACCTTAGTAAGGAATCATTCAAGACACTGTACACCGTGTATGTCAGGCCCATACTGGAGTATGCAGCACCTGTTTGGAACCCGCACTTGATAAAGCACGTCAAGAAACTAGAGAAAGTACAAAGGTTTGCAACAAGGTTAGTTCCAGAGCTAAGGGGAATGTCCTATGAAGAAAGATTAAGGGAAATCGGCCTGACGACACTGGAGGACAGGAGGGTCAGGGGAGACATGATAACGACATATAAAATACTGCGTGGAATAGACAAGGTGGACAAGGACAGGATGTTCCAGGGAGGGGACACAGAAACAAGAGGCCACAATTGGGAAATTGAAGACACAAATGAGTCAGAGAGATAGTAGGAAGTATTTCTTCAGTCATAGAGTTGTAAGGCAGTGGAATAGCCTAGAAAATGACGTAGTGGAGGCAGGAACCATACACAGTTTTAAGACGAGGTTTGATAAAGCTCATGGAGCGGGGAGAGAGAGGGTCTAGTAGCAACCGGTGAAGAGGCGGGGCCAGGAGCTAGGACTCGACCCCTGCAACCACAAATAGGTGAGTACAAATAGGTGAGTACACACACACACACACACACACTCACACACACACACACACACACACACACACACACACACACACATAAGGACGTTACTGATAATAAAGAGGGGAGAGGGTAGCAAAGGGTTGCTGGGGGTTGGGAGAGGAGCATTCCACCTGAGCTGGGGGTTAATTAAAGCCCTTGGTGGTAGTTAGGGCCGACAGCATAGCTCAGGTTGTCCTGGTTAGGTGGTTACCAAGGGTTCCGTAACCTTCCCCCAAAAACCCCCAACACGGGGTGGATCCCCCCAACCTAAAATTATAGCACACACACACACAACCCCCAACAAAAAAAACCCGGGGGCTGGACCGACCCCCGCAACCTAATTAGTGAGTACACACACACACAAAACCACACCACCCCCACAACACACCACAAAAGTGGATTAGAAAAAGTAAATGCTCCCTAAAAACCTATAAGTTTGTCGGGTCAAAAAATGATTCAGAAAATCTTTGGATGGGTAAGTGAACACTTGTTATTGTCTATAAAGGCAACTGTACTTACATTTGTACTGATTAATACACAATTAGAATACCCCTTAGGATGCGGGAAAAAGCTCTATGTGGAGCAGAAAATAACCATGGGAAAAGAGACAAAAAATGTGACCGGGGAAAGAGAAAGAGGAAAACAAGCTGAAAGGGGTTTCCCACAAGGCCCCGTTTGTTACTGTAACCCTTTCCAAAATTAGTAAATACATGCCTGAACAGCAAGCATTTTTTTTCCGTCGGGGGGACGTGAAACGCTAAAAGAAAAGTGCGAAAAAGAGAGGGGTGCAAAATACTTGGACAGGCTGGGGGACTGGTCGTAAAAGTGGCTATGAAATAAACGCAAGAAAAAGGGACTTTTCACCAAAGTACAGAAATTCGAATGAAATAATGGCTGAAGGTACAAAAGGCAAAACATCTGCAAGGAGGGGGAAGAATAAAAAAGTATATTACAGCAGGTGAACAAAGGACAAAAGCCTGGGAATTAAGGAATCAATAAGCATAACAGTACACGTGCTTATGCCACACTATCAGAGTTTTCCCCGCACCAGAAAAGCTTTCACAGTTTATAAAGAATGTTTATAGTCTAGAAAAAATGCAATTATTTTTTAAAAAAACCTAAGCTAGAAAAAAAACTACAAATTAACCCCTTTCGCCCTGAAGAATTTTAAAAGGAAAATAAAAATTTGGTACTTCCCCAATTCTGAAAGTGCTACCGGACAGTAGACGAAACGGGGGTGAGGGGAAAGGGAAAAACTACTATTAAACATGGAAAAAATTTTTTTGGAAGAAGGTTAATAAAACCGAAAAGTTTTAAAGAAAAAATTTTGGGTTTTTTTTTTGTTTTTCCCCCCCTTTTTTTTTTTTAAAACTTTAGGGCTAAATGAAAAACGTTTTTTCCCAGAATTTTATTTATAAACCAATTCAAAACTACAAAAAAACCCAAAACCCCCCCCAAAAAAACCCAAAATTTACCCCCCCACACCACAAAAAATTTTAAAAAATTAAAAAAAATAATAAATTAAATAAAAATTTATTACCAAACCCTTTAGAATAGAAAAAACAAAGGGCCGAAAATCACCTATAGGAATAAAAGGCAAAGGACCCCTAAAAAAATTTACAAAACCCCCCACAAAACCCCAAAACCCAAAACCCACCAAAAAAACACCACAACCCCCCCCAAAACAACCCCCACACCCACAAAACCCCAAAAAACCCCCCAAAAAACCCCCCAAAAAAAAAAACCCCCCCAAACCCAAAAAACTAAAAAAATTTTTAAAATTTTAATTAAATTTTTATTAAAAAAATTTTTTTATATAAAAAAATAAAAAAAAAAATTTTTGGGAAGATTTTAAAAACCAATTTTATCTTATTTTGGAAAATAAAAATTTGTGGGGTGGAAAACGCTCAAAAGATACCCAGATGTTGCACATGTGTCTTAATCTCAGACATACTCCTTCACTCTGCGACCATTGGCAAAGAGAATGATTGGAAGAGGCAGAATAATAAAAAGCTACGAAGTACACTTAAGATAAGAAATTTAGTGTGACTTTTCTTGAACAGTTTATGAATGAGATCAAAAACAGAGGTAACCAGATGAATGCACGCTCATACTTGGTAGACTAATGAAGGGAACAGATTAGGTCTACCCATGTAACTAATACATGATACACATACACACACACTACACTCACACACACACACCCACACACACACACACACACACACACACACACACACACACACACACACACACACACACACACACACATACACACACACACACACACACACACACACACACACACACACACACACACACACACACACACACATATATATTATATATATATATATATATATATATATATATATAATATATATTATATATATATATATATATATATAGCAAAACAACCACTGTGAAAGAATAGAGAAATTCCAAGCGCTTTCGTGACTACTCACATTATCAAGGAACAATAAAAGTAATGCATCAAAGGAAGGCACATAAAGGGTCTAGTCCACACCTCATTATCACATCCCACAACAAAGCAACACCTGACGCGCGACTCATAAGAAGGGGAACACTGCAGCAGGCCCAGTGGCCCAACTAGACAGGTCCTTCACACAACCCACCAACAAACTATTCTACCCAAGAATTAAGCATTTTAAAATTTATTGTTTGTCCAATGCATTATTAAATTCTTCCCAAATTCTATTAATTATAAATGGATCTAATTTATATAAACCAAAATAAATATTCGTGGTTTATATAAATTAGATCCATTAATAATTAATAGAATTTGGGAAGAATTTAATAATACATTGGACAAATAATAAATTTTAAAATGCTTAATTCTTGGGTAGAATAGTTTGTTGGTGGGTTGTGTGAAGGACCTGTCTAGTTGGGCCACTGGGCCTGCTGCAGTGTTCCCCTTCTTATGAGTCGCGCGTCAGGTGTTGCTTTGTTGTGGGATGTGATAGTGAGGAGTGGGCTAGACCCTTTATATGCCTTCCTTTGATGCATTACTTTTATTGTTCCTTGATAATGTGAGTAGTCACGAAAGCGCTTGGAATTTCTCTATTCTTTCACAGTGGTTGTTTTGCATATTCTGAAATCACCTGTTTACTGTGATCTTATTGCATATGTATATATATATATATATATATATATATATATATATATATTATATATATATATATATAATATATATATATATTTATATTTAATATATTTTATATATAAATATATATAATATATATAATATATATATATATATATATATATATATATATTAATATGTATATTTAATGGCACACCGGCCGATTCCCACCAGGAAGGGTGGCCCGAAAAAGAAAAACTTTCACCATCATTCACTCCATCACTGTCTTGCCAGAAGGGTGCTTTACACTACAGTTTTTTAAACTGCAACATTAACACCCCTCCTTCAGAGTGCAGACACTGTACTTCCCCATCTCCAGGACTCAAGTCCGGCCTCCCGGTTTCCCTAAATTTCCCTTCATAAATGTTACTTTGCTCACACTCCAACAGCACGCCCAAGTATTAAAAACCACTTGTCTCCATTCACTCCTATCAAACACGCTCACGCATGCCCGCTGGAAGTCCAAGCCCCTCGCACACAAAACCTCCTTTACCCCCTCCCTCCAACCTTTCCTAGGCCGACCCCTACCCCGCCTTCCTTCCACTACAGACTGATACACTCCTGAAGTCATTCTGTTTCGCTCCATCCTCTCTACATGTCCGAACCACCTCAACAACCCTTCCTCACCCCTCTGGACAACAGTTTTGGCAATCTCGCACCTCCTCCTAACTTCCAAACTACGAATTCTCTGCATTATATTCACACCACACATTGCCCTCAGACATGACATCTCCACTGCCTCCATCCTTCTCCTCGCTGCAACATTCATCACGCATGCTTCACACCCATATAAGAGCGTTGGTAAAACTATACTCTCATACATTCCCCTCTTTGCCTCCAAGGACAAAGTTCTTTGTCTCCACAGACTCCTAAGTGCACCCGCTCACCCTTTTTCCCCTCATCAATTCTATGATTCACCTCATCTTTCATAGACCCATCCGCTGACACGTCCACTCCCAAATATCTGAATACATTCACCTCCTCCATACTCTCTCCCTCCAATCTGATATCCAATCTTTCATCACCTAATCTTTTTGTTATCCTCATAACCTTACTCTTTCCTGTATTCACTTTTAATTTTCTCCTTTTACATACCCTACCAAATTCATCCGCCAACCTCTGCAACTTCTCTTCAGAATCTCCCAAGAGCACAGTGTCACCAGCAAAGAGCAACTGTGACAACTCCCACTTTATGTGTGATTCTTTATCTTTTAACTCCACGCCTCTTGCCAAGACCATCGCATTTACTTCTCTTACAACCCCATCTATAAATATATTAAACAACCACGGTGACATCACACATCCTTGTCTAAGGCCTACTTTTATTTGGAAATAATCTCCCTCTTTCCAACATACTCTAACTTGAGCCTCACTATCCTCCTAAAAGCTCTTCACTGCTTTCAGTAACCTACCTCCTATACCATACATCTGCAACATCTGCCACATTGCCCCCCTATCCACCCTGTCATATGCCTTTTCCAAATCCATAAATGTCACTAAAACCTCTTTAGCCTTATCTAAATACTGTTCACTCATATGTTTCACTGTCCACACACCCCCTACCTTTCCTAAAGCCTCCTTGTTCATCTGCTATCCTATTCTCCGTCTTACTCTTATTTCTTTCAATAATAACTCTATCATACACTTTACCAGGTATACTCAACAGACTTATCCACCTATAATTTTTGCTCTCTTTTGTCTCCTTTGCCTTTATACAAAGGAACTATGCATGCTCTCTGCCAATCCCTAGGTACCTTACCCTCTTCCATACACCTGTTAAACAATAGCACCAACCACTTCAAAACTATATCCCCACCTGCTTTTAACATTTCTATATGTATCCCATCAATCCCAGCTGCCTTACCCCCTTTCATTTTACCAACTGCCTCACGAACTTCCCCCACACTCACAACTGGCTCTTCCTCACTCCTACAAGATGTTATTCCTCCTTGCCCTATACACGAAATCACAGCTTGCCTATCTTCATCAACATTTAACAATTCCTCAAAATATTCCCTCCATCTTCCCAATACCTCTAACTCTCCATTAAATAACTCTCCTCTCCTATTTTTAACTGACAAATCCATATGTTCTCTAGGCTTCCTTAACTTGTTAATCTCACTCCAAAACTTTTTCTTATTTTCAACAAAATTTGTTGATAACACCTCACCCACTCTCTCATTTGCTCTCTTTTTTACATTGCTTCACCACTCTCTTAACCTCTCTCTTTTTCTCCATATTACTCTTCCCTCCTTGCATCACTTCTACTTTGTAAAAACTTCTCATATGCTAACTTTTTCTCCTTACTACTCTCTTTACATCATCATTCCACCAATCGCTCCCTCTTCCCTCCTGCACCCACCTTCCTGTAACCACAAACTTCTGCTGAACACTCTAACACTACATTTTTAAAACCTACCCTATACCTCTTCGACCCCATTGCCTATGCTCTCATTAGCCCATCTATCCTCCAATAGCTGTTTATATCTTACCCTGCCTCCTCTTTTAGTTTATAAACCTTCACCTCTCTCTTCCCTGATGCTTCTATTCTCCATGTATTCCATCTACCTTTTACTCTCATGTGTTACACAACTAGAAAGTGATCTGATATATCTGTGGCCCCTCTATAAACATGTACATCCTGAAGTCTACTCAACAGTCTTTTATCTACCAATACATAATCCAACAAACTACTGTCATTTCGCCCTACATCATATCGTGTATACTTATTTATCCTCGTTTTCTTAAAATATGTATTACCTGTAACTAAACCCCTTTCTATACAAAGTTCAATCAAAGGGATCCCATTATCATTTACACCTGGCACCCCAAACTTACCTACCACACCCTCTCTAAAAGTTTCTCCTACTTTAGCATTCAGGTCCCCTACCACAATTACTCTCTCACTTGGCTCAAAGGCTTCTATACATTCACTTAACATCTCCCAAAATCTCTCTCTCTCTCTCCCCTCTACATTCCCCTCTTCTCCAGGTGCATACACGCTTATTATGACCCACTTTTCTCATCCAACCCTTACTTTAATCCACATAATCCTTGAATTTACACATTCATATTATCTTTTCTCCTTTCATAACTGATCCTTCAACATCATTGCCACCCCTTCCTTAGCTCTAACTCTCTCAGATACTCCAAATTTAATCCCATTTATTTCCCCCCACCGAAACTCCCCTACCCCCTTCAGCTTTGTTTCGCTTAGAGCCAGGTCATCCAACTTCTTTTCATTCATAACATCAGCAATCATCTGTTTTCCTTTTCTTGTCAATCAGCACTATAATAAATTATATATAAATAATATAATATATATAAATATAAATATTATATAATATATATATAATATATAAATTATATCTATATGATATAATAAATAATATATATAGATAATATAGAATATATATATAATATTATATCTATATATATATATATATATATTATACACAAACAATAATTCAACTCACCTGTACATGAATGATAAAAAAAAAATATATATTACTTGTCAGTCTTGGGATGACAGCGGTGACTGTTAATAATTCTTCAATTTAAAGAGTGATATAGACAGTAGTTGCTGGGCAGAAGGTGGACCGAAGGTCGCTCTGCTTCACCTTCCTTCCTTAACCTCTGCCTTTCATTACAACTGCTTGGTTGATTAAACGTGTACTACAGTCAAAGAATGCTTTAATTAATCTCTAAACCAGATTTGCAGACATGCTCCTCTCATATATCAGGGAGACATTCTCTCCTCAGTATATACATGGCGACAATTCTCCTCTCCAGTATAACAGGGAGACATGCTCCTCTCAGTATATACAGAGAGACATGCTCCTCTCAGTATTTACAGAGAGACATGCTCCTCTCAGTATATACAGAGAGACATGCTCCTCTCAGTATATACATGCTCCTCTCAGTATATACAGAGAGACATGCTCCTCTCAGTATATACAGAGAGACATGCTCCTCTCAGTATATACAGAGAGACATGCTCCTCTCAGTATATACAGAGAGACATGCTCCTCTCAGATATACAAAGACATCTCCTCTCATATATACAGAGATACATGCTCCTCTCAGCATTTACAGAGAGACGCTCCTCTCATATAACAGAGAACATTCTCCTCTCAGTATATACAGAGAGAACCCCCTGCTCCTCTCCAGTATATACGGAGAGACATGCTCCTCTCAGTATATACAGAGAGACATGCTCCTCTCAGTATATACAGAGAGACATGCTCCTCTCAGCATTTACAGAGAGACATGCTCCTCTCAGTATATACAGAGAGACATCTCTCTCAGTATATACAGAAGACATGCCCCTCAGTAATATACAGAGAGACATGCCCCTCTCACTATTTTACAAGAGACATGCTCCTCACAGTATATACATGCTCCCTCATAGATACGGAGAGAGATGCTCCTCTCATTAATCTACGAGAGACATGGCTCCTCTCAGTAGATACAGAGAGACATGCTCCTCTCAGTATATACAGAGAGACATGCTCCTCTCAGTATATACGGAGAGACATGCTCCTCTCAGTATATACATGCTCCTCTCAGTATATACGGAGAGACATGCTCCTCTCAGTATATACATGCTCCTCTCATGATATACAGAGAGACATGCCTCTCAGTATATCAGAAGACATGCTGCTCTCAACATTTACAGAGAGACATGCTCCGCTCAGTATATACAGAAGACATCTCCTCTCAGTAGATACCGAGAGACATGGCCCTCTCAGTATATACAGAGACACATGCTCCTCTCCGTATATACAGAGAGACTAGTCCTCACAGTATAAACAGATAGACTTGCTCCCTCTCCGATATACAGAGACACATGCTCCTCTCAGTATATACAGAGAGACATGCTCCTCTCAGTATATACAGAGAGACATGCTCCTCTCAGTATATACAGAGAGACATGCTCCTCTCAGTATATACAGAGAGACCTGCTCCTGCTCAGCACACAAAGATGTTACTGTCAATGTTCACTTAACTACTAATAGCAATAACCGTTTGAACCGAGCCTTAGGTAAACTACCTCGCACATATAAATAATTCGACGACCTAAACAAGCATAACACGCTTCCCTATAATGTATAAAAACTTATAAAACCTAGGGTTATTATGTAAAATTAACGCACTGAACACTGGTTTTTAGTACTGTTAAAGAAAAGGAATTCAAGTAGAGTGGCGTGTTGTCGCAAGCAGCTTGCGCAAGGTGTTGACAACCTCCAATGGTAACTTCACACATCTCCACCATTTTAACAAATAATGGTACGTGAAGACTCACGAAATCGTAATGACAACGATTGCAAACAAAACCTTACCACGGCGGGCTTGAACTTATAAACTCCAGGCCTGCGCGTAAATCCACTTCGCCATATGGCTACAATAAGATTCATTCAACTAGATATATTCTACACCATAAGAGGTTACAAGCCACCACTGTGACCACAAATAAATACTGACATTTGTATATAATAAAAAACACAAGTCAGTGACAAAATAAAATCTGTTTAACCGGTGAATCTTTCTAAATTAGTGTATGTATTGCATCTGTTTTGCTATAGACCACAGAGACAGCTGGTTCGATATAGAATGTAAGACAACTGACTCATAATCTGTCATAGTGGTGTGTTCTTCCTCCAAGTTGTCCCTCACTCGTGCTTCACTCTGTCTCCCCCAAACCGAATACAGAGGTGATCAAAACTTCTAAATCTAAACGAAGAAATAACAAGATAAATGGGGACATATAAGTAATGAAGAGGTAGGATGAGTTAGGCAGCTCATCAACCTTGACTCTCCCTCTACATCAATGGTATAAAATACGACACAAGTGAACATCTGGGTAACATATAATGTAGAGTTTCCACCATCCAGTGGCTTTTATCACACAAATTCTGGACTAATTAGAAGACAGTAGAACTATATAAAAGATGAGTCATCAGCCCTCGCCTTGCTGAGGACTGATAACCTCTTCTGGATGGCAAATCTACATTATAGATCCCCAATGTTCATAAGTGAAAAAGTTTCACCAGGACTCTTCCTTCCTCTAGTTATTAAAGCACTCCCACACCTTCCCGAACATAATGTATACGTGTATGCTTGTGTCCTGTATGTCTGTATACATGTGTCCTGTATGTCTGTATACATGTGTCCTGTATGTCTGTATACATGTGTCCTGTATGTCTGTATAACATGTGTCCGTAAGCTGTATACCTGTGTACCTGTGTGGTCGTATACATTTCCTGTACGTCTGTATACAGGTTCCTGTATTCTGTATACATGTGTCCCTGTAATCTGTATACATGCGTCCTGTGTTTCTGTATACAGTGTCCTGATGTCTTATACATGTGCCTTGTAATGTCGGTATACATTTCCTGTATGTCTGTAACATGTGTCCTGTATGTCTGTATACATGTGTCCTGTATGTCTGTATACATGTGTCCTGTATGTCTGTATACATGTGTCCTGTATTCTGATACATGTGGTCCTGTTGTCTGTATACATGTGTCCTGTATGTCAGTTAAACATGTGTCCTTATTTCTGTATTACATGTTCCCCTGTATGTCCTGTAAACAATGTGTCCTGGTATGTCGGTATACATGTGTCCTGTACGTCTGTAAAACTTGTGGCCCTGTATTCTGTATACATGTGTCCTGTATTCTGTATACATGTGTCCTTGTGTCTGTATACATGTGTCCTTATGTCTGGTATACATGTGTCCTGTAAATGTTCTGTATACATGTGTACCCTGATGTCTGTATACATGTGTCCTGTGGTCCTGTATACATGTGTCCTGTATGTCTGTAAACATGTGTCCTGTATGTCTGTATACCTGTGTCCTGTAATGTCTGTAAACCTTGTCCTGTATGTCTGTATACATGTTTCCCTGTATGTCTGTATACATGTGGTCCTGAATGTCTGTATAAATGTATGCCTGTATTGGTGATCGTGCCGGTAAGTGTGTATAAACGTGTGCCCTGTGTGTACATGCTCCCAGGTATGTTGTTACATGTGTCCCTGTATGTGTGTATACATGTGTCCTTATGTCTGTAAACATGTGTCCCTGTATGTCCTTATACATGGTCCTGAATGTCTGTAAACATGTTCCTTATTCCTGTGTACAGGTGTCCTTATGTCTGTAAACATGTGTCCTGTATGTCTGTGTACATGTGTCCTGTATGTCTGTAAACATGTGTCCTGTATGTCTACATACATTTGTCCCTGTATGTCTGTGTAACCTGTGTCCTGTAATAGTCTGGTAAACAGTGTCCTGTATGTCTGTATACATGTGTCCTGTATGTCTGTATACATGTGTCCTGTATGTCTGTAAACATGTGTCCTGTATGTCTACATACATGTGTCCTGTATGTCTGTATACATGTGTCCTGTATGTCTGTATACATGTGTCCTGTATGTCTGTATACATGTGTCCTGTATGTCTGTAAACATGTGTCCTGTATGTCTGTATACATGTGTCCTGTATGTCTGTATACATGTGTCCTGTATGTCTGTATACATGTGTCCTGTATGTGTGTGTACATGTGTCCTGTATGTGTGTGTGCATGTGTCCTGTATGTCTGTATACATGTGTCCTGTATGTATGTATACATACGTCATGTATGTCTGTATACATGTGTCCTGTATGTATACATGTGTCCTGTATGTCTGTATACATATGTCCTGTATGTCTGTATAAATGTATCCTGTATGTGTGTGTATATGTGTCCTGTATGTGTGTATACGTGTGCCCTGTGTGTACATGCGTCCTGTATGTGTGTGTACATGTGTCCTGTATGTGTGTATACATGTGTCCGTGTATGTGTGTCGTATCCTGTGTCCTGTATGTTGTATGCATGTGTCCCCTGTATGTGTGGGTATGATTGTCCTCATGGTGTATACATCGTCCTGCTTATGTGTATGCATGTGTTCCCTATATGTATGCATGCATGTTTCTGTATGGGTGGGTATACATTGACCTTGTATGTGTGCATGCACGTGCCCTAGTGTTGTATGCAAGTGTCCTCCATGTGTGATACATTAGGTCCAGCAATGAGTATGCGGTGTTCAATATGTATGCATGCATGTGCCCTGATGTGTGTATACATGGGTCCTGTAGTGTGTGTTACAATGTGCCTGTATGTGGTGAATACTTGTGTATCCCCTGTATGTGGTAACATGTGTCCTGCATGTGTGGTGTACAGTGTCCTGATGTGTGTCTACATGTTTCCTTTAGTGTGTGTACATGGCCCTGTATAGTGTATATATGGTCCTGTAAAGTGTGTTATGCATGTGTCCCGTATGTGGTGTAGTCATGTGTCCGTATGTGTGAATACATGTGTCCTTTATTGTTCTAGCAGTCTCCTGTATGTGCATACATTGTTCCTGTAAATGGTGGTGTAACAAATGCGTCCTGTATGGTGTGTGTATACATGCGTCCTGCCATGTGTGTATTCATTTGTTCCTACTGTGTGTACGCAGTAATCCTAACCCTGTATGTGAGTATGCACGTGTGCCTGTATGTGTATGTACATATGCTCTTGGTGTGAGTATCATGTTTCCTGTATGTATACATTGTCTGCGTTAAGTGTCCTGTCTGTGTGTTATCAAGTAATAAAAAAAAATCCTGTATGTGTTAATGAATGGTTTCTTATTATGTGTGTGTACATGTGTCCTGTAGTGTGTATAACATGTGTCCTGTATGTGTGTATGCATGTGTCCTGTATGTTGTATACATGTGTCCTTTATGTGTGGTAAACATGTTCCCCCTGTATAAATTGTGTGTATACATGTGTCCCTGTATTGATTATACACACACGAGTACCTGTATATGTGTTATACATGTTCCTGTGGTGTAATACATGTGTCTCTTATGTGTGTACACATGAGTTCCCTGTTATGTGTTTATACCATGTGCCTTCTGTGTGTATTACCATGGTGGTCCAGCATGTGTGTATAACACAGTTCCCTGGGCACATGTGTATGGCATGTGTCCTATATGTATAGTGCATGCAGTGGGGCTGTGGGGCTTTCCTGGGTTGGTGGTGGCCCTGGTGGTTAAAAAACAAAACAACGAAAACGAACGTCCAACCTTAACGCTAGGGGCGAACACGCTACGCTTCTCCCTCTTCTTCTCCTCCTCCCCTTCTCTCCTCCCAAAAACAAAAACCACGCTCCTCCCCTCGCCTCCAGCTTCATCCTAACGCTCTCGATTGGGGGTAAACTAACAAAAACAACGCTCTTAAACGCTCCTCAAACGTAACGCTCCCGACAACACGCTAAAAATTAACGCTCCTCTCTCAGCTCCTCCTCTCCCCCAACGCTTAACGCTCCCCTCCTCCTAAACGAAAACACGAACGAAAAATAACGCGCTTTTCTGGGTGGCCTGGGTGGTTAACAAAAAAAACAGAAACGAACACGCTCCTCCTCCTAACGCTCTCTCCCTCACCTCCTCGTCCCCTCTCCGAACGCTCCCACCTCTCCCTCTAAAACGCCCGCCTTGCCGCTCTAAAAACGCTCTCAAATTAACGCACGGCCCCCTCAACGCTTCACTTACAAATTAACACGAAACAACAAAAGTAACGCCGCCCCTCTCGCTTCACACAAATCACAACAACCACATCATCCAATCTTCACACGGTTAGGAGGGAGAGAGGAGGGCTGGGTTTTCGTTCCTCCCAGCCAGAGTAGAAACATAGGATGGGATGACGGTTGAGTGTTTCATTTTTCTTTCCAACCTGTTTGTCTATGCTTCCCCCCCCCCCCCCCATGTTTTCCCATGTTCCATCTATGTCCCCCATCCGTAAAATGGTAACCCCCTTGGTGTTAAGTTAGTCGACGTCGAACGTTTGGTGTTGGTGGGTGGGGTCGCATCCGCAATATTCCCTGGGCCTGGGACAAAAAACAAAAAACTGACCTAAGGAGGGTGAGGAGGGGAGGGGAGGAGGGGAGGAGAGGGAAGGTATGGTGGACGGGGCCTGGGGTCACAGAACGCGTGCCGCGCCCGGGCGGGGGGCGCGGCCGCGGGGGGGGGCGCGGGGCGGGGGAGGGTGCGGCGGGGGGGGGGGCGCGGGGGGGTGGGGCGCGGGGGCCGGCGCGGTCGCGGGGGCGGGGGGGGCGTTGAACCCCACCCCGAACTACTCCATCTCTCCATGTAATAAAATTAACCTATCTCCCAGGTATTCATTGTGTTCGTATGTGGTAATATATGTGTCCTTTGTCTGTGTGTTATGCATTGTGTCCTGCTTGCGGGTAATACCTTCAACAAAATAACAAATACAAAACAACACAATCCACTTCACAAAAATTCAAATTTCAAAAAATACTCCTTGTCCTGCAAATGTGTATGCATGGTAATATTATTTTATCTAATATGTTACAACTGCATGCGACATCATGTGTCCTTATGTTGTGTATACATCGTGTTCAGTGTGTGTACTAGGTGTTCCTATAAGTAATGTTTGATTATAAGTGTCTCTGCTGAGTGTGTTACAATGTGTCCTGTAATGTGTTGTTTACACATGTTGTCCCTGGTAAGTGTGGTAAACATGTGTCAAGTATGTGTGTATTAACAAGAGTCCCAGTATGTGGTTTCATAACCCTGTTCCAGATAATGTGTGTACCCATGGTGACCATGTCCTTTATTATTACTCTCATAGAGTTCACCCTGTGATCCACAGTCAGTTTACTGGACAACCAGTTACCAGACATGATAGATTACACACTCTTATATCGTTAAGGGTCAGAATATTTCCCTATTTCCCCATTTTTTATTCCATTCGCGGGGTTTCTTCCTGTAGAGTGAGATGTATAACATTGTGTCCTGTAAATGTTTGAATAACCCAGGTGGTGCTGTATGTTTTGTATAAGATTTTGGGTTATACGATTGTGGGAACATAGTCCGAATGTGTGTATACATGTTTCCTGCAGTGTGTATACATGTGTCCCTGTATGTGTGTATACATGGTCCTGTGTTGTGTTATACATGTTCCTGTATGTTTGTATACATGATTCCAGTATGTGTGTATACATGGTGTCCTGTATGGTGGATACATGAGTTCCTGTATTGTGTAAACATGTGCCTGTAATGTGGATACATGGTACTGTATGGTGTGAATATGTTAACAAAAAACGCGATTCTAAAGCTTAGAGATCTCCAAGATGAATACTGAAAGGACTGCCCTTCTTGCATCCAGCCTGTTACTGGTTTTTCGTAACATGTATCAGTCCTTGTTCC
>NC_069441.1:14727705-14742705 GCF_026875155.1 Cherax quadricarinatus
GCACATACAGGCTAAAAATTTAATTCCCACACTGACAGGGTCAACAAAAAGGGGTGGGGGGAGTAGCGATTATTTTCAAAAAATTTTAAATTGTTGTGTTAACAAGATATTAAATTAAAGCGTCAGCCACTGAATCGTTTGTTACAGTTTTCTCGGGGGCCGGAAAAACAAATTTTTGGGTGTGATTTACAGGGCCCCAAATTTGATGGGGAGTGCATAAACTTCTATGGGACAAAATTCGAAAGGCTCTACATACGAAAATTTTTGTGCTAAGGGGAGATTTCAACTATAACAGTTTGACGGAGCAATATGACGGGAAATTTTAGATGGGGTTTTTCGTGATACGATCCGGATTGTTTTTTAAAACGTTGGTGACAGACCAAACTAGGGAAATAACCTCCTGACTTGGTTCTTCCCAGTGGGGAAAACCTAATTAATAACCCTTGGGGTTTATGATGAGTTTGGGGGAAGTGAAACACAATCACTCATTTTAAATATCAGGGAATTTCCCCCTAAAAAGGCAATCAAGTCCCCCCCCTGACTTTCGTTTGGGCTATTTCATAGGACTAAAAAATTAAACTTAGGGGGGCTAACGGAATGCCCTGACTAAGGGTCGGGTAGGGGGTGATGGTGCCGATATGAGCTTTCCGGGGCATATTCTAGCGCTCAGTCAAATTATGTTCCAAATGGGGAAATCAACAAAAAAAATGACCCCCAAAGGATAAAACAATAGATTAAAATATCTGATGCAAAAAAGGCATATAAGGAAATCAAAAGAGGAAGGGGCAATTTAAAGAAATCGATATTTTCAGTTAAAGAGAGAAAAAAAAAAGGGGAATTAGAAAAGAAAAAGAGATTATGGGGTTTAAAAGTTGAAAAAGAACGAAGACAACCCCAAAAGGATTTTTTCGGGTATACGAAGTAAATCAGGGAAAAGATAGGCCCCTCAAAATTTTCTGGGGTCAGCTCACTGCCGTGTAAGGAAATGTGTAAATTTTTAACACATACTTCCTCTCATTTTTAAAAGGGAGAACCAGCGATATTCCAAATGATAAATTATGAGAACGGCGATAATAAACTTTTCACATTAGGGTCACAAGTACATGGTCCTTAGGAAATAGATAAATTAAAACCTAAAAAATCCCCACCCTGATGAACTTTTGCAAGGTTTAAAGGAATGTAAAGAGGAGCTTAAAAAAAACCTTTGGCAATCTTTTCAAAAATATCACACAACGGCATGGGCCCGATAATGGAAAATGGCAAATGTATACCTTTTTTAAAAAACGGGTGACGGGCCCCTTAGCTTCGAACTATAGACCAATAACCCTAACCCCCATAGGGGAAAATTTTATGGAATCAATAATTGCCGAGGCAGTTCGAGCCATTTTGAAAAGCAAAATTTAATAAACGAATCTCAGCATTTTTTTAAAAAGGGCGTTCCTCCCTTACGAATTTTTTAAACTTTTTCACAAAAGGGTATTTGAGGGGGTAGATCATTAATGAATATATATGTGTATAGGACTTCGTAGGTTTTTGACAGGGTCCCCATCAAGACTATTGGGGAAAAATTTAAAAAACATGGAATAGAGGAGAAATTTTTCCGGATAAGGGGGTTTGAAAATGGGCACAGAAGTTTTGATAAAGGGGGAGAAATCAAGTGGGGAAGCGTCCGAGGGGGTTTTTCCACGGGGGTCAGTTTGGGCCCCCTGCGTCAAAATCACATAAACACATAGATGGGGGCATAAAGACCCGACATCGGAAATTTTTTTGCCGAGACCCCAAAAATAGGCCGTCGAATTCATTCTGACGAGGACTTTCGAGCACTCCGGGAAAATTTTTGAATAGACGATCGGGGTCGGAAATGGCAGATGCATTTTAAATATGCAAATGCAAAGTTAAAAATTTTGGGACAGGAAAAATAACCATGCCACATAAAAACAAATAAGGTCTTAATATTAGGGATTTGCGAAAAAGATTTAGGATTTCGGGTTTACATAACTAAAACCCCAGACAACAGGCATAAGTTTTTTCGAAATAAACTAATAGAATCCTTGTTTCTATAAAAGCATAATAATGGAGTCCTCGGGTTTTTTCTTAAAAACTCTAACCCTTGGTTGGCCTCATTTGATTATGCGCACAGTTTTGGTCACCGTATTACAGAAGGATTAAATTCTCTGAAAATGTACAAAGGAGATGACAAAGATGATCCCATGTATCAGAAACCTTCCCTATGAGGATAGCAAGGCCCGAAACGCACCCTAAAAGACGTAGAATTGGGGGGATAATTGGGGGTGTATAAAGGGAAAGACGGGAATAAAAAAAGGGGTTTAAAAATAGGTGCTAAAAATATCTAGCCAGACAGACTCGCAGCAAGTTTTAATTGGAAAAATTCAATTCGGAAAGGAATGGGAAATACTGGTTTGGGTAAAATTTGTGGATGATGGAACAAACTCCCCAAGTACCGTTATAGAGGCCAGAACGTTGTGTATTTTTAAAAATGGGTTGGAAAAATACATGATAGATGTGGGGGGGTGTGATTAGACCTGATGCTTGTGCTAACAGGTGGGTTGCCGGTTCCTCCCTTAAAGTCAATGTGACCTGACCTAATGGGTTTGGGTGCATTGGTTTAACCCGGGTAGGAGACTGGCCCCGCCTCCAGGGGCCATAGGCCTTTCGCATGCCTTCTTCTTATGTTCTTATTTTCTTATTTTTTGTCCCCTTTGTCTATTCCGGCAGTTTTTAATGTCTTTATCATTCTCCCCTGACCCCCCTGTCCTCCAGTGTCGCGGGCCGTTTTCCCTCAACCTTTCTCGTGGGACAATCCCCGTACTCTGGGACTAGTCTTGTTGAAAACCCTTTCATTCTCTAATTTCTTGACGTTTGCTAGGTGGGGATTCCAAACGGGTTTTCATACTCCATATGGCCTAGAATGGTATACAAGTCTTAAACCTCCTTAGGGGTATCGGAACGCTACCCCGTAGGTTTGCCAGGCGCCCGTATGCTGCAGCAGTTATCTGATTGATGTTGCCTCGGGAATATGCTGGGTGTTTACTCCCCTCAGATCTTTTTCCTTGAGTGGGGTTTGCAGTCTTTGGCCATCTAAACTATATTTTTTCTGCGGTCTTCTTTCCCCTTTCCCCAATCTCAGACTTTGCTTTTGCAGGTTAAATTAAAGGGACCGTTGCGGCCAGGCTTGAGCCTGTCCAGGTCTTTTTGTAGCCCCTGCCTGATCCCGTCCGATTTGTTTCTTCCATTAACTTCACTCACTCAATCAAGGACACTTCTGATTCTATCCCTTCCTTTATGTCTTCACATAACCAAGAACAGAACAGGTCCTGGGACTGCCCCCTTGGAACCCGTTTGTACGGCGCCCATCTGACCCTCGTCGCGTACCATACCTTGTTGCCTCCCTGTCAGATTTTTCTCTATCCTTGCAGTGCCTTTCCTGTTATGTGGCCGATCCTCTACTTTGCAGTAACCTCTTGTGGGGAACGTGTCGAAGGCCTTTCAGTCCATAAATATGCAGCATCCACCCCTCTCCCCTTTTTCTTACTTTGCACCTTGTCATAAAACCTAGGGGTTTTTCCTGACACAGGATTTCCTTCCCTGAACCGGCTGTTGTCAATTATACACTTTTTCTTTCCGGGGGCCCCCACCACCTCCTCCGATGATCTTCTCCATGACCTTGCTACTTACACGTTAGGATACAGGTCGTTTTAGTGCCTCATGTCTGTCTCCCTTTTAAAAAAATTGGACTTCATTTGCCATTTTCCATCCCTCAGGGTTCCCATTTTTTCAAATGATTTTGAAGATCTTTCTATGCTCACACAATACCTGCCCCCTTTTTTAAGGACCCTGGAGAATTTTTGTCGGTCCCACCCCCTTTGAGGTGTAATTCGCATAGCAGCTTCTTCACCTCCCCCTTTGGGTTTAAATTGTACCCATCCAGCACTTGCTGGGTGCCCCCCATTCTGATTTTTTGGAGCCCTACGGTTTCCACGTAAATCCCTCTTTAAATCTTGTGTTAAAACTCCTGACAAACCTCTCGTCTTTCTTGTGAATTTCCCCCAACCCCCTTTCCCTCAGCTTGTTTACCTGGTCCTTGACTGTTGTTTTCTTCCTAGTGGCTGAAACAACAGCTTCGGGTCAGTCTTTTTTTTTGAGCATTCATTTTCATATGTCTCTGAGCCTCCCTTTCTTATCTTGCATTTTCGTTTCTGGCTTTTTTCTGTTTTTTTTATTTTCCTGATTCTCTGTCTTCTGTCCCTTTTTCCTTTCCTATACACCTAGTTTTTGCCTCCCTACACCTTGGGTAACCAAGGACTCTTTCTTTTCTTCCCCATTATTTCTGTTTCCCTTGGGGAACAACCCTCTCCTCTGCCTCCTTGCATTTTGTTGTACATAGCCCATCATTTCTTGCACTGGTTTTCCGTCATTCCCCTCCCCCCACTGAATGTCTTTGAAGGAAGTTCCTCATCCGAGTATTCCCCCTTTTGTTTTTTGGGTTTTTTCCCCACCCTATTCCTCTACTCTCTCCATTTGGAGCTCAACAGTATCGAAGCACAGAACCACATGATCACGCTCCCAGGGCCTTTCATACATGAACCCCATGTCCGAACTACCATGATGTAAAAGGGTCCACCTTCCCTTTTTCATCCTCTCCTCCTCTCTGGAAATGCCCTCTAATATTTGATGCATGAGGTTTTCCAGTACCACATCCATCATTTTGGCTCTCCATTTTCGGGACCCCCAGGGGGCTCCAGTTTTCCCAGTCAATCTCCTTGTGATTGAAATCCCCATAACAGTAACTTTTCTCCCCCCCCATTGTCTCCCTTGCCACCTGGGGCTAGTGTGTCGACATTGCTCTTTTGCTCTCATCTATTTTTCTCTGGCCTCCTGCAGTTCGGGGGGGTTTTACATTACTGCAATTACACCTAAGCCCCAACTGGTTGTTCCTACTAAGTATCCCTTTCGCCCTGCCACCTTTCCCTTTCCCATTTTCTCAAAACCCCCCACTGGTTTTTTAATGAGCAGTGCAACTCCTCCTCCCCCCTCCTCCTCGTTTTTCCTGAGTTTTGATACCGATGGAAAATTGAAACTGTTATTTTTCTGGTGAGGTTTTTTTTTTTGAGGGTATTTTGTTGGGGGTGTCTCTTTATTTTTTCGGCCCCCCTTCATACTTTTTGTTATTCCATCTGCATTTGTATACCACACCTTCAACTTTTTTTCTAAGACGTGGGCTGAAGGGATATTGGGTTGGGGGAATGGGAGACCTGGTAAGGGAAATAGGGTTGTTGCTGTGGGGGTGGGAGTTTGTAAAGTAGTGGTGGGGGCATTGAGTGCATGGGTTTTTGATTTAGTGTTTGGGTTTCCGGGGTTGACCTGGTTGGGAGGCTTCTTAGGGAATTTTTAGGGGGGCTGTTTTGGGCTTCTTCCTGGGTCTGGGGTCCCTGTCTGTCTTCTCCATCCCCTCCTTTTTCCTCCCTTTTTGCCTTGTACCACTCTCTCAGTTTCTGCCTTTCTTCTTGTGTTTGTCCGGCGAATACACCTTTCCCGATGCCAGCAGTCCCTTAACTGCTTTCTCCTGCAGGACCTGGTCCGAGCGCTTTTGCCTTGAAGGGCCTCTCACTGGCCCGGGTTTTTTTTCTTACAAACCCCCCTATTCTCCGAAAATTTTTCCCGCTGGGGCACGTCGTTTCCCTTTTGCTTCATGACTTTTAAATTTCTTTTTTTCCCCTTTTTTTTCTTGCTTCATATGTTTTCCCCCTTTAAATTCCCGGAGCCCATACATAAAGACTGACCTCACCCCCTTTTATTCTCCCACTGCATATTCCTGTGTACCCCCCCCTTTAATTTGTTTTCCCCCCACTGCAGCTTTCCCTTTTTCAGTTTCACTGGGTAATTACTTGAGCTCGGGCCGTCATTTTCCCTTCTCCCCGGGTTTCCTGGGGTCGTTTTGCTGTTGGGGCCCCACAAAAACTTTTGCTCTTTCATTTGCTACAGTCTCCTCTGATAGACTTTTCCAGCAGGTGTGCCCCCTTTTTTTTTTTCCCCACAGTCCCCTTATTTGTGGGGGGTAGCGCTCTGTTGTCAAACCCAAAATGTTTTTTATTTTTTTTAGGGGTTTTCAGATTTCAATTCCCCCTTTTAAACTCGATTCTAGCTCTTTTTGCTTTGACATGCACCCCCACTTCCTGCTTTCCATTCATCCTCCTTTCCCTTCTCATGCTAAGTTTTTTAGTTTCTTTTCCCCTTCAGATGCCTTTTTAGACCCTGCTGCCCCAAACTTTCCCTTTTCGTTTTCCCCCTCCTGTCCTTTTTTTTTTTTTGTTGCTCTCTGGGAACCCTTTTTTTTTTTATCCCCGTTCCTCAAAGTGGGGGAAAACCATGTATTCGTATTTGGGGTTTGTTGTTATGTCAGAGTGTGGAGGGGAAGATGGGGAACTGGGCTATGTGGGAGAGATGGGGGGGGGAGGGGGGGGTTTTTAGGGGGAACGGGGGAGGGAGGGGGACGAGGGAGGGGGGGGGGCAAGGAAGTTGGGGATGTCGGTGGGGAGGGGGGATGTATGTTAGTCTATATGGTGGTGTGTGTGTACCCCTAAATTTTACTCACCTAAAATTTTGGTTGCAGGGGTCGAGACTCACCCTGGGCCCCCCCTCTTACGATCGTACTTTGGGTCCCCTCCTCTTTTGCTTTCCCGACTTTGTCATCCTCTTCTTTAAAACAGTATGGTTCCTGCCCCATACTTCACTTGCTAGCATTTCCCCTTGCTGACAACTCATGACTGAAGAAACCTTCCCAAGCCCTGTGACTCGCGATCTTTCAGCTTCCAGTTGTGACCCTTTGTCCCTGTGTCCCCTCTCTGGAACTCCATCTCTGTCCACCTTGTCTATTCCCCCCCAGTATCTTGTATTCGTTATCTGTCTCCCCAACCCTTTTGTCCCCAGGGCGTCATCCGATTTCCCCTTTAAATTTCTTCGGAGAATTCCCTTGACTCTGGACTAGCCTTGTTGCAAACCTTTGTACTTTCTCTAACTTCTTTTTCGTGCTTTTACCAGGTGTGGGTTCCGACTGGTGCTGCATACTCCATAGGGCCAACATACCCCATACACAGTGACAGGCTTTAATATTCCTTATTAAGGTATCGGAACGCTTTTCTCGGGTTTTCCAGGCGCCCAGGGTGCACGGTTATTTTGGTTGATGTTGCCTCCGGGGGCTCGGTTATGTCACCCAAGGGCTTTTTCCCTGATGAGGTCGTGTTTTGTGCACCACCTATACTCGTCGCGGTCTTCTTTGTGTGTGTGTGTGTGGTTTTGTGTGTTGGGTGTGTGTTTTGTGTGGGGTAATTTTGTGGTAATTTTTGTTGGAATTATGGTGGGTTTTTTAAAGTACGAAAGGTAGGGCTTTGCGTTTAATGTAAGTCCATGGGCCCCTTTGGGTGCCCACAAACTTCTCGTGACCGACCCCCCAAACCCCCTGGGGCTTACCGGCCTATTTCAGTGTTGTGTGTGTGTGTGTGGTGTGTGTTTGGTGGTGTTGTTGTGTGTGTGGGGTGTGTGTGTGTGTATGTGGTGTGTATTGTGCGTGTTTTTTGTGTGTTTTTGGTGTGTGTGTGTGGGTTGGGTTTTGTGTGGTGTGTTTGTGGGATGTGTGGTATATATGTGTGGTTGTGTATGTGTGTGTGTTTGTGTGTGTGTTGTGGTGGTGTGTGTTTTGTGTATGAAGTGATTATGTGGTGTGTGTGTGTGGTTTTTGTGTGTTGTTTTTGGGGGGTTCCCCGTGTGTTTTTTGGGATGTGGTGTGTATATATATATATATATTATATATATATATATATATATAAATATTGTGTGTGGTGTGTTTTTGGTTGTGTGGGGTGTGTGGGTGTGTGTGTGTGTGTGTGTGTGTATGTTGTGTGGTGTGTGTGTGTTTATGTTCGAAATTTGTTGGGTTTTTTATTTCCTAAAAGTAGGTGGCTTTGCTTTGAGTGAATGTGATTCCAGGGCCCTTTTGGGCCACAACCTCTTGGACCTACTCCCACCCTCCTGAAACTTTCGCTCACCTCTTACAAAGTTCCTACCTGACCTGCTTTGTAAGTTAATCCCCCTGTTCAATGGATTTCCATTTGCTATTCCCTTTTTGAATACTGAGTGCCATTCTTTATCGTGCTATGAGATTAGACCTTCACATTTACTTGGCGGTTTTTTTGGAACCCGGAACCCCACACCCAAATACCACCAAAAGGGGATACAGTACTTGTAGTGCAGCTGTACCTGTAATTGTCCCAGCTCGTGTGACCCTGGCGTGTGCGTGTGTGTTGTGGTATGTGTGTGTGTGTGTGGCGGTGTGTGTGTGTGTGGTGTGTTGTGTGTGTGGTTGTGTGTTATGTGTGTTTTGGTGTGTGTGTGTGTGTGTGTGGTGGTGTGTGTGTTTGTGTGTGGTGTGGTGTGTGGTGGTGTTGTGTTGTGTGTGTGTTTTGTGTGTGGGGTGTTATTTGTGTTGTTGCGTGTGTGGGGTTGTGTTTTGTTGTGTGGTTTTGGTGTGGTAGTGGGTTTTGTTGGGGTGTGTGTGTGGGTGGTATTGTGTTGTGGTGTGCGTGTGGGGGTGTGGGTTTTGTGGGGTGTGTGTGGTGGTTGGGTTTTTGGGTGTGTGTGTTGGGGTTTTGTGTGTGTGTGTGGCGTGGGTGTGGGGTGGTGGTGTGTGTGTGTTGGTGGTGTGTGTGTGTGTTGGTGGTGTGTGGTGTGTTTAGTGTTGTGTGGTGTTGGGTGTGTGTTTGTTGTGTGTGTGTGTGTGTTGGTGTGTGTGTGTTGTGTGGTGGTTTTTTTTTATGTGTGTGTGTGTTGCGTGTGTGTTTTGTGTGGTGGGTGTGTGGTGTGGTGGGGGTGTTATTGTGGGTGCGTGGTGGTGGGTGGTGTGTGTGTGGTGTGGTGCGTTTGTGTGTGTGTGTGTGTGTGTGTGTGTGTGTGTGTGTGTGTGTGCGTGTGTTTGGGGGTGTGTGGTTGGTGTTGGGGGGTGTGGGGGGGGGGGGGGGGGGGGTGTGTGTGTGGTTGGGTGTGTGGGTGTGTGTGTGTGTGTGTGGGGTGTTGGGGTGTTGGTGTGGGTGGTGTGTGTTTGTGTTTTGGGGTTTCGGTGTGTGTGTGTGTGGGGGTGTGTTGTTGTGTGTGGTGGGGGGTTGTTGTGGGTGGGTGTGTGTGTGTGTGTGTGTGTGTGTGTGGGTGGTGTGTGTGGTGTGTGTGGTGGGGGGTGGTGGGGGTTGGGGTGTGTGTGGGTGTGTGTGTGTGGGGTGGTTTTGGGGGGGGGGGGGGGGGGGTGTGTGTGTGTGGTGTGGGTGGGTGGGGGGTTGTGTGTGGGGGGGGGGGGGGTGTGGGTGGTGGGGGGTGGTGTGTTTTTTGTTGCGGGTGGGGGGTGTGGGGTGGTGTGTGGCGTGGGCGGGGGGGTGGTTTTGGGGGGGGTGGTGGTGGGTGGGTGGGGTGTGGGGGTGTGTGTTCGCTGCGGATTAAGTGCAGTAAGAATTTTTTTTAGAAGAGGAACATATATGTTTCCCTACAGGGGAAGACACAAATTTTCTCATACTTCCGGGGGGGACACCACACACGAGTATCACATAGTTCAGGGAGACCACCACACGTATGACACATCTTCAGGGGGAGACACAAAACACTATTACACATACTTCAGGAGGGGCCACACCACGTAAATTTTCACATACTTCAGGGGCGAGAAAGCCCCACACACGTTTACACATACTTCAGAAGCGAGACCACACACACTATGTATCACATCTTCAGGGGGGAGACACACAAACAATATTACACATACTTCGGAGCGAGACCACCACACGTAGTATCACATACTTCAAGGGGGAAAACCCCACACACGTATGTTCACATACTTCGGGGGGAAACACACACACACTATTAACACATACTTAGGAGGGGGACGCACACACACGTATGTATCCATACTTCAGGAGGGAGACACACAAACACGTAAGTTTAAAAATACTTTAGGGGCGAGACGCACACACACGTATGTATCACTACTTCAGGAGGAACCCACACACGTATGTTCACATAAATTCAGGGGGGAGACACACACCACTATTATACTCTTCAGGGGGGGACACCACACACTATTATCACATACTTCAGGGGGAGACGCCACACACTATGTCCAATACTTCAGGAGCGGGGCACACACATATGTATCACAACTTCAAGAGCGAGACGCACACACACGATGTACAAACTTTAGGAGCGAGCCACACACACGTTGGTTTTACATACTTTAGGGGTGAGACGCACACCACGATGTATCACATACTTTGGAGCGAGACACACACACACTATGACACTACTTCAGGGGCGGACACACACACGAATTTTTCACATACTTCAGGGCGAGACACACACACACAAGTACACATACTTTGAAGCGGACCCACACACTAAGTACCACATACTTCAGGAGCGAGACGCACACACACGTATTATCACAACTTCAGGAGCGAGACACACACACACATATGATCAATACTTTCAGGAGCGAGACCACACACACGTATTATCACATATTCAGGGGCGAGACGCACACACCGTATTATCACAACTTCAGGAGGGGGACACACACCACTATGTATCACATACTTTAGGAGCGAGACGCACACACCGTATTATCAATACTTTAGGAGCGAGACGACACACACGTATGATCACATACTTCCGGAGCGAGACGCACCACCTAAGTATCACTACTTCGGAGGGAACACACACACACTAGTACACTACTTCAGGAGCAAACGCACACACACGTATTTTCACATATTTTAGGAGCAGACGCACAACACGTATATCACATACTTCAGGAGGAGACACACACACACGTATGATACATACTTCGAGCGAGACGCACACACAGTATTATCCATATCAGGAGGGAGACACACACACACTAGTATTACATACTTCAGGGGGAACGCACACACACGTATGTTCCATACTTCAGGAGCGAGACACACACATAGTTTACATACTTCAGGGGCGGAAAACACACACACATATGTATCAAAAAAACTTTAGAGCAGACGCACACACACGACATACATACTTTTGGGGGCAGACACACACATATTTACACATACTTCAGGAGGGAGACACACCATTTACACATACTTTAGGGGCGAGACCCACACACGTATGTATCACAACTTCAGGAGCGAGACACACACATATGTATCACATACTTCAGGAGCGAGACGCACACACACGTATGTATCACATACTTCAGGAGGGAGACACACACACACGTATGTATCACATACTTCAGGAGCGAGACGCACACACACGTATGTATCACATACTTCAGGAGCGAGACGCACACACACGTATGTATCACATACTTCAGGAGGGAGACGCACACACACGTATGTATCACATACTTTAGGGGCGAGACACCACATATTACACATACTTTTTGGGGCGAGACACACCACACGTATTACACAACTCAGGAGCGAGACGCACACACACTAGTATCACATACTTTTTAGACGAGAACACCCCACATATTTACATACTTCAAGCGAACGCCACACACGATGTATCACATACTTTGGAGCGAGACGCACACACACGTATTAATCACATACTTCGGAGCGAACACCACACACGTAGACCATACTTTTAGGGGCAGACCAAACACACGTAGTATCCATACTTCAGGAGCGAGACGCACACACACGTAGTATCACATTTTTCAGGGGGAGCCAAAAACCACGTATTTCCATACTTTAGGGGGGGACCACACACATATGTATCACATACTTAGGGCAGACACACACATATGTACCATACTTCAGGGGGCGAACGCACACACACGATGTTCACAACTTCGGGGGGAGAAAAACACACACACGTATGTACACATACTTCAGAGCGAGACGCAACACCCGGGATGTACACATCTTCAGGGCGAGACGCACACACACTAGTATCACATACTTCAGGGCGAGACGCACACACACAATTACACATACTTTGGAGGAGACACACACATATGTATCACATACTTTAAAGGGGGGATCCAGAGATAAGAAGTCATTTTTGATTTCGAGAAAAAATATGAATATAAATTAGATATCTGCTTCTCACAATTCGATTTATTAGAAAGTTAAAAATTATTAAAATTTTTTAGAGGGAGGTCTTAACTGTAACAATTGGGGCAAAAGAAAATGACTCTACCGTTCCCCACCCTTATTAAAAATTTCTCTCAAGATTGTAATAAAGTTTTTAGAATTTTCCGAATATTTAAAGTAAAAGGGACCAAAATTTCAAAATATGTACTTTTATTGTGGCAAACTTTTTGCTCTCCAGGGGGTTTATCAAGCCATTTCAAACAATATGTATGTGTAATGTTCGCCGAGACCGTAGTCCTGGCACGGGTCTCAATCTTGCCATGACCCGTCTCTGGCTCCCGAAACCTTTCTCCCTCGGGAGCCAGAGACGGGTCATGGCTTGATAAAGCTCCTGGAGAGCGAAACG
This sequence comes from Cherax quadricarinatus, assembly GCF_026875155.1. Taxonomy (NCBI): domain Eukaryota; kingdom Metazoa; phylum Arthropoda; class Malacostraca; order Decapoda; family Parastacidae; genus Cherax; species Cherax quadricarinatus. Next base: position 14,740,246 of record NC_069441.1, read on the forward strand.
TTGCCACAATAAAATGTCACATTAGTTGCACTTGTGTCCTTTTACTTTACATATTGTCGGTAATTCTACCAACTTTATTGCAATCTTGAGAGTGAATTATTTAATTACAAACAATACATGGACACAGAAGGTATATAAAGGCTCAGATTGAGGTGCAATACTAGTGAGGTAACATTTCGATGTTCACTAGTGGTAGTAGTAGTAGTAGTAGTAGTATTACTTTTGTCACTACTACTACTACTACCACTAGTGAACATCGAAATGGTACCTCACTAGTATTGCACCTCACTCTGAGCCTTTATATACCCTCTGTGTCCATGTATTGTTTGTAATGGCTTGATAAAGCTCCTGGAGAGCGAAACGTTGCCACAATAAAATGTCACATTAGTTGCACTTGTGTCCTTTTACTTTACACTCTCAAGATATTCTATCAATAAATACCCAGGTTAAATCTACTTAATGTGATGTTTACATACAGGTGACATCTGGCGGCCCTCAAGGCCATTGTAACAAATTTGTTTTTTGTAACCTAGGCCTAAATTAAAGTTACCAAGCCTTAATCATAAGAACATGAGAAAGAAGGAACACTGCAACAGGCTTACTGACCCATACGAAGCAGGTCCATGCTACCCCCCGGCCTAGAACAATAACCACCTAGTCAGGTCACTCCTACTTAATTAAGGAAGGAGCACGGCACCAGACCTGGTAGCCCAAGCTAGTCAGGTCAAACTCACACCCACCCACACTCACTCATGTATTTATCCAACCTATTTCGAAAACTACACAAGGTCTTAGCGTCTATGACGGTACTCGGGAGTTTGTTCCACTCATCCACGACTCTATTACCAAACCAGTGCTTTCCTATGTCCTTCCTGAATCTGAATTTTTCCAACTTGAAACCATTGCTGCGAGTCCTGTCTTGGCTGGATATTTTCAGCACGCTATTTACATCCCCTTTATTTATTCCTGTTTTCCATTTATACACCTCAGTCATATCCTCCCTAATTTTACGCCTTTCTAGAGAGTACAGATTCAGGGAACTCAGTCTATCCTCATAGGGAAGATTTCTTATACATGGGATCGACTTTGTCATCCTCCTCTGTACATTTTTCAGTGCATTTATATCCATTCTGTAATATGGTGACCAGTCGATGGCCAGTCTTAAAGTTTGGATTAATTCTGGCCTGTGGTCACAAACTGCCATTTTTATTAAAGACATTGGGAAAATTTAAATACTAGTTTTGAGATAATTTGTGAGTTTCTCATCCTATTGACTTCAAACCTACAACCCAAAAACTTGATAATGCAACTTCCGAGAGGCTTCAAACGTTGTGTAACTTAGTGCATTATGGGATACTGATCTATACGGATCATTGGGACTGGGGTTATACAATACGAATCGTGTAGTGACCGAAATACATTTAGGAATTATTGGTGCGAGGCGTGAACGTACACACTCGCTACACCTGTGTAACAGTGTAAACACGAACCTCCAACCTGATCACCTCCCATTCCTCAGATGATGTATGACCCGTACGGGCTTAATGCCTTCTCACAAATATCACTACTATTGTTTTTTTTTTTTGCATAATTTCCTAAATGTAAAATATATAAATGAATAATGTAATAATTTTGTAACAAAATATGATGCTGATTGAGCCCTTTTGAGAAATTTTGAGGGCGGGGGGGGGGGGGGTAGAATAACTGCGGAATGACGTCGTAGCTGTTCTACCCCCGTCTATAATAATAATAAAACAATATTAATAATAATAACAAAAATATATAATAGTGATGATATAAATGATATTAATAAAGAAATAAAGAAAGTTTTATGAATTATATTAAGTACAGGAGAGTAAGAGAGAGCCGCGAGAGAGCTGTGGCAGGTAACTTCTACATCAACTTCGTTCAGAGGAACTAATACCACAGTCTCATCAACACGCTGATGATGAACTTAGTGATCATGATCACACATTAAAAGCATCACACAGACTATCACCACTGATGGTTCTCTCAGTTCTAACAGTCGTCAGCCAGTTCCATGGTAATATAATAGAGAGAAGTATTATAATTTATACCCTCCTTCTAAGTGTTTGTCATATTCATAACTCTGAAAACTGCAGAAGCTATAACCACAGACAGTTTAATTATCTAGTCTGCTATCCTCATAATTTGTTTTAACTGGCTGAAGACCAAATTGCAACACGCTTGTGTCTGCAACCAAGCACACAGACATGCACAACGGTATTGATAAGGTTTCTTTAAGTTAAAGTGTTGTGTATACATAAGTACGACCCACGCTGCAGGGGTCTGGTAGTCACACTCACGACTCCAGATCTGAGAAGTCACAGGACAGACCTCAAGGAAGACTGACTCTCAAAAATGTCACAATTATACTCTTTGAAATATGATTATAATATAATAATGTGGACTGATTCTTACATAGGCTTCAGACAATAT
>NC_069441.1:14750205-14767705 GCF_026875155.1 Cherax quadricarinatus
TTTCCCATGCACCTGTGTGTTAGGCTAAAAAGGGAAAAACGGGTACTGGGCTTCCCAGTGACCTAGTGTGTGTCAGGTTAATTGAGGAAGGGGTACTGGTTTCCCCAGTGCACCTTGATGGTCGGTTTAATTGAGAGAAAGGTACGGGGCTTCCCAGTGCACCTAGTGTTTTGTCAGGTTAAATATGAGGAACAGGTCGGGCTTCCCAGTGCCCCTTGTAGTGTGTCGGGTTTAAATATGAGAGAAAAGGGACTGGGCTTCCCAGTGCACCTAGTTTTTTTCGGGTTAAATAGAGGAAAGGTACGGGGTTCCCGTGCATCTAGTATGTGTCGGGTTAATATGAGAGAACGGTACTGGGCTTCCCAGGCCCCCCTGTATTTGTGTCAGGTTAATATGAAGAACAGGTTGGGTTCCCCCAGTGACCTGTAGTGGTCAGGTTAATATGGGAACGGGTACGGGTTTCCCCAGGAACTAGTATGTGTCAGGTTAATATGAGAGAACAGGTACTGGGCTTCCCAGTGCACCTAGTAGTGTGTCAGGTTAATATGAGAGAACAGGTACTGGGCTTCCCAGTGCACCTAGTAGTGTGTCAGGTTAATATAAAAAAGAACAGGTAGGGGTTTCCCGGCACCTGTTGTGTGTCAGGTTAATATGAGGAACAGGTACTGGGTTTCCCAGCGCACCTAGTAGTGTGTCAGGTTAATTAGAGAGAAAGGTTTGGGCCCTTCCCCCAGTGCACCTAGTAGTGTGTCAGGTTAATATGAGAGAACAGGTACTGGGCTTCCCAGTGCACCTAGTAGTGTGTCAGGTTAATATGAGAGAACAGGTACTGGGCTTCCCAGTGCACCTAGTAGTGTGTCAGGTTAATATGAGAGAACAGGTCTGGGCTTCCAGGCACCTAGTAGTGTGTAGGTTAATATGAGAGAAAAAGGTATGGGCTTCCCATGCACCATAGTTGTCGGTTTTAATATGAGAGAACGGTACTGGGTTTCCCAGTGCACCTAGTAGTGTGCGGTTAATTGAGGAACGTCTGGGCTTCCCCAGTGCCCCTATTTATTTGTGTCGGGTTAATATGAGAGAACAGGACTGGGCCCCCCAGTGCACCTAGTAGTGTGTCAGGTTAATATGAGAGAACAGGTACTGGGCTTCCCAGTGCACCTAGTAGTGTGTCAGGTTAATATGAGAGAACAGGTACTGGGCTTCCCAGTGCACCTAGTAGTGTGTCAGGTTAATATGAGAGAACAGGTACTGGGCTTCCCAGTGACCTTGTAGGTGTCAGGTTAAATATGAGAAAAAGGGTTACGGGTTTCCCAGTCCCCCTAGTAGTGGTCAGGTTAATATAGGAACAGGTATGGGATTCCAGTGCACCTAGCAGTGGTCAGGTTAATATGAGAGAACGGGTACTGGCTTCCCCAGTTCCTAGTAGTGTGTCGGTTAAATATGAGAGAACAGGTATGGGCTTCCCGTGTACCTAGTAGTGGGTAGGTTAATTGAGAAAAAACAGTAGGGGTTCCCATGACCTGAGTGTGTCGGGTTTTAAATATGAGAGAACAGGTACGGGGTTTTTCCAGTCCCCCTGTAGTGTGTCAGGTTTAATATAAAAGAGAACGGTACTGGGTTCCCAGTGAAACCTAGATGTGTCAGGTTAATTTGAGAAAACAGGTACTGGGCCCCAGTGTCCCTAGTAGTGGTCAGGTTAATATGAGAGAACGGTACGGGGTTTCCCCATGTCCTAGTAGTGTGTCAGGTTAATATGAAGAACAGGTACTGGGTTTCCCCATTAAACCTGTTGTGTGGGTTTAAATGAGAGAAGAGGTACTGGGCTTCCCAGTGCCCCTAGTGTGGTCGGTTAATAGAGAAAAAGGGGTTTTACTGGGTTTCCCGTGCACCTGTATGTGTCAGGTTAATTAGAGAAAAACAGGTACTGGGCTTCCCCAGTGCACCTAGTAGTGTGTCGGGTTTAATAGAAGAACAGGTATGGGCCCCCGTGCCCCTTTAGTTGTGTCAGGTTAATTTAATGGAGAACAGGTCTGGGTTTCCCGGGAAACCTAGTAGTGTGTCGGGTTTTAATATAGAGAACAGGTAGGGTTCCCAATGCCCCTGTATGTGTCAGGTTAATTAAGAAAACAGGTACTGGGTTTCCCCCAGTGACCTAGTAGTGTGTCGGTTTAAATATGAGAAACAGGTACTGGGCTTCCAATGACCTAGAGTGTGTGGGTTAAATAAAGAAAAAAGGTTACTGGGTTTTTCCGTCCAGTTCTTATAGAATACTGATGTAAACAACCTTGATAAACCTAAGTAATTTTTAAAGTGGATAAACAAAGTGGATAAAACAAAAACAGAGCACTTAAGAAAATATGAACACAAATATTTAAGAGTTTTCGCTCTTGTCTTCGTGGTTTGTTGTGATATGCGATTTTTTTACTGAGGTATAATCTAAACTTTTCCGTGTTCGTGTTCAATCTGTGGTAGTCTTGTTATAACATTGTTATGTACACTCAGAGAGGATTTATTAAGCTTTTTAAACCCTGCTGGTAAAGAATTTTGGCTAAAACAACACCCCTCAGAAATATATATAAAAATACTTTTTAATTTCATTCATTTTTTGATTTTAATTGTGTGGGGAAACACAGAGCGTGGGGGGTTTTAAAGCATTCAAATTTGAAAGATTAAAGGTTTGTATAGATTCGGTATTCCAAAGGTGATCGCAATTGTAGGGGTCAAAATGGGAAAGAAAATTTCAGGGCTCTGTTACTAAAAGCCTATAATGAACCCACTGGGGCCTTGCGGGAAAGGGCTTACTTTAAACCCCATATGTCAGGGAATTTTTAAGTCAACATTTGTAAACAAATAACCCCTATATAGGGGTAGAGAGAAAGGCCCCATGAGACGTTTCGGTCCACCCTTGGGCTTTTACAGTTACATAACACACAAAAGGGGAAGGAACCGTAATATAGGAGAGGGGGACTGGGACGGGACACGGAGGAAAAAAAAAACTTAGAAAAAATGGGAAAGGTTAAATGGTATGGGGTAACAGTACTCTGTATTTGCACTATGTTTAAACTTTTTTTCCACATTGTACCCTAGATCTGAGATTATATTTTAATATTCCAAAAAAGAGCTTTCCCCCTACATTTTTTATTCGGGTTGGTATGGGCAGAGTATTTTAATGTTGTGCCCGTTTTTCCTCTTTCAGTCCCCCTTTATTAATCTCAAGCTGTCCCAAAGTTTTAATCACTGTTCTGGGCCCAGCCTGGTAAATTCTTAAAATCTTTTAATTTATATATATATATAATTATATATATAATATATATATATATATATTATTATATATATATTTATATATATATATATATATATATTTATATTATTTTTTATTATCACACTGGCGTTCCCAAAAAGCGGGTCCCCGAAAAAAAAAACTTTACCATCTTTCCCTCCATCACTGTCTTGCCAGAAGGGGGTTTTACATACAGTTTTTAAACTGCAACTTAACCCTCCTTCAGGTGCAGGCACTGTATTTCCCCATCTCCAGGACTCAAGTCCAGCCTGCCGGTTTCCCTGAATCCCTTCATAAATGTTACTTTGCTCACACTCCAACAGCACGTCAAGTTTTTAAAAACCTTTTGTCTCCATTCACCCCTATCAAACACGCTCACGCATCCCCGCTGGAAGTCCAAGCCCCTCATGCACAAAACACTCTTATACCCCCCTCCCTCCAACCTTCCTAGGCCGAACCCCTACCCCGCCTTCCTTCCACTACAGACTGATACACTCTTGAAGTCATTCTGTTTCGCCCCCATTTTTCTACATGTCCGAACCACCTCAACAACCCTTCCTCAGCCCTTGGACAACAGTTGTGGAATCCCGCACCTCCTCCTAACTTCCAAACTACGATTCTCTGCATTATTCACACCACCACTTTGGCCCTCGACAGCCATCTGCACGCCTCCAGCCTCTCCTTTTCGCTGCAACATTATCACCCATGTTTTTCACACCCATATAAGAGCGTTGGTAAAACTATACTCTCATACATTCCCCTCTTTGCCTCCAAGGACAAAGTTCTTTGTCTCCAGACTCCTAAGTACACCGCTCACCCTTTTCCTCTCATCAAATCTATGATTCACCTCATCTTTCATAGACCCATCCGCTGACACGTCCACTCCCAAATATCTGAATACATTCACCTCCTCCATACTCTCTCTCTCCAATCTGATATCCAATCTTTCATCACTTAATCTTTTTGTTATCCTCAGAACCTTACTCTTTCCTGTATTCACTTTTAATTTTCTTCTTTTTACATACCCTACCAAATTCATTCCACCAACCTCTGCAATTCTCTTCAGAATCTCCCAAGAGCCAGTGTCATCAGCAAAGAGCAACTGTTACAACTCCCACTTTATGTGTAAATTCTTTATCTTTTAAACTCCACGCCTCTTGCCAAACCCCCTCGCATTTACTTCTCTTACAACCCCATCTTATAAATATATTGAACAACCACGGTGTCATCACACATCCTTGACTAAGGCCTACTTTTACTGGGAAAAATTCCCTCTTTCCTACATACTCTAACTTGAGTCTCACTATCCTCGTAAAAACTCTTCACTACTTTCAGTAATCTACCTCGTATACCATACATCTGCAACATCTGCCACACTGCCCCCCTATCCACCCGGGCATAAAGCCCTTTCCAATTTCCCTAAATGCCACAAAAAACCTCTTTAAACCTTATCTAAATACTGTTCACTTATATGTTTCACTGTAAACACCTGGTCCACACACCCCCTACCTTTCCTAAAGCCTCCTTGTTCATCTGCTATCCTATTCTCCGTCTTACTCTTAATTCTTTCAACCATACAATTTACCAGGTATACTCAACAGACTTATCCCCCTATATTTTTTGCACTCTCTTTTGTCCCCTTTGCCTTTATACAAAGGAACTATGCATGCTCTCTGCCAATCCCTAGGTACCTTACCCTCTTCCATATATTTATTAAATAATAGCACCAACCACTCCAAAACTATATCCCCACCTGCTTTTAACATTTCTATCTGTATCCCATCAACCCCAGCTGCCTTACCCCCTTTCATTTTACCTACTACTTCACGAACTTCCCCCACACTCGCAACTGGCTCTTCCTCACTTCTACAAGATGTTATTCCTCCTTGCCCTATACACGAAATCACAGCTTCCCTATCTTCATCAACATTTAACAATTCCTCAAAATATTCCCTCCATCTTCCCAATACCTCTAACTCTCCATTTAATAACTCTCTCCTATTTTTAACTGACAAATCCATTTGTTCTCTAGGCTTCTTAACTTGTTAATCTCAATCCAAAATTTTTCTTATTTTCAACAAAATTTGTTGATAACATCTCACCCACTCTCTAATTTGCTCTCTTTTTACATTGCTTCACCACTCTCTTAACCTCTCTCTTTTTTCTCCATATACTCTTCCCTCCTTGCATCACTTCTACTTTGTAAAAACTTCTCATGTGCTAACTTTTTCTCCCTTACTACTCTCTTTACATCATCATTCCACCAATCGCTCCTCTTCCCTCCCGCACCACTTTCCTGTAACCACAAACTTCTGCTGAACACTCTAACACTACATTTTTAAACCTACCCCATACCTCTTCGACCCCATTGCCTATGCTCTCATTAGCCCATCTATCCTCCAATAGTTGTTTATATCTTACCCTAACTGCCTCCTCTTTTAGTTTATAAACCTTCACCTCTCTCTTACCTGATGCTTCTTTTTCTCCTTGTATCCCATTTTACCTTTTACTCTCAGTGTAGTTACACTAAAAAGTGATCTGATATATCTGTGGCCCCTCTATAAACATGTACATCCTAAAGTTACTCAACAGTCTTTTATCTCCCAAATTTACATAATCCAACAAACTACTGTCATTTCGCCCAAACATCATATCTTGTATACTTATTTATCCTCTTTTTTTTAAAAAAATTGGTGTTAAACCTATAACTAAACCCTTTCTATACAAAGTTCAATCAAAGGGCTCCCATTATCATTTACACCTGGCACCCCAAACTTAATCCCAAACACCCTCCCCTAAAAGTTTCTCCTACTTTAGCTTTCCCAGGTCCCCTCCCACATTACTCTCTCACTTAGTTCAAAGGTTCCTATACATTCACTTATAAATCTCCCAAAATCCCCTCTCTTCTCCCTCTACATTCCCCTCTTCTCCAGGTGCATACACGCTTTTAGACCCACTTTTCGCATCCAACCTTTACTTTAATCCACATAATCCTTAAATTTTTACACATTCATATTCTCTTTTCTCCTTCCATAACTGATCCTTCAAATTATTGCTCACCCTTCCTTAAACTCTAACTCTTCAGATACTCCAGATTTAACCCCGTATATATATTATATATATATATATATATATATATATATATATATTATATATGGTGTGTGTGTGTGTGTGGTGTGTGTGTGTGTGTGTGTGTGTTTTGGGTGTTGTGTGTGTGTGTGTGTGGGGGGGGTTTTTTTTGCCCGCCACAGGGAGACCCAGAATATCCGCAAATATGAAAACCTTCCCCCCTTGTTATAAATTCATCCCAATAGGGTCCGGAGACCCTTGGAGCAGGGGGCAAGTGTGCTCTAAATTTTCCTAAAAGAGCTGAGTGAGAAGCTCGTCATAGAAACCAAGGACCACAGGGCGACCCGCTTCCTCTTTCAGAGACTCAGTGTTTGCGATGTGGATCCAGTGTTGCGATCTGGAGCGCTCACGACTACATATTCGTTCTCATTTTTATTATTTTATAAGTAAATGTTATGTCAATGTATTTTGTCTTTAAATAAATATTTATATCATAATATAGGGGGTGGTATGGAGAAAAATTCTCAAACAGCTTCAGGGAGAACCTTGAGTTTTATCCCTGAAGCAAGTTTATTAACTTTTCTCTGGGATGAAGGGTACCCCAGGGCAGTTCTAGAGGTGACGCTGCTACCTCTCTCTCTCATATGATAATATATTTATATAATATTATATAATATTTATATATATATATTTATATATATATATCATGATATTATATATATATATATATATATATATTATATATATACATATATAATAAACACTGATCTCTGGCTGAAGGAGACTCGAACCTACGAACCTTAGGACAAGGTACGCAGTGCTTTACCAATCTACCCACACTGGACAATACCTTGGCTTGTAGCATGCACTACACGTTTGATCCAAGGCAGCCAGCTTTCAGGGAGAAGGCTTACAGCTTTTCATCTCATCCCCTGCATGCATCAGCCTTACTAGAGATTTGAACAATGCAAGGAATTCGCGAGAACATGCGATATATACACAAACACTGATCTCTGGCTGAAGGAGACTCGAACCTACGAACCTTAGGACAAGGTACGCAGTGCTTTACCAATCTACCCACACTGGACAATACCTTGGCGTGTAGCATGCGCTACACGTTTGATCCAAGGCAGCCAGCTTTCAGGGAGAAGGCTTACAGCTGTTTGTGTATATTTCGCATGCTTTCGCGAATTCCTTGCATTGTTCAAATCTCTAGTAAGGCTGATGCATGCAGGGGATGAGATGAAAAGCTGATTGCCTTGGATCAAACGTGTAGCGCATGCTACAAGCCAAGATATTGTCCAGTGTGGGTAGATTGGTAAAGCACTGCGTACCTTGTCCTAAGGTTCGTAGGTTCGAGTCTCCTTCAGCCAGAGATCAGTGTTTGTGTATATTTCGCATGCTCTCGCGAATTCCTTGCATATATATATATATATATATATATATATATATATATATATATATATATATATATATATATATATATATTATATATATATATATATATATATATATATTCTCCTTATGGAGTTGGTGTCCACCATAACCAGATCATTCCACTTTCCAGCTGCCCTAAGACTGAGAAACAACGCTTCCTGAAATCTTTGTTACCCATCTGTGTTGTTACTTTCCATCAATACCCTCCTTCCTTCTTGTAGCTGGTTCTTACAGGTGTTAAATGCCTGTCTATATCTGTCTTATTAGTTCCTGTAGCCTAAGACGGGTCTGACGTCCCCTGTGTACAGAGAAATGGATGATATTTTTGTTTAGATTCCTGAAGGCTATTCTGAGACTCGCTAGCCTAGCATAGGCTGACGAGCCATACAATTTATATGACTTCCTACGATATGCTCGGTGCGATGTTTACTCATACATATTTCTCTTTCGTCGATATTTTTAGTTTCTCCCCTCCCTGTCTATATTCTGTCTCCGGTCTTCACTCCTCTTCATCAAGTTACATGACCTTGCACTTGTTAGGATTGAATACCAACAGTCATTTATTTAATCACCTTTGTAACAAGTCTAAATCTCCCTGGAAGTCTCCAGTGTCCTCTCCTCCCCGCAGTCTTTTCAATAGTCTCGCATCATCTGAAAACAAAGACAGGATTCGATCCCATCTTGAAAGTCATTTACATATATAAAGAAAAACTGTGTGTGTGTGTTATGATCTTTATCTGTTTCCATGATTTGCGACAGCTTCTGTCTTGAGGAATCATCCCGGTGTGATGATAAAGAAAGATAAAATGAGAAGAAAAGAGTTAAACAATGCGGGAAGAAAATAAACGAAAGAAAGATGTTTGTGGTATAAGTACATGCTTATGACGAGTTTCTCTTGTCAGATGGTGAGAATTTACACACCTCATACAACGCACAGGTCTGCCCTATGTACTTTTCAGACCTTTTGCAAAGTGTCTATCTTTCTCTTTATTTGGTTCCGTTTATGCTAGCGACGCATTCCCTGGAGTACACCTTGTAATCATGAGTAATCCTAATTGAGTGAAAACTCGGGCGCTTACGTAATGAGTGAGGGGCTTGGACGCGGAGATGGACTCAGGGAGGTGGTGTGTGTTTAGCATGGGGGGAAGGAACCTTGATAATTGGGCTTCACTTCGGGGTTTACGAGTTGTACTTTATGTGTCGAAGATTAGCTTTTATGCGCCGTGAGTATAGGTATTGTGTGTCTTTATGGGTTGTCCGGGTGGCTTACGATCTCTTGTCGGGGTATAACTTGGTTTGCCAACACTGTGGTTAAAGAGTTTAATATAGTTAAGCGTCTCGGAGTTGGTCCGTGCAGTGGATCGTTGGTCTTTGTTTGCGGCTGTATGTTATCGTCGTTGCTTCTCTTACTTCTAACTGTGTCGCCCTCTGTTTCCTGTCGTGGTGGTGGATCAACGATATTAATTACTGAAACATCTATCGCGACGATCCTGAAGGTGGTCACGTGACAATGGTTGCGGCAAGTTTGTACAGCGTCCTGGTGACCGGGGACGCTGTAGTTAACTCTTGGCTTACTATCACCTCTCAGGCCGCCCCTGTACCATTGTCCCTCCCACCTCTGCATACAAATATCATGTAAATTTATTAATAAATCTTAATCTTGGATCTGCTAACTACCCCCTGTCCGTAAACCAAAAACTAGAGATTATGTGTACTCTCCAAGCCACATACTTGAGATCATACAATGAACCACCAGTTCCATCCATGGAGCACACGACCCGCGGTGAATGATTCCCCCTGAAGGTTTTGCAGGTCAGAACGATGGCTGGACACAGCAATTATGGGTCTCAAGGTATGTGTGTGTGTGTGTGTGTGTGTATGTGTGTGTGGTAGGTCAGGAGTACCTACGGACTCACAATCATCTTACAAGTGAGTACCAAGGACAGTAATACCATCTTACACAACCAACGTACAAGAAAATGATCAGTGAGGAATGAGTGAGACACTTGTCCAACATTTGGAATCTTTTAATGAGGATCCCCAGATGTTGAACAAGTGCCTCATTGTTCATGTTGTCGGTTTAATAAAACATTTACATTAAAGAATGTGCAATGTCTGTGACGGGAAGCAGGTACGGTAAACCACGCTCGCTGCCCTGTGACGGGCAGCAGCTACAGTAAACCACGCTCGCTCCCAGATGACCTCTGCAACACAGCAATAAACAGTCTAAATAGACTGACTCACTGAACGGTGTGGGGTTCGAATCTATGGCCAGCTAGTCCTAAAACCAGCAATCCCACTCCGTACAGGTATCGTTTGCTCTCTTTACGATTTCGGTCTTTTGAATGCACTAACAATTAAGCATCCACTCCCACGAAAACGTAAAAACTGGTCAATGTTTGTGTCCTTCCTGGTCCATTATCAATATACACAATACTGAAAATATAATGATATAGTAGATAGAGAAGATCAATATTTAATAAGATTTTTCGAAGTTTATTTTGGACCAACTCTGTAATGATTTTTTTGAAGGATATATTACACCGCGAGGGCTAGGTGTAAGTCTCTCAGTGTATATACACTGCGAGGTGTATGTCCTAAATGTATATACACAGCGAGGTGTATGTTCTTCAGTGTATAACGCTGCGAGGTGTATGTCTTCAATGTATATACCACCGCGAGGTGTATGCTCTCAATGTATATACACCGCGAGGGTGTATGCTCTCTCAATGTTTATACACCGCGAGGTTGTATGTTTCGTGTATTACACTGCGAGGTGTATGTCTGCTCAGTATATTACACGGCGAGGTGTATGTACTCTCAATGTTATACACCGCGAGGTTGTATGTCTCTCTGTCTATATCACTGCGAGGTGTTGTCTCTCAATGTAAGATACACAGCGAGGTGTTGTCTCTCATGTATATACACCGCGAGGTGTATGTCTCTCAATGTAATATAGCACCGCGAGGTGTATGTGTCTCAGTTGTATATACACAGAGAGGGTATGTCTCTCAGTGTATATACACAGCGATGTGTATGGGTCTCTCAGTTGTATATACACAGGAGAGTGGTATGTCTATCGTGTATAACACAGCGAGGTGTATGGTCTCTCCAATGTATATACACCGCGAGGTGTTTGTTTCTCAGTGTATCTCACACAGCGTGGTGTATTTCTTCAGTGTTTATTACCAGCGAGGTGTATGTCTCTCAGTGTTATATATACACAGCGAGGTGTTTGTTTTTTCTAGTGTCTATACACAGCGAGGTGTATGTCTCATCAGTGTATATACGCGAGGTGTATGTCTCTCAGTGTATATACACAGCTGAGGAGTATGTATCTCTGTGTATTATACACAGCGACGTCGTATGTCTCTCAATGTATATACACCGGAGGTGTATGTTTCTCAGTGTATATACACAGCCGATGGTGATATGGTCTCTCAATGTATATACACCGCGTGGTTTGTATGTTTCTAAGGTGTATATACACAGCGAGGTGTATGTCTCTCAGTGTATATACACAGCGAGGTGTATGTCTCTCAGTGTATATTACACCGCGGAGGTGTATAGTTTCTCAGTGTTATACACAGCGAGGGGTATGTCTATCAGTGTATATTACAACTGCGAGGTGTATGTTTCTCAGTGTATATACACTGCATAGGGTGTTTATGTCTCTCAGTGTATATACAACGGAGTGGTGTATGTCTCTCAGTGTATATACACTGCGAGGTGTATGTCTCTCAGTGTATATACACTGCGAGGTGTATGTCTCTCAGAGTATATACACTGCGAGGTGTATGTCACTCAGTGTATATACACCGCGAGGTGTATGTCACTCTGGGAGTTATACACTTGCGAGGGTGTATGTCTATCAGTGTATTTACACCGCGAGGTGTATGTCAACTCAGGTGTATATACACTGCGAGGTTGTATGTCTCTCGTTGTAATATACATCAGCGAGGTGTATGTCACTCAGAGTATTTACACAGCGAGGTGTATTGTCACTCAGTGTATATACACCGGCGGGTGTATGTCTCTCAGGAGTAATATACATCTGCCGTAGGATGTATGTTCACTCAGAGTATATACATGCGAGGGTGTATGTCACTCAGAAGTAATAAACACGCGAGGTGTATGTCATCAGTGTATATTACACCGCGAGGTGTATGTCTATCAGGAGTATATACACAGCGAGGTGTTATGTCTCTAAGAGTATATACACAGCGAGGTGTATGTCACTCAGTTTGTTATATACATGCGAGGTGTAATTTGGGGGGGTGCTCTCAGTGTATATACAGTCGCGCGGTGTTTGTCACTCCAGTGTATATACACTGCGTGCGTGTATGTCAATCAGGATATATACACGCGAGGTGTTATGTCTCTCTGAGTATATACCAATGCGAGGTGTTGTATGTAAATCAGAGTATATACACCGCGAGGGTGTATGTCACTCAGTGTATATACACCGCGAGGTGTATGTATCTCGCAGTATTACACTGCGAGGTGTATGGTCTCTCGTGTATATACACCGCGAGGGTGTATGTCTGTCAGGTGTAAGTTACACTCAGAGGTTTACTTCAATCATTAATTATAGGTATTAAAGTATTCTTGCCTGGGGTTGTACAGATGATATGCAGCCTTAATGAATGTGTAGAGTAGACAGATTTTAAACCCAATTACCAGCCAACCAAATAATTTTAGAGTGACATTGTGCCAATAAAAACGCAGTCAATTACGAATATAAAAACCAAATATTTTCATTTGGTAATTCGACCATTCTGAAGTCTTTGATGCACACTTATTGTTCCATACTGGTTACCCCTCAAGGAAGGTGCCTTGATGTTGGTGAGGGGCTCTTGATTTAGGGAATTGAGATCTGTGCATCCCAGTTCCCCGAATAATCCTCTGGGTTTAGCGCTTCACCCTTGATTATATTAATAATCCATACATGGCTAAGCAATTTTTGAGAAATAATTATAATAATAATATTAATAATAATAATATAATATTAATAATAATAATAATAATAATATTAATAATAGCGTTAATTTTGTATCATCTAAATTTAATTTACAGTATTAAATTCTTTTTTTTTATGCATAATTCAGTAGAATGCATCCGGGAAGGCGACTGTGGGGTTAATTAATCACTTGAAAAGCTAAGAAAAGGAAAACGATTTGCATTACAATGTTGTTTCTCGAGAAATAACACTTTGAGCTTGATCAAGAGCTTCATTGGGAGAACCACTGATCTATATCTCGTGAAGGTGCAGGAGGTAATGACCACGATCATCATATTCTCGTGCAAGGTGCAGGAGCGAGGTACTGACCCACTGATCATCATTATCTCGTGAAGGTGCAGGAGGTCTGACCACTTATCATCATATCTCGTGAAGGTCAGGAGTCTATGACCACTGATCATCATAGCTCGTGAAGGCGTGCAGGAGGTACTGTGACCACTGATCATCATATCTCGTGAAGGTGCAGGAGGAACTGGCCAATGATCATCATATCTCGTGAAGGTGCAGGAGGTACTGACCACTGATCATCATATCTCGTGAAGATGCAGGATGGTTACTGACCACTGATCATCATATCTCGTGAAGGTGCAGGAGGTACTGACCACTGATCATCATATCTCGTGAAGGTGCAGGAGGAACTGACCACTGATCATCATATCTCGTGAAGGTGCAGGAGATACTGACCACTGATCATCATATCTCGTGAAGGTGCAGGAGGTACTAAGCATTGATATGATATCTCGTGAAGGTGCAGGACGGTACTGACCTTGATCATCATATCTCTTGAAGGTGCAGGAGGTACTGAGCATTGATCATGATATCTCGTGAAGGTGCAGGAGGTACTGACCACTGATCATCATATCTCGTGAAGGTGCAGGAGGTACTGACCACTGATCATCATATCTCGTGAAGGTGCAGGAGGGAACTGACCCTATAGAGATCATCATATCTGTGAAGGTTGCAAGGAGGTACTGACCGTGATCATCATATCTCGTGATGGTTGCAGGAGATACTGACCATGATATCTTATCTCGTGAAGGGGCAGTAGGTACTGACCATGATCATCATACCCGTGAAGGTGCGGGAACGGATACTGACCGCTGATCATTCATATCTCTTCTAGTGATGGTGCAGGAGATACTGACCAGTGATTATGATATCTCGTGAAGGTGCTGCAGGAGATAATGAGCATTGGATCATGATATCTCGTGAAGGTGGAAGGAAGGTACTGAGCATTGATCATGATAATCTCGTGAAGGTGCAGGATGTACTGACCACTGATCATAATTTCTACGTGAAGGTGCAGGAGGTTAATGTCCACTGTCATAATTCTCGTGTGAAAGGTGAAGGAGGGATGGCATTGATCTTCATAATAGAGTGAAGGTGCAGGATGGGAGGTACTAAAGATTGATCATGATATCTCGTGAAGGTGCAGGAGATCCTGAACACTGTTCATCTTTTTTCGTGAAAGGTCGCAGGATTATGAGCATTGATTATGATATCTCAGTGAAGGTTGCAGGATGTACAGAAACCACTGATCATCTTATATTCTTGGAAGGTGCAGGAGGTACTGACCCCAGCTACACGTCTGGGAACAATGACACAGTCTGGCTGGAGGAAGGGAAGGAAGTAAGTTAGGGGACGTGTCTTGAAGCAGCTTTAATATAATTATTTTTATTTCGAGAAGACGAGAATGATGAGAATTTGGAGGGCTGGATGGAATTATCGGCGGTCCTCATCCACTATGCGACACCTCTGTCTCTGGCTCAGACGAATAAATATTAGAGTCTATGACGTTTCACATTTCAAGTTATCTATCATCAGTTATTCCCACGTACTGTATTTGTCTTCTTGGGAAAGAGAGTGATAGAGTGAAAGACAACTGAGCACAGTGGCAAAGTGGAGTTTGACTTCTAATTAGTGAGTAATTATTTAGTTATTAAGCCTGACCGGAAGCTGTCGTGTGTGTCTACAGATGGGTTCCGACTCGATGATGCTACCACTAAACAGGAATCGTGATGATGAAAGGCAATCAGTAGGCGCAAGCCATTTTTTTTTTAAATGAAGTGAAAATCTTAACATCATATCTTATTACTCGTTCAGTCTTAATGAGACTTTTTTCAGCAGTTCACCGTTGGATACGTTGATACCTTGTTTTTACACCGGTTGCCATGGTCTCGGTACTCATGCTCGGGTCGGTCTAGTGGGCCAGTAGAATTTTGTCGATCACATGACCGAAATAATTCTAGTAAAGGGGAGGACATCCACATAGTTAAACTAGCGTCAAGTGTATTTATTTTTTTTTTTTTTTTTTTTTTTTATCCTCACGGCCGATTCCACCAAGGCAGGGTGGCCCGAAATAAAAAAACTTTCACCCATCATTAACTCCATTCACTGTCTTGCCAGAAGGGGTGCTTTTACACTACTGTTTTAAACTGCAACATTAAACACCCTCCTTCAGACGTGCAGGCACTGTATTTCCCATCTCCAGGACTCAAGTCCGGCACCTGCGGTTTCCCTTGAATCCCTTCATAAATGTTTCATTTGCTCACACTCCAACAGAACGTCAAGTATTAAAAACCCATTTTGTCTCCATTCACTCTATCAAACACGCTCACGCATGCTGTGGAAATTCCAAGCCCCTCGCACATCAAAACCTCCTTTACACCTCCCTCCAACCCTCCTAGGCCGACCTACACCGCCTTCCTTCCACTAAGACTGTTAACACTCTGGAAGTCATCTCTGTTTCGCTCCATTCTCTCTACATGTCCCGAAACACTCAACAACCCATTCCTCAGCCCTCTGGAAAAAACAGTTTTGGTAATCCCGACCACTCCTAACTTTCCAAACTACGACTTTTTCTGCTATTATAATCACACCACAACATTGCCCTCAGACATTGACAATCTCAACTGCCTCCTGCCTTTTTTACGCCTCGCTGCAAACATTCATCACCACGCTTCTCACCCATATAACCAGCGTTGGTAAAACTATACTCTATTTCATTCCCATCTTTGCCTCCAAGGACAAAGATTCTTTGTCTCACAGACTCCTAAGTGCACACTCAACTCTTTTTCCCTCTCAATTCTATGATTAACCTTATCTTTCATAGACCCATCCGCTATGACACTCCCCACTCCCAAAATATCTGAATACGGTTCACCTCCTCCATACTCCTCCTCCAATCTGATATTTTCAGTCTTTCATCTCCTTCTCTTTTTGTTATCCTCATAACCTTTTCTCTTTCTGTATTTCACCTTTAATTTTCTTCTTTTGCACCACCCTAACAAATTCATCCACCTATTCTCTGCACTTCCTCTTCAGAATATCCCAAGAGCTATTATAGAGAGTCACTGCAAAGAGCTGCTGGACAACTCCCACTTTGTGTGTGGATTCTTTTCATCTTTTAACTCCACGCCTCTTGCCAAGACCCTCGCCATTTACTTCATCTTACAACCCCATCTATAAATATATTAAACAACCACGTGATCATCAAATCCTTGTCTAAGGCCTACTTTTACTGGGAAAACAATTTCCCTTCTTTCCATACATATCTAACTTGAGCCTCACTTTCCTCGTAAAAACTCTTCATGCTTTCAGTAACCTTACCTCCTACAACCAGCACTTGCAACATCTGCCACATTGCCCCCCTATCCACCTGTCATACGCCTTTTCAAATCCATAAATGCCACTCCCAAAGACCTCTTTGCTTATCAAATACTGTTCAACTTATTTGTTTCACGGTAAAAAACCTGGTCCACACACCTACTTTCCTAAAGCCTCCTTGTTTTTCTGCTATTATTCTCGTCTTCCTCTTAATTCTTTCAATTATAACTCTACCATACACTTTACCAGGTTAACTCAACAGACTTATCCCCCTATAATTTTTGCACTATCTTTTATCCCCTTTGCCTTTATAACAAAAGGAACTATGCATGGCTCTTGCCAATCCCTAGGTACCTTTACCCTCTTCCATACATTTATAAATAATTTGCCCCCAAACCACTCCAAAACTATATACCCAACCTGCTTTTAAACATTTCTATCTTTTTCCCATCTATCCGGGCTGCCTTACCCCTTTCATTTTAACTACTTGCACTCACTAACTTTCCACACTCACAACTGGCTCTTCCTAACTCTACAAGAAAGTTATTCCTCTTGCCCTATTACCGAAATCACAGCTTCCCTATTCTTCATCAACATTTAACAATTCTCAAAATATTCTTCCATCTTCCCAATACTCTAACTCTCCAATTTAATAACTCTCCCTCTCCTATTTTAAACTGGACAAAATCATTTGTTTCTCTAGGCTTTCTTAACTTTTTGTTAATCTCACTACCAAAACCTTTTTTCTTTGTTTTCAACAAAATTTTGTTGATAAAATATCAGATATATTAGATAGTCTCATTTGCTCTCTTTTTACATTGCTAGACACCACGGTCTCTTAAACTTCTTCTTTTTATCATCATATCTTCCCTATAGAGCATCACTTCTTCTTTGCTAAAAAACTTCCCATATGCTAAACTTTTTCCCCTTACTACTCTCTTTAAATAATCATTCCACCAATCGATCTCCCCTCCTTTGCACCCACGTTCCATGTAACCAACAAACTTCTGCTGAAAACACTCTAACACTTACATTTTTTAAACCTTCCCAATTACCTCTCGACCCCATTGCCTATGCTCTCATTAGCC
>NC_069441.1:14775205-14782705 GCF_026875155.1 Cherax quadricarinatus
CTTGTACCACCTGTGTGCCTGTGTGTGTGTGTGTGTGTGTGTCTGTGGTGTGTGTGTTTGTGTTGTGTAATTGTGTTGTGTTGTGTGTGTATGTGTGGTGTGTATGTGTGGTGTGTGTGTGTGTTGCGTGTGTGTGTGTGTGTGTGTGTGTGCTGTGTGTGTGTGTGAGTGTGTGGGTGTGTGTGTGTGTGTGAGTGTGTGTGTGTGTGTGTTTGTGTGTGTGTGTGTGTGTGTGTGTGTGTGTGTGTGTGTGTGTGTGTGTAAGTGTTTGTGTGTATGTTGACAAAGTAAAATACGACCAGCTTCTGCTGTCTACTCCTACCAGCAGACAACACTCAAGATTTCTCGTGCGCGGACGAGGGCAGGGAAAGGTACGAGAACAGCAGGAAAAACAAGGGAATAAATCGGTTCTGGTCGTATTAAGGGTCTTTTGTCGGGTATAACTTGGTTTGCCAACACTGTGGTTAAAGAGTTTAATTTAGTTAAAGCGTTATCGGAGTTGGTCCTGCAGGGATCGTTGGTCTTTGTTTGCGGCTGTTATGTTATCGTCGTTGCTTCTCTTACTTTACTGTGTCGCCTCTGTTTTCCTGTCGTGGTGGTGGTTCAACGAATATTTAATTACTGAAACAACATCTATCGCGACGATCCTGAAGGTGTCACGTGACAAATTGGTTGCGGGAATGTTTGTACAGCGTCCTGGTGACCGGGGACGCTGTAGTTAACTCTTGGCTTACTACACCTCTTCAGGCCGCCCCTGTACCATCTGTACTCCCACCTCTGCATAAAATATCATGTAAATTTTTAAGAAATCTTAATCTTGGATCTGCTAACTACCCCTGTCCGTAACCCAAAAACTCAGTGGAATTATTTACTCTCCAAGCCACATATTGGATCATACAATGAACCACCAGTTCCATCCATGGAGCACAGCCGCGGTGAATGATTTCCACCTGAAGGTTTTGCCAGGTCAGAAACGATGGCTGGACACAGCAATTAGGGTCTCAAGGGTATGTGTGTGTGTGTGTGTGTGAGATGTGTTGTGGTAGGTCAGGAGTACCTACGGACTCACAATCATCTTACAAGTGAGTACCAAGGACAGTAATACCATCTTACACAACCAACGTACAAGAAAATGATCGTGGGAATGAGTGAGACACTTGTCCAACATTTGGAATCTTTTAATGAGGATCCCCAGATGTTGAACAAGTGCCTCATTGTTCATGTTGTCGGTTTAATAAAACATTTACATTAAAAGAAGTGCAATGTCTGGTGACGGGGATGCAGGTACGGTAAACCACGCTCGCTGCCCTGTGGACGGGCAGAGCTACAGTAAACCACGCTCGCTCCCAGATGACCTCTGCAACACAGCAATAAACAGTCTAAATAGACTGACTCACTGAACGGTGTGGGGTTCGAATCTAGCCAGCTAGTCCTAAAAACCAGCAATCCCACTTTTTCCCCGTACAGGTATCGTTTGCTCTCTTTACGATTCGGTCTTTTGAGTGCACAAACAATTAAGCATCCACTCCCACGGAAAAAAAACGTTAAAAAATGGTTCAATGTTTGTGTACTTCCTGGTCCATTATCAATATACACAATACTGAAAATATAATGATATAGTAGATAGAGAAGATCAATATTTAATAAGATTTTTCGAAGTTTATTTTGGACCAACTCTGTAATGATTTTTTTGAAGGATATATTACACCGCGAGGGCTAGGTGTAAGTCTCTCAGTGTATATACACTGCGAGGTGTATGTCCTAAATGTATATACACAGCGAGGTGTATGTTCTTCAGTGTATAACGCTGCGAGGTGTATGTCTTCAATGTATATACCACCGCGAGGTGTATGCTCTCAATGTATATACACCGCGAGGGTGTATGCTCTCTCAATGTTTATACACCGCGAGGTTGTATGTTTCGTGTATTACACTGCGAGGTGTATGTCTGCTCAGTATATTACACGGCGAGGTGTATGTACTCTCAATGTTATACACCGCGAGGTTGTATGTCTCTCTGTCTATATCACTGCGAGGTGTTGTCTCTCAATGTATATACACAGCGAGGTGTATGTCTCTCATGTATATACACAGCGAGGTGTATGTCTCTCAATGTATATACACCGCGAGGTGTATGTCTCTCAGATGTATATACACAGAGAGGGTATGTCTCTCAGTGTATATACACAGCGATGTGTATGGGTCTCTCAGTTGTATATACACAGGAGAGTGGTATGTCTATCGTGTATAACACAGCGAGGTGTATGGTCTCTCCAATGTATATACACCGCGAGGTGTTTGTTTCTCAGTGTATCTCACACAGCGTGGTGTATTTCTTCAGTGTTTATTACCAGCGAGGTGTATGTCTCTCAGTGTTATATATACACAGCGAGGTGTTTGTTTTTTCTAGTGTCTATACACAGCGAGGTGTATGTCTCATCAGTGTATATACGCGAGGTGTATGTCTCTCAGTGTATATACACAGCTGAGGAGTATGTATCTCTGTGTATTATACACAGCGACGTCGTATGTCTCTCAATGTATATACACCGGAGGTGTATGTTTCTCAGTGTATATACACAGCCGATGGTGATATGGTCTCTCAATGTATATACACCGCGAGGTGTATGTTTCTCAGTGTATATACACAGCGAGGTGTATGTCTCTCAGTGTATATACACAGCGAGGTGTATGTCTCTCAGTGTATATACACCGCGAGGTGTATGTTTCTCAGTGTATATACACAGCGAGGGGTATGTCTATCAGTGTATATTACAACTGCGAGGTGTATGTTTCTCAGTGTATATACACTGCATAGGGTGTTTATGTCTCTCAGTGTATATACACTGCGAGGTGTATGTCACTCAGTGTATATACACTGCGAGGTGTATGTCTCTCAGTGTATATACACCGCGAGGTGTATGTCTCTCAGAGTATATACACTGCGAGGTGTATGTCACTCAGTGTATATACACTGCGAGGTGTATGTCACTCTGGGAGTTATACACTTGCGAGGGTGTATGTCTATCAGTGTATTTACACCGCGAGGTGTATGTCAACTCAGGTGTATATACACTGCGAGGTTGTATGTCTCTCGTTGTAATATACATCAGCGAGGTGTATGTCACTCAGAGTATTTACACAGCGAGGTGTATTGTCACTCAGTGTATATACACCGGCGGGTGTATGTCTCTCAGGAGTAATATACATCTGCCGTAGGATGTATGTTCACTCAGAGTATATACATGCGAGGGTGTATGTCACTCAGAAGTAATAAACACGCGAGGTGTATGTCATCAGTGTATATTACACCGCGAGGTGTATGTCTATCAGGAGTATATACACAGCGAGGTGTTATGTCTCTAAGAGTATATACACAGCGAGGTGTATGTCACTCAGTTTGTTATATACATGCGAGGTGTAATTTGGGGGGGTGCTCTCAGTGTATATACAGTCGCGCGGTGTTTGTCACTCCAGTGTATATACACTGCGTGCGTGTATGTCAATCAGGATATATACACGCGAGGTGTTATGTCTCTCTGAGTATATACCAATGCGAGGTGTTGTATGTAAATCAGAGTATATACACCGCGAGGGTGTATGTCACTCAGTGTATATACACCGCGAGGTGTATGTATCTCGCAGTATTACACTGCGAGGTGTATGTCTCTCAGTGTATATACACCGCGAGGTGTATGTCTGTCAGGTGTATGTACACTCAGAGTTTACTTCAATCATTAATATAGGTATTAAAGTATTCTTGCCTGGGGTTGTACAGATGATATGCAGCCTTAATGACTGTGTAGTAGACAGATTTTAAACCCAATTAACCAGCCAACCAAATAATTTTAGTGTGAAATTGTGATTAAAAACGCAGTCAATCTCCGAATATAAAAACAAAATATTTCATTTGGTAATTCGACCATTCTGAAGTCTTCTGATGCACACTTATTGTTCCATACTGGTTACCCCTCAAGGAAGGTGCCTTGATGTTGGTGAGGGGCTCTTGATTTAGGGAATTGGATCTGTGCTCCAGTTCCCCGAATAATCCTCTGGGTTTAGCGCTTCCCCCTTGATTATAATAATAATCCATACTGGCTAAGCAATTTTTGAGAAATAATAATAATAATAATAATAATAATAATAATAATAATAATAATAATAATAATAATAATAATAATAATAATAGCGTTTAATTTTGTATCATCTAAATTTTAATTTACAGTAAATTCTTTTTTTTTTATGCATAATTCAGTAGAATGCATCCGGGAAGGCGACTGTGGGGTTAATTAATCACTTGAAAAGCTAAGAAAAGGAAAACGATTTGCATTCAACACTGTTGTTTCTTCGAGAAATAACACTTTGAGCTTGATCAAGAGCTTCATCTGGGAGACCACTGATCATCATATCTCGTGAAGGTGCAGGAGGTACTGACCACTGATCATCATATCTCGTGCAAGGTGCAGGAGCGAGGTACTGACCCACTGATCATCATTATCTCGTGAAGGTGCAGGAGGTCTGACCACTTATCATCATATCTCGTGAAGGTCAGGAGTCTATGACCACTGATCATCATAGCTCGTGAAGGCGTGCAGGAGGTACTGTGACCACTGATCATCAATCTCGTGAAGTGTGCAGGAGGAACTGGCCAATGATCATCATATCTCGTGAAGGTGCAGGAGGTACTGACCACTGATCATCATATCTCGTGAAGATGCAGGAGGTACTGACCACTGATCATCATATCTCGTGAAGGTGCAGGAGGTACTGACCACTGATCATCATATCTCGTGAAGGTGCAGGAGGAACTGACCACTGATCATCATATCTCGTGAAGGTGCAGGAGATACTGACCACTGATCATCATATCTCGTGAAGGTGCAGGAGGTACTAAGCATTGATCATGATATCTCGTGAAGGTGCAGGACGGTACTGACCTTGATCATCATATCTCTTGAAGGTGCAGGAGGTACTGAGCATTGATCATGATATCTCGTGAAGGTGCAGGAGGTACTGACCACTGATCATCATATCTCGTGAAGGTGCAGGAGGTACTGACCACTGATCATCATATCTCGTGAAGGTGCAGGAGGGAACTGACCCTATAGAGATCATCATATCTGTGAAGGTTGCAAGGAGGTACTGACCGTGATCATCATATCTCGTGATGGTTGCAGGAGATACTGACCATGATATCTTATCTCGTGAAGGGGCAGTAGGTACTGACCATGATCATCATACCCGTGAAGGTGCGGGAACGGATACTGACCGCTGATCATTCATATCTCTTCTAGTGATGGTGCAGGAGATACTGACCAGTGATTATGATATCTCGTGAAGGTGCTGCAGGAGATAATGAGCATTGGATCATGATATCTCGTGAAGGTGGAAGGAAGGTACTGAGCATTGATCATGATAATCTCGTGAAGGTGCAGGATGTACTGACCACTGATCATAATTTCTACGTGAAGGTGCAGGAGGTTAATGTCCACTGTCATAATTCTCGTGTGAAAGGTGAAGGAGGGATGGCATTGATCTTCATAATAGAGTGAAGGTGCAGGATGGGAGGTACTAAAGATTGATCATGATATCTCGTGAAGGTGCAGGAGATCCTGAACACTGTTCATCTTTTTTCGTGAAAGGTCGCAGGATTATGAGCATTGATTATGATATCTCAGTGAAGGTGCAGGAGGTACTGAACACTGATCATCATATATCGTGAAGGTGCAGGAGGTACTGACCCCAGCTACACGTCTGGGAACAATGACACAGTCTGGCTGGAGGAAGGGAAGGAAGTAAGTTAGGGGACGTGTCTTGAAGCAGCTTTAATATAATATTTTTATTTTCGAGAAGACGAAGAGAGAATTTGGGAGGGCTGATGGAATTATCGGAGGTCCTCATCCACCTATGGCGCCACCTCTGTCTCTGGCTCAGACGAATAAATATTAGAGTCTATGACGTTTCACATTTCAAGTTATCTATCATCAGTTATTCCCACGTACTGTATTTGTCTTCTTGGGAAAGAGAGTGATAGAGTGAAAGACAACTGAGCACAGTGGCAAAGTGGAGTTTGACTTCTAATTAGTGAGTAATTATTTAGTTATTAAGCCTGACCGGAAGCTGTCGTGTGTGTCTACAGATGGGTTCCGACTCGATGATGCTACCACTAAACAGGAATCGTGATGATGAAAGGCAATCAGTAGGCGCAAGCCATTTTTTTTTTAAATGAAGTGAAAATCTTAACATCATATCTTATTACTCGTTCAGTCTTAATGAGACTATTTTCAGCAGTTCACCGTGGATACAGTTGATACCTTGTTTTAACACCGGCTTGCCATGGTCTCGGAACTCCTGCTCGGTGGTCTAGTGGGCCAGTAGAATTTTGTCGATCACATGACCGAAATAATTCTAGTAAAGGGGAGGACATCACATAGTTAACACTAGCGTCAAGTGTATTTATTTTTTTTTTTTTTTTTTTTTTTTATCCTCACGGCCGATTCCACCAAGGCAGGGTGGCCCGAAATAAAAAAACTTTCACCCATCATTAACTCCATTCACTGTCTTGCCAGAAGGGGTGCTTTTACACTACTGTTTTAAACTGCAACATTAAACACCCTCCTTCAGACGTGCAGGCACTGTATTTCCCATCTCCAGGACTCAAGTCCGGCACCTGCGGTTTCCCTTGAATCCCTTCATAAATGTTTCATTTGCTCACACTCCAACAGAACGTCAAGTATTAAAAACCCATTTTGTCTCCATTCACTCTATCAAACACGCTCACGCATGCTGTGGAAATTCCAAGCCCCTCGCACATCAAAACCTCCTTTACACCTCCCTCCAACCCTCCTAGGCCGACCTACACCGCCTTCCTTCCACTAAGACTGTTAACACTCTGGAAGTCATCTCTGTTTCGCTCCATTCTCTCTACATGTCCCGAAACACTCAACAACCCATTCCTCAGCCCTCTGGAAAAAACAGTTTTGGTAATCCCGACCACTCCTAACTTTCCAAACTACGACTTTTTCTGCTATTATAATCACACCACAACATTGCCCTCAGACATTGACAATCTCAACTGCCTCCTGCCTTTTTTACGCCTCGCTGCAAACATTCATCACCACGCTTCTCACCCATATAACCAGCGTTGGTAAAACTATACTCTATTTCATTCCCATCTTTGCCTCCAAGGACAAAGATTCTTTGTCTCACAGACTCCTAAGTGCACACTCAACTCTTTTTCCCTCTCAATTCTATGATTAACCTTATCTTTCATAGACCCATCCGCTATGACACTCCCCACTCCCAAAATATCTGAATACGGTTCACCTCCTCCATACTCCTCCTCCAATCTGATATTTTCAGTCTTTCATCTCCTTCTCTTTTTGTTATCCTCATAACCTTTTCTCTTTCTGTATTTCACCTTTAATTTTCTTCTTTTGCACCACCCTAACAAATTCATCCACCTATTCTCTGCACTTCCTCTTCAGAATATCCCAAGAG
>NC_069441.1:14790205-14797705 GCF_026875155.1 Cherax quadricarinatus
TCACCTACCGAATGAAGGACCCCGGGTACCCCTACCGAGATGAGGGGACCCCGGGTGACTCACCTAGCGAGATGAAGGATCCCGGTGACTCACCAGCGAGTAAAAGGGATCCCGGGTGACTCACCTAAGAGATGAGAGGACCCCGGGTGACTCCCCTTCGGATGAAGGACCCCCCGGGTGACTCACCTAGCGAATGGAGGATCCCGGGGAATCCCCTAGCGAGATAAAGGGGATCCCGGGGTAAACACCTAGCGAGATGAGAGGACCCGGGGTGACTAAATGCGAGATGAGAGGATCCGGGGTGACTCACCTGCGAATGAGGATCCGGGGTGACCACCTAGCGGATGAAGGATCCCGGGGGACTCACCTAGCGAGATGAAGGATCCCGGGTGAACACCTAGCGAGATGAGAGGACCCGGGGTAAATAAACCCTTGCGAGATGAGGGGGTCCCGGTAACTCACCTAGCGAGATGGGGGGACCCCGGGAAATCACCTACGGATGAGAGGACCCCCGGGGTGAATCGCCTAGCGAGGTGAGAAAACCCCCGGGTAAAACCCTAGCGGATGAAGGACCCCGGGGAGAATCACCGGAGATAAAAGACCCGGGTGAATCACCTAGCGAATGAGGGCCCGGGTAAATACCTAGCGAGATGAGAGGATCCCGGGTACCCCCAAACGAGTGAGAGGATCCCGGGGATCCCCTAGCAAAGGGGAGGACCCGGGGTAAATCACCTACGAGTGGAGGATCCCGGGGAATCCCCGAGATAAAGGGCTCCCGGGTGAATTATCTAGCGGATGAGAGGACCCCGGGTGAAATCACCTAGCGAGATGAAGGACCCCGGGGTGAATACCTAGCAATGAGGGGATCCCGGGTGAATCACCTAGCGAGATGGGGGACCCTGGTGAATCCCTACGAGATGAGAGGTCCCGGGTGAACACCTAGCGAGATGAGAGGACCCCGGGGTGAATCACTAGCAATGTGGGACCCGGGGAATCACCTACGAGAGAGAGGACCCGGGGGTGAAAACCAGCGAGATGAGGGGACCCGGGGTGACTCTCCACGGATGAGAACCCCGGGTGAATCCCCTACGGATAGAGGCCCCCGGGTGAAAAACCTGCGAATAGAGGACCCCGGGTGCTCACCTAGCAAAATGAAGGATCCCGGGTGACTACCTGCGAGATAAAGGGCCCCGGGGTGACCACCTAGCGAGATAGAGGACCGGGTACTCACCTAGCGAGATGGGGGACCCCGGGGTGACTCACCTACGAGTGAGGGGCCCCCGGGGGGACTCACCTCGAATGAGAGGATCCCGGTGACTCACCAAATGAATAAGGACCCGGGGTGACTCACCTACCAGATAAAGGGGACCCCGGTGACCCCCTAGCGAGATGAGGGGAAACCCCGGGGGTGACTCACCTAGCGAGATGAGAGGATCCCGGGTACCCCACGAGATAAGGTCCCGGGTACTCACCTAGCGAATGGAGGATCCGGGTAACTCCCTAGCGAGATGAGAGGATCCCGGTGAATCGCCTTGCGGGGTGAGGGGACCCCGGGGTGAATCCCCTAGGGAGAGAGGACCCGGGTGAATCCCCTAGCAGATAAGGATCCCGGGTGAATCACCTAGCAGATGGAGGATCCCGGTGAACACCTAGCGAGATAGAGGATCCCGGGTGACCCCCAGCGAGTGAGAGGATCCCGGGTGAATCACCTAGCGAGATGAGAGGCCCCGGGGGAAACATAGCGAAAGAGAGGATCCCGGTGAATCCCCTAGCGAGAGAGAGGACCCCGGGTGAATCACTAGCGAGATAGAGGACCCGGGGTGAATCACCTGCGAGATGGAGGACCCCGGGGGAGTCCCCAAAAGGATGAAGGCCCCGGGTGAACACCTACAGATGAGAGGCCCCGGGGTGAATCCCCTAGCGAGATGAGAGGATCCCGGTGAATCACCTAGGAATGAGGGACCCCAAAGTGACTCACTAGCAAATGAGAGGACCCCGGTGACTCACCTAGCGAGATGAGGGATCCCGGGTGATACCTAGCGAGTGGAGGATCCCGGGTGCTCCCCTAGCAGAGAGGGGACCCCGGGTGACTCCCCTACGAAAAGAAGGACCCGGGGTGACTCACCTAGCGAATGGAGGATCCCGGGGAATCCCCTAGCGAGAGAGAGGACCCCGGGGTGAATCCCCTAGCGAGGAGAGGATCCCGGGGGTGATCACCAGCGAATGAGAGGATCCCGGTGAATCACCACGAGATGAGAGGACCCCGGTGACTCACCTACAAATTGAGAGGATCCCGGGTGACCTCCCTAGCGAGATGAAGGACCCGGGTGACTCACCTACGAGTGAGGTTTTGCGGTGACTCACCTAGCGGATGAAGGATCCGGGGAACACCTAGCGAATGAGAGGATCCCGGGTGAATCACCTAGCGAATGAGGGGATCCCGGGGACCCCCAGCGAGAAAAAGGACCCGGGGTGAATCACCTGGGATGAAGGACCCCGGGGTGAACACCTAGGGGGTGAGAGGACCCCGGGGTGAATCATAGCGAGATGAGGGGTCCGGGTGAATACCTAGAAAAGAGAGGAATCCCGGGTAAAACCCCTAGCGAGATGAGAGGACCCCGGGGTGAATCACCTACGAATGAAGGATCCCGGGTGATCACCTAGCGAGATAAAAGGATCCCGGGGAATCCCTAGCGAATGAGGGGGCCCCGGGTGAATCCCCTACAAATGAAGGTCCGGGGAAATCTCAGCGGAGAAGGATCTGGGGTGAATCCCCGCCAGATGAAAGGATCCCGGGTAAATCACCTAACGAGATGAGAGGAAGGGGTGAATCCCCCTTGCAATGAGAGGATCCCGGGTGAATCACCTACGAGAGAGAGGATCCCGGGAATACCTAGCGAGTGAGAGGACCCGGGTGAATCACCTAGCGAGGATAGGATCCCGGGGTGAATCACCTAACGAATGAGAGGACCCGGGTGAATCACCTAGCGAGATAAGGATCCGGGTGACTACCAGCCAGATAGAGGTTCCCGGGGTGTCACCTAGCGAGAGAGAGGATCCCGGTGAATCACCTGGGAGATGAAGGACCCCGGGGTGAATACCTAGCAGAAAGAGGACCCCGGGGTGACTAACCTAGCGAGATGAGAGGATCCCGGGTGACTCACCTAGCGAGATGAGAGGATCCCGGGTGAATCACCTAGCGAGATGAGAGGATCCCGGGTGAATCACCTAGCGAGATGAGAGGATCCCGGGTGAATCACCTAGCGAGATGAGAGGATCCCGGGTGAATCACCTAGCGAGATGAGAGGATCCCGGGTGACTCACCTAGCGAGATGAGAGGACCCCGGGTAAATCCCCTGCGAATGAGAGGTTTCCCGGGGAGAATCCCTAGCGAGATAAAGGGACCCCGGGTAAAAACCCTAGCGAGATAGAGGATCCCGGTGAATCACCTAGCGAGATAAAGGGACCCGGGTGAAAACCTAGCAGAGAGAAAACCCGGGGAATCACCTAGGAGATAGGGACCCGGGGTAATCCCCTAGCGAGATGAGAAACCCCGGGTGAATACCTACGGATGAGAGGATCCCGGTGACTCACCTAGCCGTGAGAGGATCCCGGGGAATCACCTAGCGAGATGAGAGGATCCCGGGTGATTCCCCTACGAGATGGGGCCCCCGGTGAATCACCTAGCGGTAGAGGATCCCGGGGTGACTCACCTGGCGAGATGAGGGTCCGGGCTCCCTAGCGAGATGGAGGATCCCGGTGACTCACCTAGCGAGAGAGGGGATCCCGGGGACTCCCCTAGCGAATGAGAGGACCCGGGGAATCATCACAGATAAAGAGGACCCTGGGTAAATCCCTAGCGAGATAGAGGATTTGGGGTGAATCACCTAGCAGATGGGGGGGATCCTGGGTGAATACCTAGCGAGATGGAGGACCCTGGGTGAACCCCCCCTACGAGATAAAGGGGACCCCTGGGTGAATCACCTAGCGAGGTGAAGGACCCGGGTGACTCACCTAGCGAGATGAAGGACCGGGTGAAATCCCTAGCGAGAGGGGAGGTCCTGGGTGAATCACCACGAATGAGGGGACCCCGTAATCATCTAGCGAGAGAGAGGATCCTGGGGAATCACCTAGCTAGATGAGAATCCCGGGTAAATCACCTACGAGTGAAGGACCCTGGGTAAATCCCCTAGCGAGTGAGGGTTTCCCTGGGTGAGTCACCAAACGAGAGAGAGGACCCCGGTGAATCCCTAGCAAAGAGGGGACCCCGGGTGAATCACCTAGCGAGTGAGAGATCCCGTAAATCACCTAGCGGATGAGGGGGACCCCGGGGTGAATCCCCTAGCAAATGAGGGGTCCCTGGGTAAACCCCCAGGGGAACGAGAGTATAGTTGCCCTGAAAACGTTCCCCCTATTAATCTTGCAGTAACGGGTACCTGAGGTATGTGGGCTGTTGTTGAGTTACCCCCGGGGTTTTGAACCCCCCTGGTTTTTAAATAAAAAGAAATCTTTTACAAAAAACGGGATGGGCAGGAAAGGACTAGGGAGGAACAAAGCCCACGTTTCCAGAGTAAACAACATTTTGGTTTGTAACAGTTTTGTGAATATGTTGATACTTTACTAGTGACAAGATAAGTGAGGAGTTAAGCATGTATGGAGCGAAGAAACCCCTGAAAGAAAACCCAGGGATGGGGAAGGAAAAGAAGATACAAGGGATTTTCCTGGTGGAGGAAGGCAGTGGGTACAAACACTCACGTGTTTCACACTGCAGATCACACAGGTTATCACCGGCCCCGGCCAGTTTACACCACCTGAAAAACACAAGAGTTATCACTACCGCATAACACACAAAAGTTAACCCATGCAGAATACAAAAGTTTTACCACCGCGTACACACATATGTTACATCACCGCAGAACACACAGATTTTTCCCCCATTCCAAAAATACACACAGGTGTTAGTGCTCTCACGGGGGAAACTACAGAGAAGAACTCGTTCTTTTAATCAGGAGGTAAAAAGAGGGGAAAAAAGTGCCACAGGTCAAAAAGCACAATCAAGAAGCTAAACATACAATAACACCCTTTAAAAACCCATTTGAAACAAATTCATGAATACATTCAGCCACAGGAAAATGGGTTGGCCCTAAAAAATTATACAACACGTCCCGAATAGCAGGGGTTTTAAAGCAAGAGAGCCGCGAGGTTGAAATGGAAAAAAGGACCCTTGATAGGTTGGCCGGTTAAAAGGGTTTTAAAGCCAACGACACAGAGTGTTTTTTAAGGCTGCATATTTCTTTCCCATCAGACATAAATACTTTTATCCGAAACTAAGAAATTTAAATAAACTATTTGGGGATTACACTGAGAGGTATATACACGGAGGGAATACATGAGAGGTATATACACGGAGGAATTACTGAAGGTTTATACACTGAGAGGTTTTATACACTGAGAGGTAAATACACTGAGGGAAAATTTCACTGAGAGGGAATACACTGAGGGTTATCAAAGAGAGGTATAACACTGAGAGGTATATCAATGAAGGTTATACAAGGAGGTATATACACTGAGAGGTAAAACAATGGAGGTATAAACGAAGGTATATACAAAGAGGGATTACATAGAGGTATTACAATGGGGTATATACATTTTCCGCTAAACACAATTTTGTGGATCTTTGTCTGTTTTTAAAATATAAGTTTTTTTTGCCGCCTCACTTGACGTGATGAAGAATTATTTTCATGGGTTAAAAATTTTTTTTAAAGTGTTTTTATGATTTCTACGGTTTGCGCTCCCACTGAATATATTAAACATGTAAAACCAAAAATGATACGAATCAGTTGATAGGACGTGAAAGTTGAATTTTTTTTAAAAAAATTTTAATGTAAATTGCTTGCGGGATAGTATTTAAGTCATTTAAAATTCTTCATTTTTAATGTTTTGTAGCAAATTGATAAGTTTTGTAAATATTTGTTTTGACGTGATCAGCTGACTCAGTAAATATTTACCACGAACGGATCACTACTCTCGGTTATAACGAAAAAACATGACTGGAAAAAAAATTTATACATATTACTGAAGATAATCGGACATAAATTTCAAATATTTAGTAAATAAAAATTAATTCCCATTGTTTAAAAATTTAAATTTAAAAATGATGTTTCGCTTTAAAATTATCGTAAGAAAAATTAAACGTAGTTTTTTTCTTTAAAAATTTAACCCAATGAAGCCCCCTGCGACAATGTTTTAAATATAAAATTCTTATGTTTAAAAAAAAATCAAAGCTTTTAAAATTAATTCTGATTTGTTAAATTATTTAATACATTTAAAAATTTTGACTGTTAAAAGGGGTTTTCTATTAGTTTTAGGGGACCTTCAAGTGAGTCACGGATACTTGCACCTTTTGGCTGAAGACGCTTGATATCCACATAAATATAACCCGTTTATGTTAGGGCTTCTCGCGTCTCGGCTTCTCAATAGTTTTCTGTTTCTGTGATGTTGGTTTTAAAAAATAAGTCACTACGAAATTATTGTTTGTTGTGATGTTGATGGGATAATCTAAGTCCTGCGGAATTATTGTTCGTTGTTTTGATGTATAATCTAAGTCACTACGAAATTATTGTTTGTTTTGATGTTGATGTAGAATCTATCACTAAGAATTTTTTTGTTGTGAGTTGGTGTAAAATATAAGTCATCGAATTTTTGTTTTTTGTGATGTTGTGTAAAAATAATCACTCGAGAATTTTTGTTTTTTGTGAGTTGGTGTAAAAATAAGTCACACGGAATTTTTGTTTTTTGGTTAGTAGTAATCTAAGTCACTACGAGAATTTTTGTTTGTTGTGAGTTGGTGTAGAAATCAAGTCACTCATATTAATTTTTGGGTTTTTAGTGTAGTTCGTACAAAATAATAAGCAGTCCCCAACTTTTTTAGGATTTTAAGAATGAAATGACTTTGCCGTGAGAGGGGAAAGACCCCAAAGTCTTGGAAGGAGTGAGAGGGCCATCCCGGTTTGGATAAATCTTCCCCACCTCGGACTAAACCGAATGCCTCCCATTCCGCAGCTTGTATACCCCCTACGAGTTGAAAAGCTTTCCCTAGAATTTAACGGAAATGTCTAAAGCAAAGATTAACCTTTTTAAAATTTCACAGCGCGTATAACCCTTTTGGGTTTAACAATGATTTTATAAATAAAATAACACTATAACGCTGATAATAATAATAATAATAATAATAATAAAAATAATAATAATAATAATAATAATATAATAATAATAATAATAATAATAATAACAGCAACAACAACAACAACAACAACAACAATAATAATAACAGAATACTGTCGTCTTTGTAATACATTAAAAACCTCTCACAGGTGACACGTTTACCTGGAGGTTATTCCGGGGATCAACGCCCCCGCGGCCCGGTCCACGACCAAGCCTCCCGGTGGATCAGGGCCTGATCAACCATGTAGTCCAACGTACGAACCACAGCCCGGTTGT
>NC_069441.1:14802705-14812705 GCF_026875155.1 Cherax quadricarinatus
ATCACCAAGATACCTCGCCTTCCTGAAAAATTGTCAACAAACGGTCAGCAAAAAAAACTTCACTGTCTGCAAGCGCCTTTCCTACAAATGCAGTACACACACACACACACATATATATATATATATATATATATATATATTTATATATATATTACATTATATAATATATATATATATATTACTATATTTATATATATATATTTTTTTTTTTTTTTTTCACAACAAGTCGGCCGTCTCCCACCGACGGCAGGGTGACCCAAAAATGAAAGAAAATCCCCAAAAGAAATACCTTCATCATCATTCAACACTCGCACAGCTCACCACACTCGCACTTATCAGAGACGAGTTTGCAGAGGTGCTCAGAATACAACTTGTCTAGAAGATATCATATAAAGATACACAAACATATCCCTCCAAACTGCCAATTTCCCAAACCCCTCCTTTAAAGTGCAGGCATTGTACTTCCCATTTTCCAGGACTCAAAGTCCGACTATATGAAAATAACGGTTTCCTGAATCATTCCACTAAATAATTACCTGCTCACACTCAACAGATCGGGTCAGGTCCCTAGTACCATTCGTTCCATTCACTCCTATCTAAAAACGGTCACGGCAACGCTTGCTGGAAGTCCAAGCCCCTTACCACAAACCTCCTTTAACCCTATCTCAACCCTTTCGAGGAAGACCCCCTAACCCGCCCTTCCGTTCCCTATAGATTTATATGCCTTTCCATGTCTTTACTGTGATCCATTCTCTCTAAATGACCCAAACCACCTCACAAACCATCTTCTGCCCTCTGACTAATACTTTTATTAACTCCACCCTCTCTAATTTCCACACTTCCGAATTTTCGGCATAATATTCTACTCCCACATTGCACTTTCAAACAGGACATCTCCACTGACTCAACCGTCTCCTCGCTGCTTCATTTTACCACCACAAGTTCACCACCATATAAGAGTGTTGGTACTCCTTTACTTTCATACATTCCCTTCTTTGCCTCCATAGATAAGTATATTTTGACTCCAACATATACCTCAATGCTCAATAACCCTTTTTTCCCTCATCATATTCTATGATTACCTCATCCTTCATAAATCCATCCGCGACCGTCAACTCCCAATTTTCTGAAAAATATTCACTTCTTCCCTACTCCTCCTCCCAATTGAAACCAATTTTTTCTTTATCTAAATCATTTGACACCATCATCACCTTACTCTTTTCTATTGTTACTTTCAAACGTTCTACCTTTATTTACACACATTCCAAAATCATCCACTAACCTTTGAAATTTTTCTTTAGAATCGTCCCCTAAGCACAGTATCATCAGCAAAAGTAACTGTGTCAATTCCCATTTTGAATTTTGATGCCCCATAATTTAATCCCACCCCTCTCGGCACACTTATTCATTTACTTCCTTTACAACCCCATCTATAAATATATTAAAACGACCATGGTGACATTATCACATCTGTCTAAGACCATATTGTACCGGGAAGTAGTCTCCCTCTCTTCTAACACCCCTAAACTGAGCCTCACTAATGATATTCATAAAAACTCTTTACAGCATTTAAATAACTACCACCTATTCCATATACTTTGCAAAATCTGCCACATTGCTCCTCTATCCACTCTATATTATGCCTTTTCTAAATCCATAAATGCAATAAAAACTTCCCTATGATAGAGATATCTAAAATACTGTTCACATAATGCTGCAATGTAAACACCTGATTACACATCCCCTACCCACTCTAATCCTCCTTGCTCATTCCGCATTCTACGTTCTGTTTACCCTCTAATTCTTTCAATTATAACCCTACCGTAACACTTTTCCTGGTTATACTCAGTAAGCTTATTACTTATAATTTTTACAGTCTCTTTTTGTCCCCCTTTCCCTTATATAAAGGGACTATACATGCTCTCTGCCAAATCCCTAGGACCTTCCCCTACTTTCATACATTTATTATTAAAACAAAAGTAAAAAAAAAAACAACCACTCAACACTATATCCCCCCTGCTTTTAAACATTTATGTCATGATCACATCAAGTTCAGCTGCTTTACCCCCTTTCATTTACGTAATTCTCACGTATCCCCCCACACTTCATTTCTGCTCTTCTTCATGCCTAAAAGATGGTTTACCTCCTGACCTGTGCTGAAATTACTGCCTCTGTTTTTCTTAACATTTATAGTTCCTCAAAGATCTCGCCATTACCGAATACCTCCATCTCCCCATCTACTAACTCCCCCCTACTCTGTTTTTTAACTGACAATCCCTATTTTACCTCGGCTTTCTTAACTTGTTTAACTCACTCCAAAATTTTTTCTTATTTTCATTAAAATTTCTTGACAGTGCCTCTCCCACACTATCATCTGTCCTCCTTTTGCACTCTTCACACTCTCTTTAACTTTCTTTTACTCAACTCCATATACTCTGTTCTTCTTTATAACACTTCTTGCTTTTGTTAAAAACCTTCTCATAAGCTACCTTTTTCTCTTTTATCACACCCTTTATTCATCATTCACCAATACTCCTCTTATTATTACTGCCATATAAGTAGCTTTAGAAGAAAATATAATTCAATATAAATCAGAAAGATGAGGAAGCCAGCGAGTTCAGTGTTATATGTACGACACTCCACCACTGAAACAGATGAACATAAGAACATAAGAAAGAAGAAAAGACATCGTAGCGTGCAATGGCATGTTGGCCCATTCTGGGGCAGGAGGTTTCCTTACACATATCAACCCACTAACAGAATATTTGCCCACCCACTTGTAGTTCTTCCATAACAATAAGCTTGATAAATCCACTAACTCATGGTGCAAGTCCCACTCAATATCCAACCCCTCTCACTATGTTTTATCCAACTAAATTTGAAATACCCAATAGTTTTATAGGCAGAACTGTACCACTCATCAACTCCCTATTTCCAAACAATACTTTCCTATATCCTTTCTAAACCGAAACTTGTCTAATTTGAATCCACTATTGCGGGTTCTCTCTTGGAGAAAGAAATATCCTCAAAACCTTATTTATACCCCCTTTGTTAATACCCATCTTCCACTTGCACACTTCGATCATGTCTTCCCTCATTCTTCGTCTTACAAGTGAATGTAATTTAAGGGACTTCAATCTTTCTTCATAAGGAAGATTTCTAATGCTATGAATTAATTTTGTCATTCTTCGCTGAATGTTTTCTAATGAATTTACTTCCATTCTGTAATATTCTGAGCTGCATATTCTAGGTGAGGCCTTACTAATGATGTATAAAGCTGTAATATAATCGCTGGACATCTGTTGCTTACACTTCTTGATATAAACCCCAATAATCTATTTGCCTTATTACGCACGCTTAGGCATTGCTGTCTTGGTTTAAGGTTGCTGCTTGCCATAATCCACCACTCCTTTTCACATTCTGTACTATTAAGTTCTACATTATTAAGCTGGTATGTGTAGGGTTATGGACAGTCAACTATGGTGAGGAAGGTGTGTGTCTGGGTACACACATAAAAAAAAAAAGGATGGTGGACTGGTCTGGGGCACACCATACAAGGAAGGTGAGTGTCTGGGTAACAAATACAAGGAAGTGTGAGTGTCTGGGGTACACACATAAAATGGATGGTGAATGTCCAGGGTACAAACATGCATGGAAGGTGAGTTGTATGGGTACACACATACAAGGAGGTGAGTGTCTGACGGCTAAAACAGAAAAAGGAAGGGATGAGTGTCTGGGTCCACACAGACCAAGGAAGGTGATTGTCTGGGTCACACACAGACAAGGAGGGTGATGTCTGGGTACCACACAGACAAGGAGGTGATGTTTGGGTACACACATAACAAGGGAGGTGATGTATGGGTACACACATACAAGGAAGGTGAGTGTCTGGGTACACACAGACATCAGAAACATAAGATCATAGGAAACAGGTAACACTGCAGCAGACCTACTGGCCCATACTAGGCAGGTTCATCTCAAGCCCAAACCCACTAAAAAATCTATTCAACCCATTCTTAATGCTACCCATGGAATAAGTTTTTGTATCCTTGTTAACTTGTGTGCAAGGGTCCCATACAAATCCAACACTCTCACTCATGTATTTATTTAACCAATATTTAAAGCTACCCAAGGTTTTAGCTTCAATAACCCTACTAGGCAGACTGTTCCACCAGTCGACTACTCTGTTTCCAGACCAATACTTTCATATATCCATTCTAAATCTAAACTTGTCCAATATGTATCCATTATTTCAGGTTCTTTCTTGAATGGATATCCTCAGAACCTTATTTATATCCCCATAATCAATTTGTAATATATAATATAATAATTTTAATAAATTTTAATAATATTTTTAATCAATTTTAACAAATTTT
Organism: Cherax quadricarinatus; assembly: GCF_026875155.1. Taxonomy (NCBI): domain Eukaryota; kingdom Metazoa; phylum Arthropoda; class Malacostraca; order Decapoda; family Parastacidae; genus Cherax; species Cherax quadricarinatus. Next base: position 14,807,082 of record NC_069441.1, read on the forward strand.
GCTATTTTTAAGAAAAAATTTTTAATTATTTTTAATCAAAAAAAGGTAACCCCAAAAAAGGGGAAAATGCAAAATAAATTGGTCAATATTGTGTAATAAATTTGTAAGTCAATATTTTGGGAAGTCAATATTTTGTAAGTCAATATTTTGTTTAAAGTTCAATATTGTGTAAGTCAATATTTTGTAAGTCAATATGGAAAAAAATATGTGTAAGTCAATATTGTGTAAGTCAATATTTGTAACAATATTGTGTAAGTCAAAAATTTTTGTAGCAATATTTGTAATCAAAATTATTTTTTAAGTCAATATGGAAGTCAATATTTGTAAGTCAATATGTGTAATCAATATTTTTGTTAAGGGCAAATTTTTGTAAGCAAAAATTTTTTTAAGTCAATATTGTTAAGTAATATTGTTAAATAATATTGTGAAAACAATATTTTTGTAAAGTCAATAAAAGTCAATATTGTGATAAAAGATAAAAAATTTTTTTAAGTCAAAATTGTTTTGTTAAAATCAATTTGTGTAATCAATATTGCGTAAAAGGGTTTAATATTGTTAAATCAAATGGAAGTCATATTGTGTAAATCAATATTGTTTTAAAAATTTAAATTTTGGTAACAATATTGGGAAAAATCAATATTGGTAAGTCAAATTGTGAAATCAAATGTGTAAATCAATATTGTGTAAGTCAATATTGTGTAAGTCAATATTGTGTAAGTCAATATTGTGTAAGTCAACATTGTGTAAGTCAATATTGTGTAAGTCAATAGTGCGAAAGTCAATATTGTGTAAGTCAATATTGTGTAAGTCAATATTGTGTAAGTCAATATTGTATAAGTCAATATTGTGTAAGTCAATATTGTGTAAGTCAATATTGTGTAAGTCAATATTGTGTAAGTCAATATTGTGTAAGTCAATATTGTATAAGTCAATATTGTGTAAGTCAATATTGTATAAGTCAATATTTGTAAAAGAAAGGAAGTCAATTTTAAGTCATATGAAGTCAATTATTGTGTAAGTCAATATTGTATAAGCAAATTTGTATAAGTCAATATTGTGTAAGCCAATATTTGTAAGTCAAATTTTTAAGTCAAAATTGTGAAGTAATTTGATTTAATATTGTGTAAGCAATATGATAGCAATATGTAAGTCAATATTGTGTAAGTCAATATTTGTATAATCAATTTTAAAATCAATATTGTGTAAGCAATATTGTATTAGTCAATATTGTGTAAAGTCAATATTGTTTTTTAAGCAATATTTTGTAAGTCAATATTGTATAAGTCAAATTTGTTAAGTTCAATATTGTGTGTTAGTTATATTGTTAAAGTAATATTGTGTAAGTCAATATTGTGTAAGTCAATATTGTGTAAGTCAATATTGTGTAAGTCAATATTGTGTAAGTCAATATTGTGTAAGTCAATATTGTGTAAGTCAATATTGTGTAAGTCCAATTTGTGTAAGTCAATAATTGTGTAAGTTAAATTTGTGTAAGTCAATATTGTGTAAGTCAATATTGTGTAAGTCAATATTGTGTAAGTCAATATTGTGTAAGTCAATATTGTTAAGTCAATATTGTAAAGTCAAAATTGTTAAGTCAATATTGTGTAAAATCAATATGTTAATCAATATTGTGTAAATCAATATTGTTAAGTCAATATTGTTAAGTCAATATTGTTAAGCCAATATTGTGTAAGTCAATATTGTAAAATCAATATTGTTATAAGAATATTTTGTAAATCAATATTGTGTAAGTCAATATTGTTAAGCAATATTGTTAAGTCAATATTGTGTAATCAATATTGTAAGTCAATATTGTGTAAGTCAATATTGTTAAGTCAATATTGTGTAAGTTCAATTTTTGTGTAAGTTTAATATTTTGTAAGTCAATTGATAAGTCAATATTTTGTAATTTAATATTATAAGTCAAAATGTGTTAGTCAATATGTGTAGTCAATATTTTGTAAGTCAATAAGTATTAATATGTGTAAGTCAATATTGGTGTAAGTCAATTTGTGTAGCAATTATTTTGTAAGTCAATATGTGTAAGGTCAATATTGTGTAAGTCAATATTGTGTAAGTCAATTAATTTTGTAAGTCAATACAAATTTCTGTAAGTTTACATTTTGATGTTACAGGGAATATTGTGTAAGTTCATATATGTTAAGGGGCAATTTTCTGTTTTAGGGGCAACTGTGTGTGGTTCCCTACTGTGAGTCCATACATTGTGGTCTTTAAGGGCAATTATTGGAAGTCAATTTGTTAAATCAAATTTTGTACGTTCATAATTGTGTTAAGTTCACATTGTGTGTTCCCCAAATTGTGTATCTTGTGGGGAATCAATGTTGTGTAAGCCCTACCGTGTACTAATCTGAGGGGCAATTGTGTGTCCAACATTTCCCCCGTCAACGTGTGCAATACTGTGGTAAGTCATGTGCTATCGCCGGTGCAATTGTGTAATGTCAATATGTGTAAGCAATAGTGTAAACAATTTGGTGCAATTTTTGTAATTCAGTCACACTGTGTAATTCCCTACCTGTGTAATTCCCAATAATTTTGACAATTAGGTTGACATTTAAATCACATTTTTTTAAATGTTTTCCCGGAAGGTTAAATATCTCCAGGGGAATTGATTCGTAGGTGACAGTGTACAATAGGGCCCCGTTACTTCTCCAGGTGCACAGTGTGACTCTGCCAGGTGCACAGTGTGACTTCTGCCAGGTGCACAGTGTGGGCTTCGCCCGGTGCACAGTGGGGACTACTTTCCAGGTGCACAGTGTGACCCTTTTGCCAGGTGCACATGTGGCGTTCTGCCAGGTGCACAGTGTGACTTCTGCCAGGTGCACAGTGTGACTTCTGCCAGGTGCACAGTTGTGACTGTCTGCCAGGGCACAGTGTGCTTCGCCAGTGCACGTGTGACTTCTGCCAGGTGCACACGTGTGACTATCTGCCAGGTGCACACGTGTGACTATCTGCCAGGTGCACACGTGTGACTATCTGCCAGGTGCACACGTGTGACTATCTGCCAGGTGCACACGTGTGACTATCTGCCAGGTGCACACGTGTGCTTTCGCCAGGCACAGTGGACTTCTCCTTTCCCAAAAAACCCTTATAACTCCCAATCAACCCTTACAGTCTCCATGCACAGACTATACCTGCTCCCAGGTGCACACAGGTGACAGCAGGTGAAGTGGACTTCGCCCGGTGCACACGTGGTGGACTATCGCCCGGTGCACAGTGGGGGCAACTTCGCAGGTGCACAGTGTGGCACTTCCAGGTGACACAGTGTGATTTGCAGGTGCAGCAGGTGGGGACTTCGCAGTGCACAGTGTTGGACTTCGCCAGGTGCAACAGTGGGGACTTCGCCCGGGGCACAGGGGGTGGACTTCTGCCCGGTGAACAGTGGGGACTTCGCCCGGTGCACAGTGGTGACTTCGCAGGTGCACCCCGTGGCCTATCTCCCAGGTTCAAACGGTACTAACTGCCAAGGGACAAAAATTAAAAAAATTTCCAAGGGGCACAAGGTGAACCCCACGAATCCCACTTACTTTCTGCCGGGATTTAACCCTGTGGATAGTGATCCAAAGTGGAGAGTTCTTCGCCGGGGGGCCACAGGGACTTCGCCAGGTTCAACCCACGTGGGGCCCCATCTCCTGGTCCTACGTTCTATCTGGGGTCCACGGGGACTTTTGCCGGTCCACAGACTATCGCCGGTCCACACGGGGCTTACACTTGCACAAAAACACCCCGGGGTTTCATACTCACCGGGGCCACGGACTTTTGCCGGGCACCTTAACCTACGCCGGTCCACAAGGTTACGCTGGGGTTTATACACTTTTATCTGCTCCAAGGTCACACGGTGCACAGCTCACAGGGTGGGACACTGTCACTTCCCCAATGACCAACGGGGGTTCTACAAGACCACGTGGGCCCACTCTACCGGTCACAGACTTAGTGACAAAAACTCACGGGGCACACAGTTTGGGTTCACAAAGGTCAACACGGGGTCTGCAGCTTACAACTGACCCAATTACTTCACCGGTCACACTCTAACAGGGTTCAAAGAAACCCCACGCTGGGGCCCAATCACCTGGGGTCCCAGCCGCATGGGCTAACATACTTACGCGGTGGTCATACTATTAGCGGTCTACAGGACTTCAGGGGGCAAGACCAGAGGGACCTACAAGATAAATGGGTCCTTCAACTACTACGCAGGGGAAAAGTTCACGCTTTCACAGGATCAACATGTGGGTCTGCAGCTCGCGGGTCCACAAGATCACACGGGATCTGCAGACTCTACACGGGGCCTACAAGACTCTACGTGGGGTCCAACAGGACTCACGCTGGGGTTCTCTCAGGACAAGTGTACTAGCGGGGTCTGCAAGGACTACCGGGTCATGCAGGACTCTACACAGGGGTCACAAAAACTTACACTGGGGTCCTACAGGATTACGCTGGGGTCAGCAGGGCTCTACCCCGGGGTCCTACAAGACTCTACACTGGGTCCTACAAGACTCTACACTGGGGTCCTACAAGACTCTACACTGGGGTCCTACAAGACTCTACACTGGGGTCCTACAAGACTCTACACTGGGGTCCTACAAGACTCTACACTGGGGTCATACAAGACTCTACACTGGGGTCCTACAAGACTCTACACTGGGGTCCTACAAGACTCTACACTGGGGTCCTACAAGACTCTACACTGGGGTCCTACAATACTCTACCACGGGGTCCTACAAGACTCTACACTGGGGTCCTACAAGACTCTACACTGGGGTCCTACAAGACTCTACACTGGGGTCCTACAAGACTCTACACTGGGGTCCTACAAGACTACGCTGAATATCACACGACTCACCAGCATGTGCAGTAGGACGGGAAAGAAGTAGTGATAGCAAGCATAACAAGAGAGGGTAGAGGAGAGAGGCACAGGTAAGAAGAAAGAAGAGAGAGAGAGAACGAGAAGAGGAAGATGAAGAAATTAGGTTTAAGATTTCCTGAACTTATTACTGAACACAAGTGTTACGAAAATTACATAACACTTCAGAACTGCCAAGTAAGAGGCCAAAAATCAGCTTAAATGTTAATAAACTCGCATTTTCCCCCTCTCATGCATAATTTAAAAGAGGCGTTTATAATTAAAATTTCGTATGAGGATACGTTTATATATATATATATATATATATATATATATATATATATAGTATATATATATATATAAATATATATATATATATATATATATATATATATATTATATATATATATGTATATATATATATATATTGCATTGTTCAAATCTCTAGTAAGGCTGATGCATGCAGGGGATGAGATGAAAAGCTGAAAGCCTTCTCCTGAAAGCTGGCTGCCTTGGATCAAACGTGTAGCGCATGCTACACGCCAAGGTATTGTCCAGTGTGGGTAGATTGGTAAAGCACTGCGTACCTTGTCCTAAGGTTCGTAGGTTCGAGTCTCCTTCAGCCAGAGATCAGTGTTTGTGTATATTTCGCATGCTCTCGCGAATTCCTTGTTATTATAATATATATATATATATATATATATATATATATATATATATATATATATAATATATATATATTATAAACCTGTGTTAAATCTTT
>NC_069441.1:14817705-14840913 GCF_026875155.1 Cherax quadricarinatus
GTCACAGGGGTGTCACAGGGGTGTCACAGGGGTGTCACGGGGGTGTCACAGGGGTGTCACAGGGGTGTCACAGGGGTGTCACGGGAGTGTCACAGGGGTGTCACAGGGGTGTCACAGGGGTGTCACAGGGGTGTCACAGGGGTGTCACAGGGGTGTCACGGGGGTGTCACAGGGGTGTCACAGGGGTGTCACAGCGGTGTCACAGGGGTGTCACAGGGGTGTCACAGGGGTGTCACAGCGGTGTCACAGGGATGTCACAGGGGTGTCACAGGGATGTCACAGGGGTGTCACAGGGGTGTCACAGGGATGTCACAGGGATGTCACAGGGGTGTCACAGGGGTGTCACAGGGATGTCACAGGGGTGTCACAGGGGTGTCACAGGGATGTCACAGGGATGTCACAGGGGTGTCACAGGGGTGTCACAGGGATGTCACAGGGATGTCACAGGGGTGTCACAGGGGTGTCACAGGGATGTCACAGGGATGTCACAGGGGTGTCACAGGGATGTCACAGGGGTGTCACGGATGTCACAGGGGTGTCACAGGGGTGTCACAGGGGTGTCACAGGGGTGTCACAGGGAGTGTCACAGGGATGTCACGGTGAAATGTCACAGGGGTGTCACAGGGGTGTCACAGGGGTGTCACAGGGATGTCACAGGGGTGTCACAGGGGTGTCACGGGGGTGTCACAGGGGTGTCACGGGGATGTCACAGGGGTGTCACAGGGATGTCACAGGGGGTGTCACAGGGGTGTCACAGGGTGTCACAGGGGTGTCACAGGGGTGTCACAGGGATGTCACAGGGGTGTCACAGGGGTGTCACAGGGGTGTCACAGGGGTGTCACAGGGGTGTCACAGGGGTGTCCACAGGGGTGTCACAGGGGTGTCACAGGGGTGTCACAGGGGTGTCACAGGGATGTCACAGGGGTGTCATGGGGTGTCACAGGGGTGTCACAGGGGTGTCACAGGGGGTGGGTGTCACGGGGGTGTCACGGGGGGTGTTACAGGGGTGGCACAGGGGTGTCACAGGGGTGTCACAGGGGGGGGTTCACAGGGGTGTCACGGGGTTGTCACAGGGGTGTCACGGGGGTGTCACGGGGTGCCCACGGGGGGTGTCACAGGGGTGTCACAGGGGTGTCACAGGGGTGTCAACGGGGGTGTTCACGGGGGTGTCACGGGGGTGTCACAGGGGTGGCACAGGGGTGTCACAGGGGTGTCACGGGGGTGTCACGGGGGGTGTCACAGGGTGTCACGGGGTGTCACAGGGGTGTCACAGGGGTGTCACAGGGGTGGCACAGGGGTGTCACAGGGGTGTCACAGGGTGTCACGGGGTGTCACGGGGGTGTCACAGGGGTGGCACAGGGGTGTCACAGGGGTGTCACAGGGGTGTCACAGGGGTGTCACAGGGGTGTCACAGGGGTGTCACGGGGGTGTTTACGGGGGGTGTCACAGGGGTGTCACAGGGGGTGGGCACAGTGGGTGTCACAGGGGTGTCACGGGGTGTACGGGGGTGTCACAAGGGTGTCACGGGGGTGTCACAGGGGTGTCACAGGGGTGTCACAGGGGTGGCACAGGGGTGTCACAGGGGTGTCACGGGGGTGTCACGGGGGTGTCACGGGGGTGTCACAGGGGTGGCACAGGGGTGTCACAGGGGTGTCACGGGGGTGTCACGGGGGTGTCACAGGGGTGGCACTAAGAAGTATCTCACTTCATAAAAATCAAGAATTAACGAGACATTGTGCCCAATATATCGCAGGAAAAGCTTAAGTCTATAAAAAAATTTTAAACATTGACCAAAAAAGTCATTTATGAGAATTAAACCAAAGGTTTAATGTAATAACTTATATAAATTTTAAGAGACTGGATTAAAACATTTAAATTTATACACTATAATGACATTTATGATGAAACAAAAATAATCGAAAAACTTGTTAGTCCAGATTTTAGACATTAATTAATACATAAATCCTCTCCAGCACTTTAATAAATAAAAGATAAAAAATATATAATTTATTATTATGATTACTTAGAAGTTCCGTGGTGTCGAAATTTATAATTGGAAATGATTATTTCAGATAGTTTCCCTCCATATATATATTAAAAACTTAATGCTAATCCAAAGTTGACTTCTAATACACCAACTCCATAATAAGTCAGCAACGGCTCCAGCTGCTGACTTGTTATGTCAAGTTTCTGGTTATTATGATAAGTAAGTGTTGAAGGTCAGGTACAGTGACAGTCTTATATCAACAAGGAAAGTATCAGTTTGTTTACAAGAAAAACGTAATAAACTCTGGTAAGTCGTTCAGATCCAAGTAGGAACCAGCGGTGGAATACTTCAGCACCACCACATGTGTATCCCTCCTGGAAGAAGATATAACATGTATCCCTCCTGGAAGAAGATATAACATGTATCCCTCCTGGAAGAAGATATAACATGTATCCCTCCTGGAAGAAGATATAACATGTATCCCTCCTGGGAGAAGATATAACATGTATCCCTCCTGGGACAAGATATAACATGTATCCCTCCTGGGAGAAGATATAACATGTATCCCTCCTGGGAGAAGATATAACATGTATCCCTCCTGGGACAAGATATAACATGTATCCCTCCTGGGACAAGATATAATATGTATCCCTCCTGGGAGAAGATATAACATGTATCCCTCCTGGGACAAGATATAACATGTATCCCTCCTGGGAGAAGATATAACATGTATCCCTCCTGGGAGAAGATATAACATGTATCCCTCCTGGGAGAAGATATAACATGTATCCCTCCTAGGAGAAGATATAACATGTATCCCTCCTGGGAGAAGATATAACATGTATCCCTCCTGGGACAAGATATAATATGTATCCCTCCTGGGAGAAGACATAACATGTATCCCTCCTGGGACAAGATATAACATGTATCCCTCCTGGAAGAAGATATAACATGTATCCCTCCTGGGAGAAGATATAACATGTATCCCTCCTGGGACAAGATATAACATGTATCCCTCCTGGGAGAAGATATAACATGTATCCCTCCTGGGACAAGATATAACATGTATCCCTCCTGGGAGAAGATATAACATGTATCCCTCCTGGGAGAAGATATAACATGTATCCCTCCTGGGAGAAGATATAACATGTATCCCTCCTAGGAGAAGATATAACATGTATCCCTCCTGGGAGAAGATATAACATGTATCCCTCCTGGGAGAAGATATAACATGTATCCCTCCTGGGAGAAGATATAACATGTATCCCTCCTGGGTGAAGATATAACATGTATCCCTCCTGGGTGAAGATATAACATGTATCCCTCCTGGGTGAAGATATAACATGTATCCCTCCTGGGAGAAGATATAACATGTATCCCTCCTGGGAGAAGATATAACATGTATCCCTCCTGGGAGAAGATATAACATGTATCCCTCCTGGGAGAAGATATAACATGTATCCCTCCTGGGTGAAGATATAACATGTATCCCTCCTGGGTGAAGATATAACATGTATCCCTCCTGGGAGAAGATACATCACTTCGTTTATAATTCCAAGATATGGAACCACCAGAACTGTTTCTGAAACGTTCATGTAGTGTTTTTATATTTTTTGCACTGTTTTTGTAGTGTTTTTGCAGATTTTACAGTCTTTTTTGGGGCTCGTGATCCATAGTAAACGTACATAACATTTCACAAGAAGTCATTAGGATAGTGACATCAGATTCTTACACCTGCCTTAACACATCTTATTAGAATTTTCACCACACGAGATCAATACAAATTCCGCCAAAATTATTTCCATCTACTCCCTAAAACCCGGAAATCTCTTAATACATTTTTTACTTCCTTATTCTCATATATTTTAGATCAATAGTTCGGTTTACAAAACCTTCCTGAGCGATGAAAAACTAAATGAAGATCGCGTCTCATCCGCCTCCCGCTGATACAATTAAAATCCGGAGCCCCGCGCCTAAAATGCGTAGCGTAGGTTGTGTCAACAGGCAGCGCTGGGTCATAAATAGTAATTTCTCGAGCGAGGTGCAGATAGAAGGTCGGAAGAAAGCAGGAAGAGGATTAAGAGGATGAGAAATAAGTTGAGAAGGCTGAGATGAAGGAGGAGGATGAGGAGGAGGAGGAGGAGAAGCAGCAGCAGCAGCAGCAGCCAGTAGCCTCCAACACCAGCTCCGACTTCTCCAGGATTGATCGCGCATACATTACCAAGTGACAGGACCATCACGCACTTAATAGGTCGGGTGCTCCTTCCCTGGGTCGGCAGCCACGCCTGCTAACCACTCCTCCACGCAACATCATGGATACCCACCATCCTGCCCACCTACCTTTTTTTTTCCTTTATCCTCGCCTTCTTTGTTTACATTTTTATAACTTTTTTTATTTGATTTTCTTTTTTCCATTATGAATTTTAGGTACATTCTTTATGGAACTGGATAAAATAGTGAAAAAAGTATCGATGCATATGTAATATATATTCTTCCTTGAAGCCTTTTTATCCACTTCTCCGAGGCTATGGGTCCCACAATTTACACCATATATATATATATACAAGTTAAGAAAGCCTAGGGAAAGTATGGATTTGTCAGTTAAAAACAGAGTAGGGGAGTTAGTAGATGGGGAGAGGGAGGTATTAGGTAGATGGCGAGAATATTTTGAGGAACTTTTAAATGTTGAGGAAGAAAGGGAGGCGGTAATTACATGCACTGGCCAGGGAGGTATACAATCTTTTAGGAGTGAAGAAGAGCAGAATGTAAGTGTGGGGGAGGTGCGTGAGGCATTACGTAGAATGAAAAGGGGTAAAGCAGCTGGAACTGATGGGATCATGACAGAAATGTTAAAAGCAGGGGGGATATAGTGTTGGAGTGGTTGGTACTTTTGTTTAATAAATGTATGAAAGAGGGGAAGGTACCTAGGGATTGGCGGAGAGCATGTATAGTCCCTTTATATAAAGGGAAAGGGGACAAAAGAGATTGTAAAAATTATAGAGGAATAAGTTTACTGAGTATACCAGGAAAAGTATACGGTAGGGTTATAATTGAAAGAATTAGAGGTAAGACAGAATGTAGGATTGCGGATGAGCAGGGAGGCTTTCTCAGAGTGGGTAGGGGATGTGTAGATCAAGTGTTTACATTGAAGCATATATGTGAACAGTATTTAGATAAAGGCAGGGAAGTTTTTATTGCATTTATGGATTTAGAAAAGGCATATGATAGAGTGGATAGAGGAGCAATGTGGCAGATGTTGCAAGTATATGGAATAGGTGGTAAGTTACTAAATGCTGTTAAGAGTTTTTATGAGGATAGTGAGGCTCAGGTTAGGGTGTGTAGAAGAGAGGGAGAATACTTCCCGGTAAAAGTAAGTCTTAGACAGGGATGTGTAATGTCACCATGGTTGTTTAATATATTTATAGATGGGGTTGTAAAGGAAGTAAATGCTAGGGTGTTCGGGAGAGGGGTGGGGTTAAATTTTTGGGGGAATCAAATTCAAAATGGGAATTGACACAGTTACTTTTTCTGATGATACTGTGCTTATGGGAGATTCTAAAGAAAAATTGCAAAGGTTAGTGGATGAGTTGGAGAATGTGTGTAAAGGTAGAAAGTTGAAAGTGAAAATAGAAAGAGTAAGGTGATGAGGGTATCAAATGATTTAGATAAAGAAAAATTGGATATCAAATTGGGGAGGAGGAGTATGGAAGAAGTGAATGTTTTCAGATACTTGGGAGTTGACGTGTTGGCGGATGGATTTATGAAGGATGAGGTTAATCATAGAATTGATGAGGGAAAAAAAGGTGAGTGGTGCGTTGAGGTATATGTGGAGCCAAAAAAACGTTATCTATGGAGGCAAAGAAGGGAATGTATGAAAGTATAGTAGTACCAACACTCTTATATGGATGTGAAGCTTGGGTGGTAAATGCAGCAGCGAGGAGACGGTTGGAGGCAGTTGAGATGTCCTGTCTAAGGGCAATGTGTGGTGTAAATATTATGCAGAAAATTCGGAGTGTGGAAATTAGGAGAAGGTGTGGAGTTAATAAAAGCATTAGTCAGAGGGCAGAAGAGGGGTTGTTGAGGTGGTTTGGTCATTTAGAGAGAATGAATCAAAGTAGAATGACATGGAAAGCATATAAATCTATAGGGAAAGGAAGGAGGGATAGGGGTCGTCCTCGAAAGGGTTGGAAAGAGGGGGGTAAAGGTGGTTTTGTGGGCAAGGGGCTTGGACTTCCCGCAAGCGTGCATGAGCGTGTTAGACAGAGTGAATGGAGACGAAGATACTTTGGACCTGACGATCTGTTTGGAGTGAGAGCAGGTAATATTTTAGTGAAGGGAAATTCAGGGAAACCGTTATTTTCATATAGTCGGACTTGAAGTCCTGACATGGAAGTACATGCCTGCACTCTAAAGGAGGGGTTTTCGTATATTAGCATTTGAAGGGATATGTTTGTGTATCTTTATACGTATATGCCTTCTAAACTGTTGTTTCGAGCACCTCTGCAAAAACAGTGATTATGTGTGAGTAGTGAAGTGTTTGAATGATGATGAAAGTATTTTCTTTTGGGGATTTTCTTTCTTTATGGGTCACCCTGCCTCGGTGGAGACGGCGACGGGAAGGAGACGCCGACGGCGACAGTTGATCAATTCCGGACATCATGGCCTCGTGTGTCACACAGCAGAAGGGAATAATGCCAGACATGAGGAAAGTCAATGCCTTCTTAAAGAGAAGCCTCCGCCACAGCCCGTCTGTCCAGCTCAAGGGAACCCCGAAGTAACAGATTCAGGACGGAAGTCAAAAGCGGTCCAGATGGAGTCACTAAGCTACCTTGAAGGATGAACGCGCGATGCCTGGACAACACATGTGCTGCCACATTGGCAGACACCTACCTTTGCCATACTCCGTATGAAGGGGTGGAAGCTCCAGCCAGGAGACCAAGAAGATCCGAAAATAGAAGACCTTCCCCCTTGCTATAACTTCATTCCATAGGGTCGGAGACCCTTGGAGCTGGGCAAGTGTGCTCTAAAAGTTCCTCAAAGAGCTGGGTGAAAAGTTCACATCAAAAGTAACCAAGGACCACGAGGGCAATCATTTCCTCTTTCAGAGACTCATGTTTGCGATCCAGAGAGGAAAATAGCCTGCAGCATTCTGGGCACGGATCGACTGCCCACAGCAGTGGAGCTAGAACGAAGGATACGAGGATGTACTCTGATTAGAGCCTATGTTGTTTACTTCTGTTGTATTTTTGGGAATGTTTTTGTCAATGTACTGTATTTTTTGTCTTTAAATAAAAATTATATAATATAGGGGGTGAAGGAAAAATTCACAACAGCTTCAGGAGACCTTGAGTTTTCCCTGAAGCAAGTTATTTCTTTTTTCTGAGGATGAGGGTCCCCGGGACAGTTCTAGAGGTGGTTTACCTCCCTATATATATAAATATATATATATATATATATATTATTATAAAATAAAATATATATATATATAAATAATATATAAATAATATATATATTATATATTCTATGGTAGATTGCGTTGGTTTCTTTTTCTGTCTCAAAACACGCTAAGATAACAGTCATATCTTGCTACTTCCTACTTACACTTTTGGTCACACTTCACAGACACGCAGCAGCTATATATATAAACATACATCTAGGTTGTTCTCCTTTTTCTAAATAGCGCTTGTCTTTTTTATTCGTCTATGTCCATGAGGGAAGTGGAAAAGAAATCTTCCTCCGAAGCCATGCGAGTCTAGAGGCGACTAAAATGCGGATCAAATGGGCAAGTAAACCCCTTCTCCTGTATACAATTACTAACAAAGAGAAGAAGAAAAAAACTTTATAAAACTGTTGCTTAAACTGTGCTGGATGTTGTGCGGATGACAAGAAACAGATGAATGCTGATGTTATGAATGAAAAGAAGTTGGATGTCCTGGCCTAAGCGAAACAAACAGCTGAAGGGGGTAGGAGAGTTCAGTGTTGAAATAAATGGGATTAAACAACTGGGTATCTGAAGAGTTTAGAGCAAAGGAAGGGGTAGCAGTAAGGTTAAATGATCAATTATGGAAGAAAAAGAGAATAATGAATGTGTAAATTCAATAATTATTTGGATTTAAAGTAAAGGTTGAGCGAGAAGTGGTTCATAAAAAGCGCGTATGCCACCTGGAAGAAGAGAGGAATTGCAGAGGAGAGAGAGAGATTTTGGAGATTTTAAGTGAAAGTATAGGAGCCTTTGAACCAGTGAGAGAGTATATTGTGGTAGGGTACTTGAATGCTAAAGTAGGAGAAACTTTTAGAGAGGGTGTGTAGTAAGTTTGGGTGGCCAGGTGTAAATAAAAAGAGCCCTTTGATTGAACTTTGTAGAGAAAGTGTTTAAAGTTATAGGTAATACATATTTTAAGAAAAGATGATAATAAGTATACCCATATGATGTATGGCGAAATGCCAGTAAGTTTTTGTTGGATATTTAATTGGTAGATAAAAGACATGTTGAGTAACTTCAGATGTACATGTTTATAGAGGGGCCACAGAAATATCAGATTGCACTGTTAGATGTAGCAACACTGTGAGTAAAAGTAGATGGATACAAGGAGAATAGAATCACAGTAGAAGAGAGGTGAAGGTTAGAAACTAAAAGAAGGAGGCAGTAGGGTAAGATATAAACAGCTATTTGGAGGATAGATGGGCTAATGGAGAGCATAGGCATGGGGTCGAAGATGTATGGGGTAGGTTTTAAAAATGTAGTGTTAGAGTGTTCACATAAGTTTGTGGTACTGGAAAGTGGGTGCTGGAGGGAAGAGAAGCGATGGTGGAATGATGAGTATGAGAGAGTCGTAAGGGGAAAAAAGTTAGCATAGAGAAATTTTTACAAAGTAGAAGTGATGCAAGTAGGGAAGAGTATATGGAGAAAAAGAGAAATTTAAAGAGATGGTGAAGCAATGTAAAAAGAGAGCAAATGAGAGAGTGGGTGAGATGGTTTATCAACAAATTTTGTTGAAAATAAGAAAAAGTTTTGGAGTGAGATTTAACAAGTATAGAAAGCCTATAGAGAACAAATGGATTTGCAGTTAAAAATAGGAGAGAGATTATTAAATGGAGAGTTAGAGGTATTGGGAAGATGGAAGGAATATTTTGAGGAATTGTTAAATTTGATGAAGATAGGGAAGCTGTGATTTCGTGTTAGGGCAAGAGGAATAACATCTTGTAGGAGTGAGGAAGAGCAAGTAGTGAGTGTGGGGAAGTCGTGAGGCAAAGGTCAAATGAAAGTGGGTAAGGCACCGGATTGATGGGATAAAGATAGAAATGTTAAAAAGCAATGTGGGGATATATTTTGGAGTGGTTGGGTGCCATGATTTAATAAATGTATGGAAGAGGGTAAGGTACCTGATGGATTGTAGCAAGAGCATGCATCGTTCCTTTGTATAAAGGCAAAAGGGATAAAAGGAGAGTGCAAAAATTATAGGGGATCAGGTCTGTTGAGTGTACCTGGTAAAGTTAGGGTAGAGTTTTATAATTGAAAGAATTAAGAGTAATACTGAAATATGATAGCAGATGAACAAGAGCTTTAGGAAAGGTAGGGGGTGTGTGGAGTCCCAGGTGTTTTTACTCAGTGAACATATAAGTGAAACATATTTAGATTAAGGCTAAAGAGGTCTTTTTGTGGCATTATGGATTGAAAAGGCGAGACGGTGGATAGGTGGCAATGTGGCAGATTTTGCAAGTGTATGGTGTAGGAGGTAGGTTACCTGAAACAGTGAAGAGTTTTTTATACAGGATATGAGTCTCAATTAGAGTATGTAGGAAAGAGGGAAATTTTTTTCCCAGTAAAAAGAAGGCCTTAACAAGGATGTTGATGTCACCAGTTGGTTGTTTAATAATTTTTAGATGGGGGTTGTAAGAGAAGTAAATGCGAGGTACTTTTGGCAAGAGGCGTGGAGTTAAAGAAAAAGATCGACAAGACACAAAGTGGGAGTTGTCACAGCTGCTCTTTGCTGATGACACTGTGCACTTGGGAGGATTCTGAAAGAAGTTGCAGAGATTGGTGGATGAATTGTAGGGTTTGCAAAAGTAGAAAATTAAAGGTGAATACAGGAAAGAGTAATGTTATTGAGGATAACACAACGATTAAGTGATGAAAGATTGAAAATCAGATTGAGGAGAGAGAGTTGGAGGCAGAGGTGAACGTATTCAGATATTTGGGAGTGGACGTGTCTAGCGATTGGGTCTAAAGAAGATGAGGTGAATCATAGAATTGATGAGGGAAAAAGAGTGATGGTGGCACTTAGGAGTCTGTGGAGACAAAGAACATTGTCCTTGTCGCAAAGCTGGGAATGTATGAGAGTATAGTTTTACCAACGCTCTATATGGGTGTGAAGCGTGGTTATGAATGTTGCAGCGAGGAGAAGGCTGGAGGCAGTGGAGATGTCATGTACTGAGGGCAATGTGTGGTGTGAATATAATGCAGAGAATTCGTAGTTTGGAAGTTAGGAGGAGTGCGGGCTTAAACCATAACTGTTGTACCAGAAGGGCTGAGAAAGGGTTGTTAGGTGGTTCGGACATGTAGAGAGAATGGAGCGAAACAGAATGACCTTCAAGATTTCAAGAGTGGTATCAGGTCCTGTAGTGGAAGGAAGGCGGGGTAGGGGTTCGGCCTAGGAAGGTTGGAGGGAGGTGGGTAAGGAGGTTTTTGTGTGTCGAGGGGCTTGGACTTCCAGCAGGCAAAGGCGTGAACGGTTGATAGAGTGAATGGAGACAAATGTTTTTATACTTGAACTAGCTGTTGATTTGAGCAAAGTAACATTTAGGAAGGGATTCATGAAACCGGCAGGCCGACTTGGAGTCCTGGAGATGGTAGACAGTGCCTGCACTCTGAAGGAGGTTGGTTAATGTTTGCAGTTTAAAAAACTTAGTGTAAAGCACCCTTCTGGCAAGACAGTGATGGAGTGAATGATGGTGAAAGTTTTTCTTTTTCGGGGCCACCCTGCCTTGGGTGGGAAGTCGGCCGGTGTATACATAAATATATATATATAATATTATATAAATATATATATAGTAATTATTTATATATATGTCGTGCCGAATAGTAAAAACTGGTCAATTAGCAGGGGAGAACTCATTTAAAAATTAAGTCCTTTTCTATAAATTTTCTCTATACTTTAAAGATATATTTTTTTCCATTAATGTTGATGTAAAAAATTTAAAATTTTGCACCGAAAAGAATCTTAGAAAACTTACCTAACCTTGTCATAAGAAGCGTAATTTATTTTAGCCTTACCAACTAAAAATATTTTAGATACGTATACCATAATTTAATACTAAACAAACACAGTGAAATATATTTATTTCGTTAGGTTCTGATGATTTTGGCGAACTTATTGCATAACACAAATTTTTACTTGTCCTATAAGGCAGATGAACTTGCAATTTTAAGCCAAGATCGAGTTCGCCTAATCGGGCACGACATATATATATATATAGTATGTATATATATATTAATCTATATATATATATATATATATAAATATATATATATATATATCTATATAAAATATGATATATATATATAAAAATATATATATATAATATATGGAGGGAGTAGTAGTTAAATTTGGGGCCAGGGGCAAATAAAAATGGGAACCTTAATTGAGCTATGTGTAGAAAGAGGTTTTGGTAATAAGTAATACATATTTGATGAAAAAGAGGATGAAATTTAAGCAAGATATAACATAACACAACATGAAAGTAGTTTATAGATTACACTGGTCAACAATTTATGAAAAGTTTTATGCTTCTTAAATGATATTAGTTAATTGATATGTATTTTCATATCCTGAATCCAAATAATACCTTGAAATATGTTTTTTGGCTATATAGATTAACGAATACGAGACATGTAATTATTTATATTTTTTATTATTATAACGTGCTATATGTGTCATAGGCTTTAACCAGAAACCAACCATATACCACGGGTGTGGTTTGCACCCGCGTCAGAGAGTCAGAATAATCATCTCTGCCAATGTCCAGCAATATCTGCAAGCATTCTTGTATCCCACTTGCCTTGGTAAACCATTTTTCATGTTGTGAAATATATCTTGGTGAACCCTTCACCATGTTCGTCCACTGACTGCCTCACAGTCCGCTGAAAAAGTCAAAATCTGCACAGCAGAAATCACTCCCTACGAAAGTAAAAGACTGGGCAGACGATGCAAAACGCCCCCAAAATAAAAGTAGTGGGCGTGCCATTGTTACACTAAGGGAAAACACACCATAAGTGCCGGGGCCCAAAACTGTTCAACAGCCTCCCATCAAGCATAGGGGAATTGCCAATAAACCCCTGCTGCCTTCACGAGAGAGCTGTGACCGATACCTAAAGTCAGTCGAATCAGCCGGCTGTGGCTTCGTACGTCGGAACTGTGGGCTGCGGCCAGCAGTAACAGCCTAGTTTGATCAGGCCCCTGATCCATCGGTAGTCCTGTCATGGACCGGGCCGCGGGCGTTTATCCCCGGAAAACCTCCATGTAACCTCCAGGAGTCCAAAAAGTGGAAATTTTAATTGAATGTAACATCTCAGTTCTTGTAAGTCTTTATAGGTTTTCCAAACAATTCTTCAAAGTTTGCCTTCCTTCTGTTTTCCGAGAAATCCCTTCGCCACTAACTTGAATGTTCCCCAACAGCTTTCTCTCTTTCTCCTCCCATGAGGTCTGATTCAAAGTCAACCATCTTTAAGAAGCTCTCGAATCTGAGGACCATTGAAGACCCCTTTACTTATTCTTAGCGTCGCTCATTGAGGGGAATTAATATGTTAAATACTTGATCCCTGACTGGATTTAGTCCATAGCTTCTACGAACTTTCATGAGCATCAATTTTTTGTGTTAGTGGGTGGAAAGCAAGAAATATTTGTTTGGTTTAATGAAGTTGGGATGTTGACATCGTTCATTCCCCTGCTCCATTACTGAACGAGGTGGCCTCACATGCATGTAGCAGTAGCTCACATGCTTCACATTATACCAAGAGCTACTCAGGTTTGAATATTAATATAAGTTTAATAAGTGTTTGGCTAAGAATATCACCGACCTTTTCACCTCAAAATAATAAACTTGGATACACAACCCAACCTTTTATGACGGCTGAACAATAATGAAGGTCAGTGAGACTGTGAGTGTGATAAGAAACACACTGCCACAAAGCCTGTTGAACCTGTTGTGACACGTAAAGGTCTGATATTGAAAAGTAGAACTAACAGAGCAATTTGATGTAACTTAGCATTCGTGATGTCATATCAGTGACCTAAAATTCGTTGGAAATTGCTACTCTGGTCTCGAAGCGTTTTGGTTTGTGGACCAGTGTGAGGTATTGGTTGATAAAAGGGTTGATGGTAGGCTTCAGATGTACATGTTTATAAGAGGGGAAACAGATATATCGGATCATTATCTAGTTGTAGCTACAGTTAGAAATAAATGGTATAAAATACCGACACAATGGAAATATAAACACAAATGGCAGTATAATGTGATCCTTTTTGACTACGTTTCGCCCCACCAGGGTGGCTTTTAATCAAACACAAACAAACTACCTGGGGTGGAAGGAACGCGAGTATTTATAGTGGCGGGCGGTTCAGAAATGCTGGAGTCATGATGAAAGAATGTGCATCGTGATGATGGTAACCGATGGGGTTATAAGTCTAAAAACTTGGGTAGCTTGAAAGAGATTGATAATTTTGTGGAGCCAGACCCTTCTACAGTGTTCTTATGTGGATCGCGTTGAAGAAGTTTCTTGGCAATGGTTCCAGCTATGTATATAAGCCACTATTCTGGTTGAAGTTGTCGGATATAGAAATAAGTGATGATTCCAAGATTCTTCGGTATTGAGTGTTGTTAAACTACAGAAACTCAAGACTTATCGCCACATAATACAACACACAATACCTGAAGAATCCTGAATCATACTAATTTCTATATCCGACAACTAAACCAGAATAGTGGCTTCTATAACATAGCTGAACCCCTTTGCCAGAAACTTTCTATCGCTATCTCCCACAGTAAGAACACTGTAGAAGGTCTGCTCACAAACTTATCCAATCTCCTTCCAAGCTTAACCCAAGTTTTAGACTCTATAACCCCACTCGGTCGACATAATCAGATGCATCATTCTTCAACCTGCCTCAGCATTTGAACCGGACTAGAAATACTCGCGTTCCTTCCACCCCAGGTATTCTGTTTGTGCATTGAAAAAGCCACTGGTGGGCGAAACGGTAGTCATAAAGGATCACATTATACTGCATTTGGTGTTTAATATTTCCACTACAGTTAGAAGTAAGAGGTAGATTAGACAAAAGGGAAAATGGCACAGCAAGTAAGAGAGGAGGTGAAAGTGGTATAAACTAAGGGGAGGATGAAGTTAGGTGAGATATAAGCTACTATTGGCGGAAAGTTGGGCTAGTGCAGTATGGGGAAAGGGGGGTTGAAGAGAGATGGATAGTTTTTAACACTCAGTATTAGAAATGTGGGGCAGAAATTTGTGCTATAGAGGTGGGTGCAGGAGGAAGAGGAGTGATTTGGGTAGAAATGATGATGTAAAATTGTGCGATAAAAGAGAAAAAGCAGCTCATGAGAGGTTTTTTGCAAAGCAGAAGTAATATAAGGTCAGAGTACATGGAAAGTAAAAGAGAGGAGAATCGAGTGTGAGAGAGTGCACGATAGAGTGGGAGAGGCATTGTCAGAAATTTTGCTGAGAATTAGAAATTTTTTTGGAGTTAGATAAAAAGTTAAGAAATCTAGGGATTTGTCAGTTAAAACAAGTAAGGGAGTGGGTGCAGAGATAGAGGAGTAATTTGGTGAATGATTGAAGTAAAGATGTGATAAAAGAGAAAAAGTAACTATAGAGGTTTTAAACAAAGACAGAAAGATATTAACAGAGTAGAGTTATGGAGAGTAAAAAGAAAGGTGAAGAGAGTGGTGAGAGAGTGCAAAAGAAGAGCAATGAGAGATGGGAGAGCCTGTCAAGAAATTTTAATGAAAATAAGAAAAAAAATTTGGAGTGAGTTAAACAAGTTTAGAAAGCTAAGGGAATGAATGGATATGGACAGTAAAAACAGAGTAGGGGGGAGTTATTAGATGGTGAGAAGAGGTATTGAGTAGATGGTCGGGAAAATTTGAGGAACTTTTTAAATGTCGGTGAAGAAAAGGGAGGTTGGTAATTTCTGCACTGGTCAGGGAGGTATACCATCTTTTAGGAGGAAGAAGAGCAGGATTTGAGTGTGGTGGAGGTGCGCGGGCATTAAACGTAGAATGAAAAGGGAGTAAAGCAGCTAGGAACTGCTGACGGATCATGAACAGCAATGTTAAAACATGGGGAGGGATAGTGTTGAGTGTTTGGTATTTTTTATTTAATAAATTTATAAGAGGTGAAGGAACCTATTGTATTGACAGAGAATTTGATATAGTTCCTTTATATAGAAGGGAAGGGGGACAAAAGAGATTGTAAAAAAATTCTAGGGGAATAATTTACCTGAGTATACCAGTTAAAGTGTAACAGTAGGTTTATTATTGAAGAATTAGGGGTAAGACGAGAGAGCAGGATTGCAGAATGAGCAAGGGGTATTTAGAGTGGTAGGGGATGTGTAGATCATCGTGTTTACAATGAAGCAATATATGTGAACAGCATTTTGGTAAAGGTAGGGAAGTTTTCAATTTGCAATATGGAATTTAGAAAAGGCATATGATAGAGTGGATAGGGAGCAATTTGCAGATGTTGCAAGTAAAATAAAAATAAATATGTGGATAGGGGTAAGTACTAAATGCTGAAAATAGTTTTTTATGAGGAAAGTGAGGCTCAGGTTAGAGTGTGTAGAAGAGAGGGAACTACTTCCCGGTAAAAGTAGGTCTAACATGGATGTGTAATGTCACCATGGTTTGTTTAACTATTTTTAGATGGGTTTTGTAACGGGAGAAGTAAGTGTTAGGGTGTTGGGAGAGGTGGGGGGGGAATAAATTAAGGGAATCAAATACAAAATGGAATTGACACAGTTACTTTTGCTGATTGATTACTGTGCTTATGGAGATTCTAAAGAAAAGTTTGCAAAGGATAGTGGACAAGTTTTGGGAGGATGTGGTAAAGTAGAAGGTGAAACGAATCTAGATAAGATAAGGTATGAGCGTATCACATGATTTAGATAAAGAAAAAATAATAATTACATCGAGTGAGGGAGTATGGAAGAAATGAGGTTATCAGATATATTTGAAGTTGACGTTGTCAGCGGATGGGTTTATGAATGATGAGGTTAACCAAAAATTGATAAAGAACATAAAGTGAGTGGTGCACGTGAGTTATCCTGTGGAGACAAAAAACATTATCTATGGAGGCAAAGAAGGGGAATGTATGATGAGATAGTGGGTACCAGCCCTCTTACATGGCTGTGAAGCTGTGGTTGTAAAAATGCTGGCATCGAAGGCAGCTGAAGGCATGGAGATGTTCCTTTCAAAGGACCACTGTTGTGGGTAAATATTAGCAGAAATTCTTAGTGTGGAAATTTTGAGGTTGTGGATTTCTAGAATATTAAGTTCAGAGGCTGAAAGGGGCTTTGAGGTGGTTTTGGTTATTTAGAGAGAATGGATCAAAGTAGAAAGACTTGGAGAGGCCTCTTAAAAATTCTGTAGGGGAAGAAGTCGGGTAGGGGTCTCCCCGAAAAGTTGGAGGGAAGGGGGTACCAGAAGTTTTTGAGGGCGAGGGGCTTTGGACTTCTAGTAAAGCGTGTGACCGTGATTTAATAGGGAGTTAATTGAGATGAATGGTTTTAGTAACCTGACGAACTGTTGGAGTGTGAGCAGGGTAATATTTTGTGCAGGGATTCAGGGAAACCGGTTAGCCAGACTTGAGTTACTGAAAATGGGGGAAGTACAATGCTTGCACTTTAAAGTAGGGGTTTGAGGATATTGGCAGTTTGGAGGACATAGAACTGTCGTATTTGAGAGCCTCTCAAAGACACACTGAATATGTATGAGTGAGGTGAAAGTGTTGAATGATGGATTAGAGGTTTTTCTTTCTTTTTTCTTTTTGGTTAAACTGCCTCGGGGGAAACGGCGAGTGTTTATATATATATATATAATATATTATATTGATTATATATATATATATATAGATATAAATATATATATATATATATAGTATTATATATATATATATATACGTATATATATATATATATATATTATATATATATATATATATAAATAAGAATATATATTATTGTATATATATATATATAATAATATATGTCCGTGCCGAAATATGCAGAACTTGCGATTTGGCTTAAAAATAGCACGTTCATCTTGCCATATAGGACAATGGCAAAATTTGGTGTATCAATAATTGTCTCCAAAATCACTCTCTGGAGCCTAACGAAAAAAATATATTTCCTCTGTGTTTGTTAAGTATTAAATGAACTGTAAACAAATCTAAAATAATAGTTAGTTGGGTTAGGCTAAAATAAATGCTCTTGTTATAATAAAGTTTGGTAACGGCGTACAGCCAACAACCCGGCATGGGTCAGGTACCGAACTTTAGGTGCTTGTCCAGGTGCCAGCTTGAAGACTGCCAGGGGTCAATTGGTAATTCCCCCTGAAGTATGGCTGGGAGGCAGTTGAACAGTCTCGGTCTCGGCCCTTCTGCACTTATTGTATGGTCTCTTAACGTGCTAGTGACAACCCCTCCTTTTCATTGGGGGATGTTGCTCTCCTGCCAAGTCTTTTGTTTTCTCGTAGTGAGTGGATTTTCGTGTGCAGTTCGGTAACTGGTCCCTCAAGATTTTAATGTGTATATAATCATGTATCTCTCCCTCCTGCGTTCCAAGGAATACAGTTCAGGAACCCAAGCGCTCCCTGTAATTGAGGTGTTTTATCTCCGTTTACGCGCGCGTGAAGGTTTCTCTGTACATTTTCTAGGTCACAATTTTCACGTGCCCTTGAAAAGGTGCTGTTAGTGTGCAGCCATATTCCAGCCTAGATAGATCCATGTGAGCCCTGAAGAGTGTCATCATGGGCTTGGCATCCCTAGTTTTTGAAGGTTCTCATTATCCATCTGTCATTTTTCTAGCGCCGCCGCAATCGATACAAAAAAAAAGATGGGTGAGAGTAATATTTTCAGACGATGAGCATTCTGAAGTACGAGGGGGGAAAGGTACTTGAGACGGAGTAAAGGTAAACTCTTCAAAACGGACTACACTCAACAGTGCTAAAAACGCTCACCTAAAGGATGTTTTGGATAGTTTTATTGTTAAAGACCCTGGGCAGCTTGTTATTGTTGATGGAATGATGATCAGTGACAAATACAAGGCAATCCTTGCAATTCATTTGCTTCCCATTGTGAATAGAGACTTTCTTGATGAAGGCATTTTCCAGCAGGATCAGGCTCCTGCCTCACTTCCAGAAAATTGGCTGACATTCTCGAGAGGTAACAAAGTTCTAAACTTCCTGAAACTCTTCTGATTTCAACCCTATTCAGAATCTATGGGCAATAACCAAACACAGGATCGCAAAACAGTACTGTTCAACTGTAGAGAAACTAATTACTGCTGTTATATTAGGACCTGGTGCCACGACGAAGAACTTGTCAAAATGTATTCAGCATTGGTCGATTCTATGCCAGAACGTGAAGCAATGCTTATAGAAGCACATGATAGGCATATTTCTTATTAAATCAAATTATCTGTCATACTGCAGTGTAATTTTAAATAAGCACTAGTTTTCCAAATATATGTCTTCCTTCATCAATGTCCCAATTAAAATGTACACTATTGCATATATATATATTTTTTTTTTAACAAGTCGGCCGTCTCCCACCGAGGCAGGGTGACCCAAAGAGAAAGAAAATCCCCAAAAAGAAAATACTTTCATCATCATTTCAACACTTTTCAACCTCACTCACAACATAATCACTGTTTTTGCAGAGGTGCTCAGAACACAACAGTTTAGAAGCATATACGTATAAAGATACACAACATATCCCTCCAAACTGCCAATATCACAAACCCCCTCCTTTAAAGTGCAGGCATTTGTACTTTCCCAATTCCAGGACTCAAGATCGGCCTATATAAAAAAACCGGTTTCCCTGAATCCCCTTCACTAAAATATTACACTGCTCACACTCCAACAAATCGTCAGGTCCCATAACCATTCGTCTCCCAATCACTCCTATCTAAACATGCTCATGCACGCCTGCTGGAGGTCCAAGCCCCTCACCCAAACCAAAACCACCCTTACCCCTTCCAAACCTTTTCGAGGACGACTTCCAACCACGACCGCCTTCCTTGCCGCGTTACAATTTATAGAGCCTCTCCATGTCATCTACTTTGAATCCAATCTCTCCTAAAGGTGCAAAGCCAGGGGGGGGGGGGGGGGGGGGGGGGGGGGGGGCACCTCAACAACCCTCTTCTGCCCTCTGACTAATACATTTTATTAACTCCACACCTTCTCCTAATTTCCAACTATCCGAATTTTCTGCATAATATTTACACCAACCCCACATTGCCCTTAGAACGGACATCTCCACTGGCCTCCAACCGCCTCCTCGCTGCAAGCATTTACAACCCCACGCTTCATCCCCGATATAAAGTGTTGGTACCCCACTATACTTTCAACATTCCCTTCTTTGCCCTCCATAGATAACGTTTTTGTCTCCATAGATCCTCAACGCAACCACTCACCTTTTCTCCTTCTCAATTCTATGATAACCCTCATACTTCATAAACCCATCCACCAGACTAATTCAACTCCCAAATAGCTGAAAACATTCACTTCTTCCATACCCCTCTCTCCTATGTTCACTTTCGACTTTCTACCTTTACTCATCCTCCCGAACTCGCCACTAAACCTTCGCACACTTTTCTTTAGAAACTCCGATAAGCACAGTATCACCACAAAAAGGAAACTGTGTCATCTCCCAATTTTGTATTGGAATTTCACATAATTAACCCCACCCCTCTCCCGAACACCCTAGCATTTACTTCTTTTACAACCCCATCTATAAATTATATTAAAACAACCATGGTGACATTACACATCCCTGTCCTAGAGAGACCTACTTTTACCGGGAAGTATTTTCCCTCTCTTCTACACACCCTAACCTGAGCCTCACTATCCTCATAAAAACTCTTTACAGCATTTAGTTACTTACCACCTATTCCATATACTTGCAACATCTGCCACATTGCTCCCCTATCCACTCTGTATCATATGCCTTTTCTAAATCCACAAGTGCAATGTAAACTTCCCTACCTTTATCTAAATACTGTTCACATATATGCTTCAATGTAAACACTTGATCTACACATCCTTTACCCACTCTAAAGCCTCCTTGTTCATCCGAATTCCTACTCTTTGTCTTACCTCTAATTCTTTCAATAATAACCCTACCGTACACTTTTCCTGGTATACTTAGTAAACTTATTCCCCAATAATTTTTACAATATCTTTTGCCCCCTTTCCATTTATGTTAAGGAACTGTACACACTCTCTGTCAATCACTAGGTACCTTCCCCTCTTTCATACATTAATTATATATAATATATATATATATATATATATATATATATATATATAATATATATAATATAATATATATATATATATTATATATATATATATATATATATATATATATTATATATATATATATATATATATAATATATATATTTGTCGTGCCGAATAGGCAGAACTTGCGATCTTGGTTTAAACAGCAAGGCTCATCTTGCCATATAGGACAAGTGAAAATCTGTGTATGCAATAATGTCGCCAAAATCATTCTGAACCTAACGAAAAAAAATATATTTCACTGGGATTGTTTAATATTAAATTATTGTAAACAAATCTAAAATATATTTAGTTGGGTTAGGTTAAAATAAATTGCTCTTGTTATAATAAGGTTAGGTAAGTTTTCTAAGATTCTATTGGTGCAAAATTAATTTTTTTTTACATTAACAATAATGAAAAAAATATATCTTTAATCGTATAAGAGAAAATTTCAGAAAGGACTTAATTTTAAATGAGTTCTTGCTAATTGACCAGTTTTACATATTCGGCACGACATATATATATATATATATATATATATATATATTATATATATATATATTATATATATATATATATATATATATATATATATATATATATAAAACATAGGTAGGTACCACCTCTAGAACTTTACTGGGGACCGTCATCCTCAGAGAAGACAATAAACGTATCTTCGGGAAAACTCAAGGCTCTCCCCGGAGCTGTTTGAATATTTTTTTCTCCTTCCACTCCCTATAATTTATATTATGTATGTACTTTATTAACAGACAGAATACATTAATAGAAAACACAAACATGAATACATTGGTACAATATATCAAAGGTTATGAATCTCCTCCAGCGCCTCCGAAGCTGGACGTGAGCCCAGTATGCAGCATGCATTTTCCCTCTGGATGGCCATGCTGAGGCGCTGGAAAATGAGAGTGGCTACCCTTGGGTCCGTGGTGGTGTGGCATGTTTTCCCCATGATCCAAAGGTCTCTGATCCCACTGGGACAAATTGATACTGTTGGCTTATGTCCCTGTACTTGTTGATCTTGTACTCCTCCTTGTGGTCAGCAGCTCCTCCCTGTCGCCCGACACTGTGAAAGATATAGGTGTCAGCCAGTGTGGACACACAGGTATAGTCCCATGCTAAGAGCTTGCCATTCTTCCAAGGATAGATCGTGATTCCATTGGGGCGGTTTGCTGGGTTGTGGGTATTGTTGGCTGCTAGTAATCGGGGATCCCTCTCGGCTGGGCATCCAGCTGTAACAAGGGTTCTCTTTATAATGTTGTTGACCTCATTGTGTCTTGCATGAAAGCCCTTGGTTTTGGAACAGTTAAGACTATTTAGACCATATTGGTCGGCTTGTGCATCGCCGCAAATACACGTATATTCCATGTGAACTGGAGCAGCAAGGAGCAGAGCCACTGCAATACGGAGGGTTGTAGGGTCGAGGCGCGTTCCCATTGCCCATATGGGAACTGTTTGGAGGAAGTCCCCTGAGTGAGGTGGGCTCACAGCTTGGAGACAGGCAGTCTCCCGGTCTGATGTTGCAGCCATGAGCATGTTGGCAAGCAACTTTTCAGCGATGGGGCCATCCCAGCTTGACTGTTTGTAAGCTAGTGCTGCAATACATATATACATATATATGTCGTGCCTAATAGGTAAAGCTGGTCAATTAGCAAGAACTCATTTAAAATTAAGTCCTTTCCAAAATTTTCTCTTATACGTTTAAAGATATAATTTTTTCATTAATGCTAATGTAAAAAATTATAAATTTGCACCAAAAGAATCTTAGTAAAATTACTTAACCTTATTATAACAATCGCAATTTAATTTAGCCTAATCGAACAAAATATATTTTAAATAAGTTTACAATAATTTAATACTAAACAAACACAGTGAAATATATTTTTTACGTTAGGTTCAGAATGATTTTTGCGAAATTATTGCATACACAAATTTTCACTTGTCCTATATGGCAAGAATGAGCGTTGCTATTTAAGCCAAGATCGCAAGTTCTGCCTATTCGGCACAACATATATATATATATATATATATATATATATATATATATATATATATATATATAAAATATATATATATATATATATATAATATATATATATATATATAATAATATATATATATATATATATATATATATATATATATATATATATATATGTATATTAATGCGGGAAGCTTCAAATCAAACGTAAGGCAGAGATGCTGACCATTACTACTTCACATCATGAGGTCTACAATAATGATGAATCGAAACGTGCCACATATGTGACCTTTGGAAGGTTAGCAGAGTCACCAACTGCGATCCAATTAAGCTTTCACACTGATCTCACTCCAACCTCTCAGGCAGTGACAGAACACAACTCTTGTTCAACACTCCTCAATAAATTTGAAGTTAACAAAATAAGCTATCAAGGCACTTTCGAAAGATTTGTCGGGGATTAGATCGCAGTAGATGCAAACACCAGCCGACGATGCTGCAGGACAAGTGATGTACTCTGTCACAATCTGTGGAGTTTGGGATGAGATCTATGCAAAACTTGCATTGAGTTGACAAACTTTCATAACGTTTTCTTCCCAAAACCAACGATAGATACGAGGACGTACGGAGCCGGGAATAAAAACTGATTTACCCAC
>NC_069441.1:14841413-14903913 GCF_026875155.1 Cherax quadricarinatus
TTACAGTCTTTTTTGGGGCTCGTGATCCATAGAAAACGTACTAACATTTCACAAGAGTCATTAGGATAGTGACATCGTTTCTTACACCTGCCTTAACACATCTTATTAGAATTTTCACCACACGAGATCAATACAAATTCCGCCAAAATTATTTCCATCTACTCCCTAAAACCCGGAAATCTCTTAATACATTTTTTACTTCCTTATTCTCATATATTTTAGATCAATAGTTCAGTTTACAAAACCTTCCTGAGCGATGAAAAACTAAATGAAGATCGCGTCTCATCCGCCTCCCGCTGATACAATTAAAATCCGGAGCCCCGCGCCTAAAATGCGTAGCGTAGGTTGTGTCAACAGGCAGCGCTGGGTCATAAATAGTAATTTCTCGAGCGAGGTGCAGATAGAAGGTCGGAAGAAAGCAGGAAGAGGATTAAGAGGATGAGAAATAAGTTGAGAAGGCTGAGATGAAGGAGGAGGAGGAGGAGGAGGAGGAGGAGGAGGAGGAGAAGCAGCAGCAGCAGCAGCAGCCAGTAGCCTCCAACACCAGCTCCGACTTCTCCAGGATTGATCGCGCATACATTACCAAGTGACAGGACCATCACGCACTTAATAGGTCGGGTGCTCCTTCCCTGGGTCGGCAGCCACGCCTGCTAACCACTCCTCCACGCAACATCATGGATACCCACCATCCTGCCCACCTACCTTTTTTTTTCCTTTATCCTCGCCTTCTTTGTTTACATTTTTATAACTTTTTTTATTTGATTTTCTTTTTTCCATTATGAATTTTAGGTACATTCTTTATGGAACTGGATAAAATAGTGAAAAAAGTATCGATGCATATGTAATATATATTCTTCCTTGAAGCCTTTTTATCCACTTCTCCGAGGCTATGGGTCCCACAATTTACACCATATATATATATATATATATATATATATATATATATATATATTATATATATTATATATATATATATATATATATATATATATATATACAAGTTAAGAAAGCCTAGGGAAAGTATGGATTTGTCAGTTAAAAACAGAGTAGGGGAGTTAGTAGATGGGGAGAGGGAGGTATTAGGTAGATGGCGAGAATATTTTGAGGAACTTTTAAATGTTGAGGAAGAAAGGGAGGCGGTAATTTCATGCACTGGCCAGGGAGGTATACCATCTTTTAGGAGTGAAGAAGAGCAGAATGTAAGTGTGGGGGAGGTGCGTGAGGCATTACGTAGAATGAAAAGGGGTAAAGCAGCTGGAACTGATGGGATCATGACAGAAATGTTAAAAGCAGGGGGGATATAGTGTTGGGTGGTTGGTACTTTTGTTTAATAAATGTATGAAAGAGGGGAAGGTACCTAGGGATTGGCGGAGAGCATGTATAGTCCCTTTATATAAAGGGAAAGGGGACAAAAGAGATTGTAAAAATTATAGAGGAATAAGTTTACTGAGTATACCAGGAAAAGTATACGGTAGGGTTATAATTGAAAGAATTAGAGGTAAGACAGAATGTAGGATTGCGGATGAGCAGGGAGGCTTTCTCAGAGTGGGTAGGGGATGTGTAGATCAAGTGTTTACAGTGAAGCATATATGTGAACAGTATTTTGGTAAAGGTAAGGAAGTTTTTATTGCATTCATGGATTTAGAAAAGGCATATGATAGAGTGGATAGAGGAGCAATGTGGCAGATGTTGCAAGTATATGGAATAGGTGGTAAGTTACTAAATGCTGTTAAGAGTTTTTATGAGGATAGTGAGGCTCAGGTTAGGGTGTGTAGAAGAGAGGGAAAATACTTCCCGGTAAAAGTAAGTCTTAGACAGGGATGTGTAATGTCACCATGGTTGTTTAATATATTTATAGATGGGGTTGTAAAGGAAGTAAATGCTAGGGTGTTCGGGAGAGGGGTAGGATTAAATTTTGGGGAATCAAATTCAAAATGGGAATTGACACAGTTACTTTTTCTGATGATACTGTGCTTATGGGAGATTCTAAAGGAAAATTGCAATGGTTAGTGGATGAGTTGGAGAATGTGTGTAAAGGTAGAAAGTTGAAAGTGAACATAGAAAAGAGTAAGGTGATGAGGGTATCAAATGATTTAGATAAAGAAAAATTGGATATCAAATTGGGGAGGAGGAGTATGGAAGAAGTGAATGTTTTCAGATACTTGGGAGTTGACGTGTCGGCGGATGGATTTATGAAGGATGAGGTTAATCATAGAATTGATGAGGGAAAAAAAGGTGAGTGGTGCGTTGAGGTATATGTGGAGTCAAAAAAATATTATCTATGGAGGCAAACAAGGGAATGTATGAAAGTATAGTAGTACCAACACTCTTATATGGATGTGAAGCTTGGGTGGTAAATGCAGCAGCGAGGAGACGGTTGGAGGCAGTGGTGATGTCCTGTCTAAGGGCAATGTGTGGTGTAAATATTATGCAGAAAATTCGGAGTGTGGAAATTAAGAGAAGGTGTGGAGTTTATAAAAACATTAGTCAGAGGGCAGAAGAGGGGTTGTTGAGGTGGTTTGGTCATTTAGAGAGAATGGATCAAAGTAGAATGACATGGAAAGCATATAAATCTATAGGGAAAGGAAGGAGGGGTAGGGGTCGTCCTCGAAAGGGTTGGAAAGAGGGGGTAAAGGAGGTTTTGTGGGCAAGGGGCTTGGACTTCCAGCAAGCGTGCATGAGCGTGTTAGACAGGAGTGAATGGAGACGAATGATACTTGGGACCTGACGATCTGTTGGAGTGAGAGCAGGGTAATATTTAGTGAAGGGATTCAGGGAAACCGGTTATTTTCATATAGTCGGACTTGAGTCCTGGAAATGGGAAGTACAATGCCTGCACTCTAAAGAAGGGGTTTGGGATATTAGCAGTTTGGAGGGATATGTTGTGTATCTTTATACGTATATGCTTCTAAACTGTTGTGTTCTGAGCACCTCTGCAAAAACAGTGATTATGTGTGTGTGAGGTGAAAGTGTTGAATGATGATGAAAGTATTTTCTTTTTGGGGATTTTCTTTCTTTATGGGTCACCCTGCCTCGGTGGGAGACGGCCGACGGTAGGAGACGGCCGACGGGCGACAGCTGATCAATTCGGACTTCATGGCCTCGTGTGTCACACAGCAGAAGGGAAGTATGCCAGACATGAGGAAGTCAATGCCTTCTTAAAGAGAAGCCTCGCCACAGCCCGTTGCCCAGCTCAACGGGAACGCCAAGTACAGAGGTCTGACGGAAGTCAAAAGCGTCCTGATGGAGTCACTATGCTACCTTGGAAGGATGGAAAGCAGATTGCCTGGGACTACACATGTGCTGCCACATTGGCAGACACCTACTTGCCATACTCCGTAGTGGAAGGGGGTGGAGCTGCCAGCCAGGGAGACCAAGAAGATCCGAAAATATGAAGACCTTCCCCCTTGCTATAACTTCATTCCAATAGGGTCGGAGACCCTTGGAGCATGGGGCAAGTGTGCTCTAAAGTTCCTCAAAGAGCTGGGTGAAAAGTTCATCATAGTAACCAAGGACCACAGGGCAACCAGCTTCCTCTTTCAGAGACTCAGTGTTGCGATCCAGAGAGGAAATGCCTGCAGCATTCTGGGCACGCGGCCCACCGCAGGGGAGCTAGACGAAGTATTCGAGATGTAGCTCTGAGTTACCTAAGTTGTTTTACTTTCTGTTGTATTTTTGTGAATGTTTTGTCAATGTATTTTGTCTTTAAATAAAAAATATATAAATATAGGGGGTGGAAGGAGAAAATTCTCAAACAGCTTCAGGGAGAACCTTGAGTTTTCCCTGAAGCAAGTTTATTCTTTTCTCTGAGGATGAGGGTCCCCAGGACAGTTCTAGAGGTGGTACCTCCCTATATATATATATATATATATATATATATATATATATATATATAATATATTATATATATATATATATATATATTATATATATATATATATATATATATATATATATATATATATATATTTATATATATATATATATATATGGAGGGAGTAGTAGGTAAATTTGGGGTGCCAGGGGTAAATAAAAATGGGAGGCCTTTAATTGAGCTATGTGTAGAAAGAGGTTTGGTAATAAGTAATACATATTTGATGAAAAAGAGGATGAATAATTAACAAGATATAGCATAACACATCATGAAAGTAGTTTATTAGATTACACTGGTCAACAATTTTTGACAAGTTTTATGCTTCTTAAATGATATTAGTTAATTGTTATGTATTTTCATATCCTGAATCCAAATAATACCTTGAAATATGCTTTTTGGCTATATATTTAAAGATACGAGACATGTAATATTTTATTATTTTATTATAACGTGCTATATGTGTCAGTATGCTTTAAACTCTAAACAAACCATACCACGGGTGAGGTTTGAACCCGCGGTCAGAGAGTCAGAAGAATCATCTCTTGCCAATGTCCAGCAATAGTCTGCAAGCATTCTTGTATCCCACTTGCCTTGGTACCATTTTTCCATGGTTGAAATATCTTGGTGAAACCCTTCACCATGTTCGTCACTGACTGCCTCACAGTTCGCTGAAAAAAAGTCTAAATCTGCACACAGAAATCACTCCCTACGAAAGTAAAAGACTGGGCAGGCGATGCAAAATGCCCCCAAATAAAAGTAGGGGCGCCATTGGTACACTAAGGGAAAACACCATAAGTGTCCGGGGCCCAAAACTGTTCAACAGCCTCCCATCAAGCATTAGGGGAATTGCCAATAAACCCCTGGCTTCCTTCAAGAGAGAGCTGGACAGATACCTAAAGTCAGTGCCGGATCAGCCGGGCTGTGGCTCGTACGTCGGACTGCGTGCGGCCAGCAGTAACAGCCTAGTTGATCAGGCCCTGATCCATCGGGAGGCCTGGTCATGGACCGGGCCGCGGGGGCGTTGATCCCCGGAATAACCTCCAGGTAACCTCCAGGAGTCCAAAAAGTGGATTTTAAGTGAAATGTAACATCTCATGTTCTTGTAAGTCTTTATGAGGTTTTCCACCAATTCTTCATAGTTGCCTTCCCTTCTGTTTCCGAGAAATCCCTTCGCCACTAACTTGAATGCTTCCCAAGCAGCTTTCTCCTCCCCATGAAGGTCTGATTCAAAGTCACCATCTTTAAGAAGCTCTCGAATCTGAGGACCATTGAAGACTCCCTTTCTTATCTTAGCGTCGCTCAGTGAGGGGAATTTATATGTTAAATACTTGAATCCCTGACCGGATTTGTCCATAGCTTCTACGAAGCTTTTCATGAGCATCAGTTTTTTGTGTAGTGGTGGTAGCAAAATTTTGTTTGGTTTAATGAGAGGTGGATGTTGAACATCGTTCATCCCAGGCTCCAGTGACTGACGAGGTGGCCTCACATGCATGTCAGTAGCTCACATGCTTCACATGTATATCAAGAGCTTGCTCAGTGAATATTTATTATAAGTTTAATAAGTGTTTGGCTAAGAAAATCACCGACCTTTCACCTCAAAATATAAACTTGGATATCACAACCACCTTTTATGACGGCTGGAACAATAATGAAGGTCAGTGAGACTGTGAGTGTGATAAGAAACACACTGCCACAAGCCTGTTGGAACCTGTTGTGACACGTAGGTCTATATTGAAAAGTAGAACTAACAAGCAATTTTAACTATGATATTCATTATCAGTGACCTAAAATTAGTTGGAAATTGCTATTCTGGTCTCGGAAGCGTTTTGGTTGTTGACCAGTGTTAGGTATTGGTTGATAAAAGGTTGATGGGTAGGCTTCAGGATGTACATGTTTATAGAGGGGAAACAGATATATCGGATCATTATCTAGTTGTAGCTACAGTTAGAGTAAGAGGTAGATGAGACAAAAGGAAAATGGCAACAGCAAGTAAGAGAGAGGTGAAAGTGTATAAACTAAGGGAGGATGAAGTTAGGGTGAGATATAAGCAACTATTGGCGGAAAGTTGGGCTAGTGCAGGTATGGAAAGGGGGGGTTGAAGAGAGATGGGATAGTTTTAACAATGCAGTATTAGAATGTGGGGCAGAAATTTGTGGCTATAGGAGGGTGGGTGCAGGAGGAAAGAGGAGTGATTGGTAGAATGATGAGGTAAAGGGTGCGATAAAAGAGAAAAAGGTAGCTCATGAGAGGTTTTTGCAAAGCAGAAGTAATATAAGGTCAGAGTACATGGAAAGTAAAAGAGAGGAGAAGCGAGTGGTGAGAGAGTGCACGATAGAGTGGGAGAGGCATTGTCAAGAAATTTTGCTGAGAATAGGAAATTTTTTTGGAGTGAGATAAACAAGTTAAGAAAATCAAGGGATTTGTCAGTTAAAACAGAGTAGGGGAGTGGGTGCAGGAGGAAAGAGGAGTAATTTGGTGGAATGATGAAGTAAAGGATGTGATAAAAGAGAAAAAGTTAACTTATGAGAGGTTTTAACAAAGACAGAAGAGTTATAAGCAGAGTAGAGTATATGGAGAGTAAAAGAAAGGTGAAGAGAGTGGTGAGAGAGTGCAAAAGAAGAGCAGATGATAGAGTGGGAGAGGCACTGGCAAGAAATTTTAATGAAAATAAGAAAAAAATTTGGAGTGAGTTAAACAAGTTAAGAAAGCCTAGGGAATGAATGGATTTGTCAGTTAAAAACAGAGTAGGGGAGTTAGTAGATGGGGAGCTGGAGGTATTGAGTAGATGGCGGGAATATTTTGAGGAACTTTTAAATGTCGGTGAAGAAAGGGAGGTGGTAATTTCATGCACTGGTCAGGGAGGTATACCATCTTTTAGGAGTGAAGAAGAGCAGGATGTGAGTGTGGTGGAGGTGCGCGAGGCATTACGTAGAATGAAAGGGAGTAAAGCAGCTGGAACTGACGGGATCATGACAGAAATGTTAAAAACAGGGGGAGGGGGGGTATAGTGTTGGAGTGGTTGGTATTTTTATTTAATAAATTTATGAAAGAGGGGAAGGTACCTAGTGATTGACAGAGAATGTGTATAGTTCCTTTATATAAAGGGAAGGGGGACAAAAGAGATTGTAAAAAAATTATAGGGGAATAAGTTTACTGAGTATACCAGGTAAAGTGTACAGTAGGGTTATTATTGAAAGAATTAGGGGTAAGACAGAGAGCAGGATTGCAGATGAGCAAGGGGGTTTTAGAGTGGGTAGGGGATGTGTAGATCACGTGTTTACAATGAAGCATATATGTGAACAGCATTTTGGTAAAGGTAGGGAAGTTTTCATTGCAAATATGGATTTAGAAAAGGCATATGATAGAGTGGATAGGGGAGCAATGTGGCAGATGTTGCAAGTATGTGGAATAGGTGGTAAGTTACTAAATGCTGTAAAGAGTTTTTATGAGGATAGTGAGGCTCAGGTTAGAGTGTGTAGAAGAGAGGGAGACTACTTCCCGGTAAAAGTAGGTCTTAGACAGGGATGTGTAATGTCACCATGGTTGTTTAACTATTTATAGATGGGGGTTGTAACAGAAGTAAGTGTTAGGGTGTTGGGGAGAGGGTGGAATTAAATTATGGGGAATCAAATACAAAATGGGAATTGACACAGTTACTTTTTGCTGATGATACTGTGCTTATGGGAGATTCTAAAGAAAAGTTGCAAAGGTTAGTGGACAAGTTTGGGAGGATGTGTAAAGGTAGAAAGGTGAAAGCGAATCTAGATAAGAGTAAGGTGATGAGCGTATCAAATGATTTAGATAAAGAAAAAATAGATATTACATCGGAGTGAGGGAGTATGGAAGAAATGAGTGTTTTCAGATATTTGAGAGTTGACTTGTCAGCGGATGGGTTTATGAATGATGAGGTTAACCATAGAATTGATAAAGAAAAGAAAGTGAGTGGTGCACTGAGGTATCTGTGGAGACAAAAAACATTATCTATGGAGGCAAAGAAGGGAATGTATGGGAGTATAGTGGTACCAGCCCTCTTACATGGCTGTGAAGCTTGGGTTGTAAATGCTGCAGCGAGGAGGCAGCTGAAGGCAGTGGAGATGTCCTGTCTAAGGACAATGTGTGGGGTAAATATTATGCAGAGAATTCTTAGTGTGGAAATTTTGAGGTGTGGAGTTACTAGAAGTATTAGTCAGAGGGCTGAAGAGGGGCTGTTGAGGTGGTTTGGTTATTTAGAGAGAATGGATCAAAGTAGAATGACTTGGAGAGCTCATAAATCTGTAGGGGAAAGAAGGCGGGGTAGGGGTCGTCCCAGAAAAGGTTGGAGGGAGGGGGTAACAGAAGTTTTGAGGGCGAGGGGCTTGGACTTCTAGTAAACGTGCGTGACCGTGTTTTATAGGAGTGAATGGAGATGAATGGTTTTAGTAACCTGACGAACTGTTGGAGTGTGAGCAGGGTAATATTTTGTGAAGGGATTCAGGGAAACTGGTTAGCCAGACTTGAGTTCTGAGAATGGGAAGTACACTGCCTGCACTTTAAAGGAGGGGTTTGAGATATTGGCAGTTTGGTGGGACATCTGAACTGTCGTATCTGAGAGCCTCTGCAAAGACACTGATTATGTATGAGTGAGGTGAAAGTGTTGAATGATGATGAGAGGTTTTTCTTTCTTTTTGGATTAATCTGCCTCGGTGGGAAACGGCCGACGTGTTATATATATATATATATATATATATATATATATATATATATATATATATATTAATATATATATATATATATATATATATATATATATATATATATATATATATATATATATATATATTATATATATATATATATATATATATATAATATGTCGTGCCGAATAGGCAGAACTTGCGATTTTGGCTTAAATAGCAACGTTCATCTTGCCATATAGGACATGCGAAAATTTGTGTATGCAATAATTTCTCCAAAATCACTCTGAGCCTAACGAAAAAAATATATTTCACTGTGTTTGTTAAGTATTAAATTACTGTAAACAAATCTAAAATATATTTAGTTGGGTTAGGCTAAAATAAATTGCTCTTGTTATAATAAGGTTAGGTAAGATTCTTTTATC
Source organism: Cherax quadricarinatus (assembly GCF_026875155.1). NCBI lineage: Eukaryota > Metazoa > Arthropoda > Malacostraca > Decapoda > Parastacidae > Cherax > Cherax quadricarinatus. Next base: position 14,850,386 of record NC_069441.1, read on the forward strand.
TGGAGTTTACCTGGAGAGATTTCCGGGGGTCAACGCCCCCGCGGCCCAGTCTGTGACCAGGCCTCCTGGTGGATCAGAGACTGATCAACCAGGCTGTTACTGCTGGCTGCACGCAAACCAACGTACGAGCCACAGCCCGGCTGGTCAGGTACCGACTTTAGGTGCTTGTCCAGTGCCAGCTTGAAGACTGTCAGGGGTCTATTGGTAATCCCCCTGATGTATGCTGGGAGGCAGTTGAACAGTCTCGGGCCCCTGACACTTATTGTATGGTCTCTTAATGTGCTAGTGACACCCCTGCTTTTCATTGGGGGATATTGCATCGTCTGCCAAGTCTTTTGCTTTCGTAGTGAGTGATTTTCGTGTGCAAGTTCGGTACTAGTCCCTCTAGGATTTTCCAGGTGTATACAATCATGTATCTCTCCCGCCTGCGTCCCAGGGAATACAGGTTTAGGAACCTCAAGCGCTCCCAGTAATCGAGGTGTTTTATCTCCGTTATGTGCTCCGTGAAGGTTCTCTGTACATTTTCTAGGTCAGCAATTTCACGTGCCTTGAAAGGTGCTGTTAGTGTGCAGCAATATTCCAGCCTAGACAGAACAAGTGACCTGAAGAGTGTCATCATGGGCTTGGCATCCCTAGTTTTGAAGGTTCTCATTATCCATACTGTCATTTTTCTAGCAGCTGCGATTGATACAATGTTATGGTCTTCGAAGGTGAGATCCTCCGACATGATCACTCCCAGGTCTTTGACGTTGGTGTATCGCTCTATTTTGTGGCAGGAATTTGTTTTGTACTCTGATGAAGATTTAATTTCCTCGTGTTTACCATGTCTGAGTAATTGAAATTTCTCATCGTTGAACTTCACATTGTTTTCTGCAGCCCACTGAAAGATTTGGTTGATGTCCGCCTGGAGCCTTGCAGTGCCTGCAATGGAAGACACTGTCATGCAGATTCGGGTGTCATCTGCAAAGGAAGACACGGTGTTGTGGCTGACATCCTTGTCTATGTCAGATATGAGGATGAGGAACAAGATGGGAGCGAGTACTGTGCCTTGTGGAACAGAGCTTTTCACCGTAGCTGCCTCAGACTTTACTCTGTTGACGACTACTCTTTGTGTTCTGTTTGTGAGGAAATTATAGATCCATCGACCAACTTTTCCTGTTATTCCTGTAGCACGCATTTTGTGCTCTATTACGCCATGGTCACACTTGTCGAAGGCTTTTGCAAAGTCTGTATATATTACATCTGCATTCTTTTTGTCTTCTAGTGCATCTAGGACCTTGTCGTAGTGATCCAATAGTTGAGACAGACAGGAGCGACCTGTTTTAAACCCATGTTGCCCTGGGTTGTGTAATTGATGGGTTTCTAGATGGGTGGTGATCTTGCTTCTTAGGACACTTTCAAAGATTTTTATGATATGGGATGTTAGTGCTATCGGTCTGTAGTTCTTTGCTATTGCTTTACTGCCCCCTTTGTGGAGTGGGGCTATGTCTGTTGCTTTTAGTAACTGTGGGACGACCCCCGTGTCCATGCTCCCTCTCCATAGGATGGTAAAAGCTCATTATAGGGGGCTTCTTGCAGTTCTTGATAAACACGGAGTTCCATGAGTCGGGCCCTTTGGGGGCAGAGTGCAGGGCATGTCATTTATCGCCTGCTCGAAGTCATTTGGCGTCAGGAATAACATCAGATAGGCTTGGTTAAACCAAATCTGTGGCTCTCTCATAAAAAATTCATTTTGATCTTCCCGACTCTCATCTGGTTAGCGCTTGCTAAAAAACTGAGTCATATTGGGACTTGAGTACTCACTCTTTCCCCCCTTGCTGTCATCTGTGTAGGACCCATCTTGTTTAAGTAGGGGCCCAATACTGGACGTTGTTCTCGACTTTTGATTTGGCAAAGAAAATAAATACTTTGGGGTTTTTTTCGATTTCATTTATGGCTTTAAACTCTTCCCGCGATTCCTGACTCCTATAAGATTCCTTTAGCTTAAGTTCGATGCTTGCTATTTCTCTGACCAGTGACCTCTTTTAGCCGCTCTGTTATTCTTTTCCGTCGCCTGTAAAGGGAGCGCCTGTCTCTTTCTATTTTACATCTACTCCTCCTTTTTCCTTAGAGGAATAAGCCTTGTGCATACATCGAGTGCCACCGAGTTAATCTGTTCTAGGCATAAGTTGGGGTCTGTGTTGCTTAGTCTATCTTCCCGGCTTATATCGGTTAGGACTTGGTTTACTTGGCCCCCACTTTATGTTTTTGTTATTGAAGTTGAATTTGGTGAATGCTCCCTCGTGACTAATCTCATTATGTCGGTCTGGGGCTCCTCGCATACATGTCTGAACCTCAATTATGTTGTGATCTGAGCATATTGTTTTTGATATGGTGACATTTCGTATCAGATCATCATTGTTAGTGAAGATGAGGTCTAGTGTATTCTCCAGTCTAGTAGGCTCTATTATTTGCTGATTTAAATTGAATTTTGTGCAGAGATTTAAAAGCTCGTGTGTGTGTGAATTCTCGTAAGAGAATGCAACATCATTATTTGCTATATTCCTCCATTTTAGGTGCCTTAAGTTGAAATCCCCCAGGAGCAAGATGTTGGGGGCAGGAGCTGGCAGATTTTCCAGAGAGTGGTCAATTTTTAACAGCTGTTCCTGGAATTGCTGGGACGTTGCATGCGGAGGCTTGTAGACTACCACAATGACTAGGTTTTGGTTCTCGATCTTTACTGCTAAAACTTCCACTACATCATTTGAGGCATTAAGCAGTTCTGTGCCAACAAGTGACTCTGCGATGTACAGGCCAACCCCCTCCCTTTTGCCTGTTCACTCTGTCGCATCTGTATAGGTTGTAACCTGGGATCCATTTTTCGTTGTCCAAGTGATCCTTTATGTTTGGGGCTCTGTGAAGCCGCGAACATTGCATTTGCCTCTGCAAGCAGGTCCACGGATGAAAGGTATTTTGTTGTTTGTTGCTGGCTTTAAAACCCTGTATATTTGCAAAGAAGAATGTCATCGGACTGGTTGTATTGTTGGTACTGGGGGGGGGATTTTTTTTTCCGGCATTAGTATCTGCATCTGTTGGTTTGGAGTGGAGGCCATCGACTGTGGTTCCACTCCAGGAATGAATGGATTTGGTGTACGATTTCCGCCATTTCCTGCCAGTTTTTTTTCCTTCCTGGCACTAAAAAACATCTCCCTCTTGAGTGGGTGTGGCTACCCAGGTTTTCCCCATCGCCTGGATGTTTTTGTATCTTTTGTCCCCTTTAGATGGTGTGCCTGGCGATTTAAGTTATAGCACAGTCTTTCCTGTACTGAAGAGGGACATATTTCAGGGTGAAAAAGCTTACAGGAAGGGAGTTTGCATTTTCCTGTTGTCATATGGGCATGGCATTTTCTAGGGTGGTCATAGTTGCACGTCCCATCTGTTTTTCCAGATTTCCCATGCCTGCAGATACCAAGTGCATAGTATGTGCACAGTCTTGGTTTCCGTTTGCCTTGGGTTTCTGTGACTGTATTCCCTGTTGGTGCATGTTTACCTGTCTCTTTCCTATCCTCACTAGTACTGACAATGGAGCTCTCACCAGTTGTTTCTAGTAAAATATCTTCACTATTGCTAGTGGAGTCCCCTTGTTTGCTATCTCCTGTGGTATTACTAGTTTGTAATATTGGTTTTATCTTGTCTTTGACTACACTAGTTTCCTCACTACAGCTCCTGTCTCCCTCAAGGTCATTTATATGCATTCCCTCCTACGTACTTTTACTGACTACCTGGACAGCACCTCCATCCTCACCATTACTGTCTCCCAGGACAGCACCTCCAGCTTCACCATTATAATACTGGTTAGTTGCTACTACAACACTTGAATTCTCCTATTCACTGGTATCACTAGATTATAAGCGAGGTACACTAGCAGGCCAGGAAGATTATTAAAACAGCTGACCTGTGTGGTAAGTTTCTGGCGACTTCTGGCACGTGCCTCTTTAAGCCTATCACTTCAGTTACAATTATACCTGTTTTAAAAGACACTTTAGCATTTATTATCTATATACTAGGGTGCCACTGTAGTATACACTATAACACTATGTATACTAGGGTGCCACTATAGTATACACTATACACTGTGTATACATTGTATTATCAGGGAGACTTTCTTTCCTCTGACAAAGAAAAGTTCTATTATTATTATTTAGCACACGGCACACTAGGCCTATGATTCCCCTCTGGCAGTAAACTCTGCTAGGTAGTGCACACTAATCCTCCTTTATGACTCAGTATATACTATTTTCTGCCCAAGATTGGTTCCAGGCGCTAGAGGGATGTATCGTATAGGATTGATGGCACAAATTAAAGTTCTAGCACGTAAGAGCGACCGTGAAAACACGAGAAAACCCGGAGCACAACGAGGCACGCTGACAATACGGTTATGTCGTGCCGAATAGGCAGAACTTGCGATCTTGGCTTAAATAGCAGCGCTCATCTTGCCACATAGGACAAGTGAAAATTTGTGTATACAATAATTTCGCAAAAATCATTCTGAACCTAACGAAAAAACTATATTTCACTGTGTTTGTTTAGTATTAAGTTATTGTAAACAAATCTAAAATATTTTTAGTTGGTTGGGCTAAAATAAATTGTTTTTGTTATAATAAGGTTAGGTAAGTTTTCTAAGATTCTTTTGGAGCAAAATTATAATGATGAATCGAAACGTGCCACATATGTGACCTTTGGAAGGTTAGCAGAGTCACCAACTGCGATCCAATGTAAGCTTTCACACTGATCTCACTCCAACCTCTCAGGCAGTGACAGAAGACAACTCTTGTTCAACAGTCCTCAATAAATTTGAAGTTAACAAAATAAGCTATCAAGGCACTTTCGAAAGATTTGTCGGGGATTAGATCGCAGTAGATGCAAACACCAGCCGACGATGCTGCAGGACAAGTGATGTACTCTGTCACAATCTGTGGAGTTGGGATGAGATCTATGCAAAAACTTGCATTGAGTTGACAAACTTTCATAACGTTTTCTTTCCAAAGCCAGACGATAGATACTGAGACGTACGGAGCCGGGAATAAAAACTGATTTACCTACTTTTTGGAAACCTGAGATCTACCCGCATATATAGTTTCCGTAAGACACACTAGCCAGAGATACATCTTAGACCCATACTTCAGGTACTGGGAGCACCCCACACTTGAAGCACCTCTCTTATATGTTGGGAAAAAATCAGCCCAGTCCACTACAGACACTCAGGAGACCTTATGGGCCGGATTGAGGACAGTAACGTGTTACTAAGATGTTCTCTACTTACAACCTCACTTCTCTATTCACCAGGGTCCCCATACACTAAGTTTTTATTATACAGTACTTTGAGGGAAAGTTACTGACGACCAAGATCTTCCAGTCCCAAAGTTGTATGAGTCTCCTGGCTCATACAACGTAAGCCTTTCTCGTAACCAACCATTCCCACCCTCCGTTTTCATCAATCTTTCCCCGAAGGTACTTTGTAGATGTTGTTGAGATCTGCAATAGTCTCAACTATTTTTTTATGACGACACTTTAATTCCAACAGTCGAATGTGATGGTCATGGGTCATAACTCATCGCAGTCATAGTCAGTGTGTACATGTAGCACAAACGAAGGAAAGATGCAGCTGGAGCAACATTGCTGAGATTTGTTGATAAACGTCTTGGTCATCGCTCTTAGATACACTAATACGACAGAATCTATTTATAACAGTAAGTCTGTTGGATCCTCCATTAACTTGACTATGGAAGAAGAATTTAATGGTCGCTTAATTTTTCAGGACGTTCTCTTCTGAAAAAAAGGTTAGAATTTAAGGCCTTGAATAAACCAGCTAAACTAGATGACTTACAGCACTTATCGCACCTCAACTTACGTATTAAGAAAAGTTCTTTCCTAGCTTATTCTCTGAGAGCGATCAGGATCTCCAGCCGGGCATTTTTAGAGGAGGAATGCAAAGGCATGCATAACGTTGCCCTCAAACTGCATTTCCTTGCTCACTTTATCAACAACTGTGGGAAGAAAACAGAAAGGATCTCATCACTGCTAGACAACAACAGTCACCGGCCAGGTTTACAGTTCTGCTTTCCAGTCAGAACTCTGATAACATACACAATTTTATTACTGACAGCAAAACAGAACTAACCAACTTTACTTCTAGCAGTATTAAAAACCCAGTATTTACAGGACACACAGAACACAAGTAACACAAGGCCTGGGTGTTCACCATTCAATATCGTGCATTTGATAAGATTTATGTTGGAGGAAATATGTCAAGAACATCGTCACGCATGGCAAAAGGAAGAACGACTGTATCATCCATTCATAACACACGTGGATGGATGCATCTCTGTAATGCCGTGGATGGATGCACCTCTTTAATGCCGTGGATGGATGCACCTCTTTAATGCCGTGGATGGATGCACCTCTGTAATGCCGTGGATGGATGCACTTCTGTAATGCCACACTAATCAACAAATCAAACCAGCATGGTAGGCGCTATATAGAGTCCTCACTTATCGCTACAACCAACATCACAACTCGAAATCCTCACACACTGTATTCTGGCAGAGTACAACCATCACTTAGCTCCGCCATTTCTCTCACAACACCTGACTTCCTCCACTATTTATACTGCTTTTCTCTCCCATGGCGGGCAAAATATCTCCGTGATTCACCTTCATAAATGTCTTACAACACATGTACGTATATCTTACATGCTTCTAGAGCTTCATAACCTTCCTTTATACTTAAAATCATCTGAGGTAGAGGACTGTAAATTAAGAGATGAACCCAGGAGCTGTAACTGAACCCTCCCACTCACAGCTGGGTGAACACACACTATCACTCTCACAGTTGGGTGAGTGTATACTTTAATTCTCACAGCTGGGTGAGTGCACACCATCACTCTCACAGCTGGGTAAGTGTACACCATCACTCTCATAACTGGGTGAGTGCACACCATAACTCTCAAGCTGGGGGAGTGCACACCATCACTCTCACAGCTGGGGGAGTGCACACCATCACTCTCAAGCTGGGGGAGTGCACACCATCACTCTCAAGCTGGGGGAGTGCACACCATCACTCTCACAGCTGGGTGAGTGCACACCATCATTCTCAAGCTGGGGGAGTGCACACGATCACTCTCACAGCTGGGTGAGTGCACACCATCACTCTCACAGCTGGGTGAGTGTACACCATCACTCTTACACCTGGGAGAGTGCACACCATCATTCTCAAGCTGGGGGAGTGCACACGATCACTCTCACAGCTGGGTGAGTGCACACCATCACTCTCACAGCTGGGTGAGTGCAAACCATCACTCTCACACCTGGGAGAGTGCACACCATCATTCTCAGCTGGGTGAGTGCACACCATCATTCTCAGCTGGGTGAGTGCACACCATCACTCTCACAGTTGGGTGAGTGCACACCATCATTCTCAGCTGGGTGAGTGCCACACCATCATTCTCAGCTGGGTGAGTGCACACCATCACTCTCACAGTTGGGTGAGTGCACACCATCATTCTCAGCTGGGTGAGTGCACACCATCATTCTCAGCTGGGTGAGTGCACACCATCACTCTCACAGTTGGGTGAGTGCACACCATCATTCTCAGCTGGGTGAGTGCACACCATCACTCTCACAGCTGGGTGAGTGCACACCATCATTCTCAGCTGGGTGAGTGCACACCATCATTCTCAGCTGGGTGAGTGCACACCATCATTCTCAGCTGGGTGAGTGCACACCATCACTCTCACAGTTGGGTGAGTGGCACACCATCATTCTCAGCTGGGTGAGTGCACACCATCATTCTCAGCTGGTGAGTGCACACCTCATTCTCAGCTGGGTGAGTGCACACCATCATTCTCAGCTGGTGAGTGCACACCATCATTCTCAGCTGGGTGAGTGCACACCATCATTCTCAGCTTGGTGAGTGCACACCATCATTCTCAGCTGGGTGAGTGCACACACATCATTCTCAGCTGGGTGAGTGCACACCATCATTCTCAGCTGGGTGAGTGCACACCATCATTCTCAGCTGGGTGAGTGCACACCATCATTCTCAGCTGGGTGAGTGCACACCATCATTCTCAGCTGGGTGAGTGCACACGATCATTCTCAGCTGGGTGAGTGCACACGATCATTCTCAGCTGGGTGAGTGCACACCATCATTCTCAGCTGGGTGAGTGCACACGATCATTCTCAGCTTGGTGAGTGCACACCATCATTCTCAGCTGGGTGAGTGCACACCATCATTCTCAGCTGGATGAGTGCACATCATCATTCTCAGCTGGGTGAGTGCACACCATCATTCTCAGCTGGGTGAGTGCACATCATCATTCTCAGCTGGGTGAGTGCACACCATCATTCTCAGCTGGGTGAGTGCACACGATCATTCTCAGCTGGGTGAGTGCACACCATCATTCTCAGCTGGGTGAGTGCACCACCATCATTCTCAGCTGGGTGAGTGACACATCATCATTCTCAGCTGGGTGAGTGCACACCATCATTCTCAGCTGGGTGAGTGCACACCATCATTCTCAGCTGGGTGAGTGCACACCATCATTCTCAGCTGGGTGAGTGCCACCATCATTCTCAGCTGGGTGAGTGCACATCATCATTCTCAGCTGGGTGAGTGCACACCATCATTCTCAGCTGGGTGAGTGCACACCATCATTTCTCAGCTGGGTGAGTGCACACCATCATTCTCAGCTGGGTGAGTGCACACCATCATTCTCAGCTGGGTGAGTGCACACCATCATTCTCAGCTGGGTGAGTGCACACCATCATTCTCAGCTGGGTGAGTGCACACCATCATTCTCAGCTGGGTGAGTGCACACCATCATTCTCAGCTGGTGAGTGCACACCATCATTCTCAGCTGGGTGAGTGCACACCATCATTCTCAGCTGGGTGAGTGCACACCATCATTCTCAGCTGGGTGAGTGCACATCATCATTCTCAGCTGGGTGAGTGCACACCATCATTCTCAGCTGGGTGAGTGCACACCATCATTCTCAGCTGGGTGAGTGCACACCATCATTCTCAGCTGGGTGAGTGCACACCATCATTCTCAGCTGGGTGAGTGCACACCATCACATTCACACGAGGGAAGTTGTGTAAGGCTTAGTTTCTCACACCTTCTCCCTATCCTCCTTCCCACACCACATTCTCTTCCTCCCTTCCCTCCTTCATTCCCTTCCTCCCTCCCCTCCTTCATTCCCTTCCTCCCTCCCCTCCTTCATTCCCTTCCTCCCTCCCCTCCTTCCCTCTCCTCCCCTCTAAATCACAAGCAAGATACCACAAGACATAACATATAGTCTCCAATCAATCCAGTCTGCGGGATTCTATTTATGTCTTCGGTGAGGATCGGTGCGGGGGTGGGCGAGAGTGGGCGGGGGCAGGCGGGGATGGCGAGGGTGGGTGGGCGGGTGGAGGGTGGGCAGTGGGTGGCCAAACACATCAGTGAGAACGGTGGGTGGGCGAATAGACGATCAACGCACCGGGAGGGGGGGGGTGGATGGTTATGTGTACATGTAAATAAATAACTGTAGAAATAACTTATATATTTACACAAACACACACACACACACACACACACACACACACACACACACACACACACACACACACACACACACACACACACACACACACACACACACACACACACACAACAAAATGCAAGGAGGCAGAGGAGAAGTTTGTTCCCAAGGGAAACAGAAATAATGGGAAGAACAGAACGAGTCCTTGGTTCACCCAAAGGTGTAAGGAGGCAAAAACTAGGAAAAGGTAGAGAAGACAAAGGACCCAGGAAAATAAAGAGATTATCCGAAGAGCCAGAAACGAATATGCACAGATAAGAAGCGACAATGCGAAAATGACATAGCATCGAAAGTCAAGTCTGACCCGAAGCTGTTGTATAGCCACATCAGGAGGAAAACAACAGTCAAGGACCAGGTAATCAGACTGAGGAAGGATGATGAGGAGTTCACAAGAAATGACCAAGAAGTATGTGAGGAGCTCAACACGAGATTTAAAGAAGTATTTACAGTGGAAACCGGTCGGACTCCAGGAAATCAGAACAGGGAGGTACACCAACAAGTGATGGATGAGGTACACATAACCATGGAGGAGGTGAAGAAGCTTTTATGTGAACTTCATACCTCAAAGGTGGTGGGACCAGACAACATCTCTCCGTGGGTCCTTAGAGTGGTAGCAGAGATGCTGAGTGTGGCGTTAACAAAGATCTTCAACACATCAATTGAAACTGGGCAACTCCATGAGGTATTGAAGATGGTAAATATAGTCCCAAATTTTATAATAGGAGACAGACACGAGGCATTAAACTACAGACCTGTATCACTAATGTGTACAGTATGCAAAGTCATGGAGAAGATCATCAGGAGGAGAGTGGTGGAGCACCTGGAAAGAAACAGGGAAGGAAAATCCTGTGTCACAAACCTACTGGAGTTTTATGACAAGGTGACAGAAGTAAGACAAGAGAGAGAGGGGTGAATAGACTGCATTTTCTTGGACTGCAAGAAGGCCTTCGACACAGTTCCCCACAAGAGGTTACTGCAAAAGCTATAGGATCAGGCACACATAACAGGAAAGGCGCTGCAGTGGATCAGAAAATATCTGACAGGGAGGCAACAGCGAGTCATGGTACGTGATGAGGTGTCACAGTGGGCGCCTGTGACAAGCGGGGTTCCACAGGAGTCAGTCCTAGGACCTGTGCTATTTTTGGTATATGTGAATAACATAACGGAAGGGATAGACTCAGAAGTGTCCCTGTTTGCAGATGATGTGAAGTTAATGAGAAGAATTAAATCGGTAGAGGATCACTCAGGATTACAAAAAGATCTGGACAGGCTACAAGCCTGGTCCAGGTGGACAAAGACAGGAAGTTCCAGAGATGGGACACAGAAACAAAGGGTCATAATTGGAAGTTGAAGACTCAGATGAGTCAAAGGGATGTTAGGAAGTATTTCTTCAGTCATAGAGTTGTCAGGCAGAGGAATAGCCTAGAAAGTGACTTAGTGGAGGCGGGGACCAAGCATAGTTTTAAGACGAGGTTTGACAAAGCTCATGGAGCAAGGAGAGAGAGGACCCAGTAGCAATCAGTGAAGAGACGGGGCCAGGAGCTATGACTTGACCCCTGCAACCACAAATATGTGAGTACACATACACACCAATACACAAATGCACACACACACACACACCCACACACACACACACACACACACACACACACACACACACACACACACACACACAACCATACACACACACACACACACACACACAAACACACACATACACACACACACACACACACACACACACACACACACACACACACACACACACACATACACACACATACACACACACACACACACACACACACACACACACACACACACACACACACACACGCAACACACACACATACATACACACACACACACACACACACACACACATCACACACACATACACACACACACACACACACACACACACACACACACACACACACACACACACACACACACACGAGGCGAAGAAGCCGGAAATCGAAATCGGCCTTCGCAAAGACAAGTAATTAAGTACACATTCACATGAACCCAAATGGGAGGTGAAAATGGAGACTGAAGACAGTATATCATCTGGGTCCTGTGTCCTGGGTCCTAGGTCTTGGGTCCTGGCTCCTGGGCTCTGCGTCCTGGCTCCTGGGTACTGGACAGGTCCCAGCTCACAGGACAGGCTTTGTAAACGTATGTCTGGGCAATGGCGGACATACATTTTTGGGGCCCTGAAGCTTGAACTGTTTTGGGGGCCCCATCGAAACCCCTTCTTATACAGTAGACCCAAAATTTTTAAGCAGTGTGGACTAAAGACGCTTTTGGGGTCCCTCCGGAGTTAGGGGCTCTGAAGCTTAATCTTCATTAGTTTCATTGCAGATCCGCCCCTGTGTATGGGTGAACAACACACGCACACACTCCCTCTTTCCTGAACCTCACACTCTAGTATGGCTTCGAAATCTTTTACGTGGGAAGTAGAATCAATATTCCCATATTAGTGAGAGTACTCCACGAGTATGTTGCACCAGCGTGAAGTCCGCACCTTACTGAAAATATAACAATCTTGGAGTAAGTTTAAAGCTGCACACTAGATTGGTACTGGAACTGAGAGAGCAGTCCTGAGGTAAGTCTTCAAACTTGACTTAACAATGACAGTGGTGAACACGAAAAACGAGTGCTTCTTACCCATTGTTCAGTGAGTTGACCTAACAACTATGAAAGGACCTAACAACTCTGGAACAATCTAACAGCTCTAGAACAAACTAACAACTCTGTAACAATCTAATTCTGTAACAACCTAACAGCCCTGGAAGAACCTAACTCTGGAAAAATCTAACAACTATGGAACAACCTAACAACTCTGGAAGAGGTTAACAACTCCGGAGGAGTTGGTACTGGGACAACCTAAGAACTCTGGAAGAACCCAACAACTCTGGAACAATATAACAACTCTGGGACAACCTAACAACTCTGGAACAATCTAACTCTGTAACAACCTAACAGCTCTGGAAGAACCTAACAACTCTGGAACAACCTAACATCTCTGGAACATTCTAACTCTGGAAAAATCTAAGAACTCTGGAAGAACCCAACAACTCTGGAACAATATAACAACTCTGGGACAACCTAACAACTCTGGAACAATATAGACCACAATTATACAGGAAGTATAAGTCAAACACTTATTACTGCAACAATTCACACCTCGCCCATACATGTGTGTCAAATATTGCCTGAGCAGAGTTGCTGTTGTTGCTGTCTCAACCCTCGATACTAACCTGAAACAAATATTAAGCGTTTCTTTAGGATGAGGTGGGACAGAAATCAACGATTTGTAAGAGCACGAAAAGGCATGTGTATGACGGATTGTTCTTGTCTCACAATACATTGCATACTAATGACTTTCTTTTGTGCCTACCAATGTTCAAAACTGCATTATTTTTGTACCACATAAAGAAATACAAAAAATGAATTTGAATATTATCTTCACCTTCGTCATTCATGCCTAGTGCGCCCCTCCTCTCCCTCCAGGATTGGTAAGTCTATGAGCCCCATACTTCCCAACCATAGCCCCTCCATGCCAGTGCCCCCATTGGGTACTGGGTACTGGTACTCCATGGCACTCTCCAAGCCCCTTATCAAGGAGAGATGTGCCCAGAGACCAGACATTCACTCCCTCCCTCCCGGCACCAACACTGCCAGGAGTGCCAGCTTACCAGTGGGGGTGATGTTGGTGAGGGTGATGTTGGTGGGGGTGATGTTGGTGGGGGTGATGTTGGTGGGGGTGATGGTGGGGTGATACTGGTGGGGTGATACTGGTGGGAAAGGGGTTATGAAGAAGACAGTTAGAACCATATCAGTAAGTCATGATCACAGAGTATAATAACAATGATAACACTCATAATCTTACCTCCCTCCCTCCCTCCCTCCCTCCCTCCCTCCCTCCCTCCCTCCCTCCCTCCCTCCCTCCCTCCCTCCCTCCCTCCCTTCCTCCCTCCCTCCCTCCTTCCCTCCCTCACTTCCTCACTCCCTCCCTCCCTCTCTTCCTACATTAATCCTTCCCTCCCTAGGTGAGTAATGATATGGAGAGAGTGTGGACAAACAACACAGCTAACAGGAAAGAGAAGAGAGTAACAGTATAAGTTCAGGGATCCAGAGAAAGGAGGAGTTGGGAGGAGAGAAGGAAGAAGGATGGGAGTTGGGAAAGGTAGATAGGGAGTTGAAGGGGTTGAGGGGCAGAGAGTGACAGAGAGAGGTTGATGGGTAAGATGACTGGAGGTGGTTGATGGGGAGGCCTGCTGAGATGGTTATTGAGGCAGGAATAAGAGAAGTCACCTTCATGTCTGGCCAGTGTATTGTGTCATGTTGATTATTGCTGCTTATCATGGTACTCGTCATGGTACTCTGCTGCTTATCATGGTACTGCTGTTCACTGTTCTTATTAGTGCACACACGAAAGAGATTTATTTTTAAATATATATATATATATATATATATATATATATATATATATATATATATATATATATATATATATATATATATAATATATATATATATATATATATATATTATATTGTGTGTGTGTGTGTGGTGTGTGTGTGTGTGTGTGTGTGTGTGTGTGTGTGTGTGTGTGTGTGTGTGTGTGTGTGTGTGTGTGTGTGTGTGTGTGTGTGTGTGTTTGTGTGTGTGTGTGTGTGTGTGTGTGTATACTCGCCTAATTGTGGTTGCAGGGGTCGAGATTTCAGCTCCTGGCCCCGCCTCTTCACTGAGTGCTACTAGGTCCTTTCTCTCCCTGTTCCATGAGGTTTATCATACCTCATCATAAAGCTATGTATGGTTCCTGCCTCCACTACCTCACTTGCTAGGCTATTTCACTTCCTGACTACTCTATGACTGAAGAAATACTTCCTAACATCCCTTTGACTTATCTGTTTCTGTGTCCCCTCTCTGGAACATCCTGTCTCTGTCCACCTTGTCTATTCCACTCAGCTTTTTGTACGTCGTTATCATGTCTTCCCTGACCCTCCTGTCCTCCAGTGTCGTCAGGCCGATTTCCGTCAACCTTTCTTCGTAGGACATTCCCCTTAGCTCAGAAACTAACCTTGTCGCAAACCTTTGCACTTTCTCTAATTTCTTGACATGGTTGATCAAGAGTGGGTTCCAAACTGGTGTTGCATATTCCAGTATGGGCCTGACGTACATGGTGTACAGTGTCTTGAACGATTCCTTACTAAGGTGTCGGAACGCTATTCTCAGGTTTGCCAGGTGCCCATATGCTGCAGCAGTTATCTGGTTGATGTGTGCCTCTGGAGACATTCTCGGTGTTATACTCGCCCCAAGATCTTTCTCCATGAGCGAGGTTTGCAGTCTTTGGCCACCTAGTCTATACTCTGTCTGCGGTCTTCTTTGCCCTTCCCTGATCTTCATGACTTTGCATTTGGTGGGGTTAAATTCGAGAAGCCAGTTGCTGGACCATGTGTCCAGCCTGTCCAGGTCTCTTTGAAGTCCTACCTGATCCTCATCTGATTTAATTCTCCTAATTAACTTCACATCATCTGCGAACAGGGACACTTCTGAGTCTACTCCTTCCATCATGTCATTCACGTATACCAGAAACAGCACTGGTCCTAGGACCGACCCTTGTGGGACCCCGCTCGTCAAAGGTGCCAGCTGTGATACCTCATCACGTACCATGACTCGTTGTTGCCTCCCTGTCAAGTATTCTCTGATCCATTCCAGTGCCCTTCCTGTTATACGCGCCTGATCCTCTACCTTCTTCACCAAACTCCTGTGAGGAACTGTGTCGAAGGCCTTCTTGCAGCCCAAGAAGATGCAGTCAACCCACCAATCTCTCTGTTACTTTA
Source organism: Cherax quadricarinatus (assembly GCF_026875155.1). Classification (NCBI taxonomy): domain Eukaryota; kingdom Metazoa; phylum Arthropoda; class Malacostraca; order Decapoda; family Parastacidae; genus Cherax; species Cherax quadricarinatus. The sequence goes on from NC_069441.1 coordinate 14,865,858, forward strand.
TCATAAAACTCCAGAAGGTTTGTGACACAGAACTTGCCTTCCATAAATCCGTGCTGGTTGGCGTTTATACTCTTGTTCCGTTCCAGGTGCTCCACCACTCTCCTCCTGATAATCTTCTCCATGACTTTGCATACTATACACGTCATTGACACCGGTCTATAGTTTAGTGCCTCTTTTCTGTCTCCTTTTTTAAATATGGGTACTACATTTACCGTCTTCCATACCTCAGGTAGTTACCCAGTTTCAAGAGATGTGTTGAACATTGTGGTTAGTGGCACACATAGCATGTCTGTGTGTGTGTGTGTTGTGTGTGTGTGGTGTGAGTGTGTGTGTGTGTGTGTGTGTGTGTGTGTGTGTGTGTGTGTGTGTGTGTGTGTGTGTGTGTGTGTGTGTGTGTGTGTGTGTGTGTGTGTGTATGTGTGTGTGTGACAGGTGCTTTGCAAGATTTAAATTTATTTTAGTACTTATTATCGGTGTTTAGAAGAAGCAGCTGCTGAGCCACAGGTGCTGTCTCCTGTAACTTCAACTTAAGAACATTAGTAATGGTTGATCAATTAGATACTTGTGCTACACTTGGGTATCTTCATGTGGTAACGTTTCACCAACCAGTGGCTTCTTCAGTCCAATACAGAGAAGCATTGTTAAAGATCAGAAGAAGTTGGAGGTAATCAGTCCCTCACAGCATGGAGTCGACGCGTTCAGTCCATCAGTCTTGAAGGACTGAACTTTTGGTTATCACATTAACTTGGTACTGGAACTTAATGGCTGCTTAATGACAACATCACCTAAAATCTGATTTGGTTTAAATTGCTTCACAATTTTTTCAGTTTCATACACAATCCCTGAGTAGTGTGTCTTAAGTGTTGCTTAAATAATAACTTACAATAAAACAGGACATTTATACTGAGAGCTAAATTCTGATCTTGTATAGTTGCTGGAGATGTTAACTTATAACTCAACCATAACATTCCTTTTGGGAACATTGTCTGTTAATGATGTTTAGTATATCTAGTGTTACTTATACTTAGCCATAACAGCTGAGTTGCTATGATACTTGCAGCTGGTGTTACTATGTTGATTGCAACATTGCCACTCATAATGTATTTGGCACTTTTATCATTAATAAAAAAATAAAACCAATTGTATCAAAAGTTAAATTAAAAGTTATATAAATAGTGTAAGGCATATATGCCCTTATGAGCCAGCAACAAGTCTTTAGCTGTGGTTAATATCTGTCAAGTTTGGATGGGATCTTCGTTCATGTGTACCTTCTGATAATTATGTAATTATCCTGACTATAACAGTGCCAGCACATTTTTAGAGATGTTAAATAATTAATGATGAGTGTGAAGGAACTGATAACGTTTATCAAAGTACTACTGGGAAGAAACTCATCATATTAAACAGAGAGAGAGAGAGAGAGGTGGTAAAGACAGAAGAGAGCTTCCAAGTCCACACTGAGGCTGTCTACTGAGAAGGGCTATCTATTTCTACCTAGATTAAAGACTGTAAGAGATAAGATAAGATTTCGTTCGGATTTTTAACCCCGGAGGGTTAGCCACCCAGGATAACCCAAGAAAGTCAGTGCGTCATCGAGGACTGTCTAACTTATCTCCATTGGGGTCCTTAATCTTGTCCCCCAGGATGCGACCCACACCAGTCGACTAACACCCAGGTACCTATTTGCTGCTAGGTGAACAGGACAATAGGTGTAAGGAAACGTGTCGGAATTTCCACCCGCCGGGAATCGAACCCGGGCAATGGTAGTAAAGCAGAAGTCTCTCTTCCCTCCTTCTGGCTGCTGCTACCTTGAAAACTCAGGAAAAAATATGTCATATCAGATAGAAAAAAATGCAGGTAATTTACAAGAGCAACAGAATGCAGTGACAGTCTGTTGTAACTGCTAATGTTATTTCATTGCCACTTAGGAAGCTGTGTACCAGTTCTCACAGGATACATTCCATGAGAGGTGTATTTCTCTCAGAGTTTATATCAGTAAACCCTGAGAGTTTACAATAATCCACATGTTAGGCGATAAAGTATTCTTGTCCGGCGGTGAAAAATTTACTGAGTGATCTTAACGACCCTTGTGTAGTTAATAGGTTTTAAACCTCATTACAGAAGCAAACAGTGGTCCTACTGCTGCCTACCACCAGTTGTACTGCTGCCTACCACCAGTCCTACTGCTTCCTACCACCAGTCCTACTGCTGCCTACCACCAGTTGTACTGCTGCCTGCCACCAGTTGTACTGCTGCCTACCACCAGTCCTACTGCTGCCTACCACCAGTCCTACTGCTGCCTACCACAGTCCTACTGCTGCCTACCACCAGTTCTACTGCTGCCTACCACAGTCCTACTGCTGCCTACCACCAGTCCTACTGCTGCCTACCACCAGTTCTACTGCTGCCTACCACCAGTCTTACTGCTGCCTACCACCAGTTCTACTGCTGCCTACCACCAGTCCTACTGCTGCCTACCACCAGTCCTACTGCTGCCTACCACCAGTCCTACTGCTGCCTACCACCAGTCCTACTGCTGCCTACCACCAGTTGTACTGCTGCCTACCACAGTCCTACTGCTGCTACCACCAGTTCTACTGCTGCCTACCACCAGTCCTACTGCTGCCCTACCACCAGTTTACTGTTGCCTACCACCAGTCCTACTGCTGCCTACCACCAGTCCTACTGCTGCCTACCACCAGTCCTACTGCTGCCTACCACCAGTCCTACTGCTTCCTACCACCAGTTCTACTGCTGCCTACCACCAGTCCTACTGCTGCCTACCACCAGTTCTACTGCTGCCTACCACCAGTTCTACTGCTGCCTACAACCAGTTCTACTGCTGCCTACCACCAGTTGTACTGCTGCCTACCACCAGTTCTATTGCTGCCTACCACCAGTTGTACTGCTGCCTGCCACTAGTTCTACTGCTGCCTACCACCAGTTGTACTGCTGCCTGCCACCAGTTCTACTGCTGCCTACCACCAGTTGTATGCTGCTACCACCAGTTCTACTGCTGCCTACCACCAGTTCTACTGCTGCCTGCACTAGTTCTACTGCTGCCTGCCACTAGTTCTACTGCTGCCTACCACCAGTTCTACTGCTGCCTACCACCAGTTCTACTGCTGCCTACCACCAGTTGTACTGCTGCCTACCACCAGTTGTACTGCTGCTACCACAGTTCTACTGCTGCCTACCACCAGTTGTACTGCTGCTGCCACTAGTTCAAACTGCTGCTACCACCAGTTGTACTGCTGCCTACCACCAGTTCTACTGCTGCCTACCACCAGTTGTACTGTGCTACCACCAGTTGTACTGCTGCCTAACCACCAGTTGTACTGCTGCCTACCACCAGTTGTACTGCTGCCTACCACCAGTTGTACTGCTGCCTACCACCAGTTCTACTGCTGCCTACCACCAGTTCTACTGCTGCCTACCACCAGTTCTACTGCTGCCTACCACCAGTTCTACTGCTGCCTACCACCAGTTTTACTGCTGCCTACCACCAGTTCTACTGCTGCCTACCACCAGTTGTACTGCTGCCTACCACCAGTTGTACTGCTGCCTACCACCAGTTCTACTGCTGCCTACCACCAGTTCTACTGCTGCCTACCACCAGTTCTACTGCTGCCTACCACCAGTTCTACTGCTGCCTACCACCAGTTCTACTGCTGCCTACCACCAGTTTTACTGCTGCCTACCACCACTTCGACTGCTGCCTGCCACCAGTTCTACTGCTGCCCACCACCAGTTCTACTGCTGCCTACCACCACTTCGACTGCTGCCTGCCACCAGTCCTGCTGCTGCCTACCACCCCATCTACTGCTGCCTACCACCAGTTTTACTGCTGCCTACCACCAGTTCTACTGCTGCCTACCACCAGTTCTACTGCTGCCTACCACCAGTCCTACTGCTGCCTACCACCAGTCCTACTGCTGCCTACCACCAGTTCTAATGCTGCCTACCACCAGTTCTACTGCTGCCTACCACCAGTTCTACTGCTGCCTACCACTAGTTCTACTGCTGCCTACCACCAGTTCTACTGCTGCCTACCACCAGTTCTACTGCTGCCTACCACCAGTCCTACTGCTGCCTACCACTAGTTCTACTGCTGTCTACCACCAGTTATACTGCTGCCTACCACCAGTTCTACTGCTGCCTACCACCAGTTGTACTGCTGCCTGCCACCAGTTCTACTGCTGCCTGCCACCAGTTCTACTGCTGCCTACCACCAGTTCTACTGCTGCCTACCACCAGTTCTACTGCTGCCTACCACTAATTCTACTGCTGCCTGCCACCAGTTCTACTGCTGCCTACCACCAGTTTTACTGCTGCCTACCACCAGTTCTATTGCTGCCTACCACCAGTCCTACTGCTGCCTACCACTAGTTCTACTGCTGCCTGCCACCAGTTCTACTGCTGCCTACCACCAGTTTTACTGCTGCCTACCACCACTTCGACTGCTGCCTGCTACCAGTTCTACTGCTGCCCACCACCAGTTCTACTGCTGCCTACCACCACTTCGACTGCTGCCTGCCACCAGTCCTGCTGCTGCCTACCACCCCTTCTACTGCTGTCTACCACCAGTTTTACTGCTGCCTACCACCAGTCCTACTTCTGGATGCTACAACACAGGTGGATGTTCATCTCTTCTCTTACTGCCACGTTCAACTCTGCTCTTACTACCACAACCTCTACCACTACTCTACTTCTGTCACTATTATTAACTCGGTCGGTTGGCTAGTCGTCAACTGATCGTCTGACGTAGTTGCTTAACAAGCATCATGATTTCAGTTTGTTCCAGCTTTTATCTAACAGAGTCCTATACAGTGCTTATCCAGGTGGATCTTGAACTCGAGCGGGCAGTGTCTTCCCTTCAACTACAATTCTGTTCGCAAAAATAAAAAAACTTTGCCTGCATTCGTGTTGCATCATCTGCCTCGGAGTTTCAGTTCATTATTTCGAGTTAGTAACTCATTTTGCACTTCAAACAGTTATTTGTGTTTAAGTGAACCCGAACCATTCAGTGTTATAAAGATCTGAATGAGATCTCGCAGCCTCCGTTTCCTAAGAGGAGAAACAGAGAGAGAGAGAGAGAGAGAGAGAGAGAGAGAGAGAGAGAGAGAGAGAGAGAGAGAGAGAGAGAGAGAGAGAGAGAGAGAGAGAGAGAGAGAGAGGTATGTTATCTGCTGGGCCGTCCACTGTTGATTGGGTGGGAGGGGCAGGACCGCTCGGTAAGGTCTCACACCAACATAAATTTGCCAGTTTATATACAAAGGGCTGTCAAGTGGAGGCTTACCAATCTTTTCCGAGGTTTCTATTTGGCGGGGGGTAATGGCTGGTGTGGCCGTAACTTCCAGGGGTACTTTGTACTGATTGAAAACCACTTTCAGACGATGGACGCGTGTACACACACACACACAAATGCATACAGATATATATATATATATATATATATATATATATATATATATATATATATATATATATATATATATATATATATATATATATATATATATATATAGATATATATACACATATATAATGTAAGTATTCTCAACTTAACTAGAAACCCTATTCAAGTGACATTAAACTGGTCGAATTAAAGGAGGCCATTACATACTCAAACAAACCAGATGTGCTAAAAAACGAAATGTCAAAGCAGGCCTACTGGGGCTAGAACTTAAGATTTAAGATGTAATGCTATAGGCCTACTGGCCCAAGCCTCACTTATGACTGTGCTCACACGTTCACAACTCTGCTAAGTGAATACTTTACTACACTTTTATATACAAATTAATCTTTCTTAAATTCACCAAACTTATAAAAGACAGCGGACATAATTTAACAGTTACAGATGACTTACTTTTTGTTGGTTAGTTGTTTTTTTTAGCAAGTCTGCCGTCTCCCACCGAGGCAGGGTGACCCAAAAAGAAAGAAAATCCCCGAAAAGAAAATACTTTCATCATCATTCAACACTTTCACTTCACTCATATATAATCACCGTTCTGGCAGAGGTTCCCAGAAGCATATATAAAGATACACAATATATCCCTACAAACTGCCAATATCCCGAACCACTCAGGACTCAGGTCCGGCTATATAAATATAACCGGTTTCCTTGAATCCCTTCACTTAATATTACCCTGCTCACACTCCAACAGCTCGTCTGGTCCCAAAAACCATTCGTCTCCATTCACTGCTATCTAACACGCTCACGCACGCTTGCTGGAAGTCCAAGCCCCTCGCCCACAAAACCACTTTTACCCCCTCCACGAGGACGACCCCTACCCCGCCTCAGTTATCTTTCTTAAAAGATATATCAGTACTGAGAAGAAATGTATGTATTAGAGGCTGGATATTCTCGTAGAGGCTTTTAAAATAACAGTATTTAATGTAACCGATTCCCTTAGTACCCCATGATGCGTCATATTGAACCTCATCAATAATTACAACAGCATTCATTAGCCGAAATATCACATTATTATCGTCCTCAGTGACCACAGTGTAACTTTGTTGATGGATGACTGGACTCTTGTGACTGGCAGCAGTCAGTCACTTGTGACTTGCAGCAGTCAGTCACTTGTGACTGGCAGCAGTCAGTCACTTGTGACTGGCAGCAGTCAGTCACTTGTGACTGGCAGCAGTCAGTCACTTGTGACTGGCAGCAGTCAATCACTTGTGACTTGCAGCAGTCAGTCACTTGTGACTGGCAGCAGTCAATCACTTGTGACTTGCAGCAGTCAGTCACTTGTGACTGGCAGCAGTCAATCACTTGTGACTTGCAGCAGTCAGTCACTTGTGACTTGCAGCAGTCAATCACTTGTGACTTGCAGCAGTCAGTCACTTGTGACTTGCAGCAGTCAGTCACTTGTGACTGGCAGCAGTCAGTCACTTGTGACTTGCAGCAGTCAATCACTTGTGACTTGCAGCAGTCAGTCACTTGTGACTGGCAGCAGTCAGTCACTTGTGACTGGCAGCAGTCAATCACTTGTGACTTGCAGCAGTCAGTCACTTGTGACTGGCAGCAGTCAATCACTTGTGACTTGCAGCAGTCAGTCACTTGTGACTTGCAGCAGTCAGTCACTTGTGACTGGCAGCAGTCAGTCACTTGTGACTGGCAGCAGTCAATCACTTGTGACTTGCAGCAGTCAGTCACTTGTGACTGGCAGCAGTCAGTCACTTGTGACTGGCAGCAGTCAATCACTTGTGACTTGCAGCAGTCAGTCACTTGTGACTTGCAGCAGTCAGTCACTTGTGACTTGCAGCAGTCAGTCACTTGTGACTGGCAGCAGTCAGTCACTTGTGACTGGCAGCAGTCAGTCACTTGTGACTGGCAGCAGTCAGTCACTTGTGACTTGCAGCAGTCAGTCACTTGTGACTTGCAGCAGTCAGTCACTTGTGACTTGCAGCAGTCAGTCACTTGTGACTTGCAGCAGTCAGTCACTTGTGACTGGCAGCAGTCAGTCACTTGTGACTTGCAGCAGTCAGTCACTTGTGACTTGCAGCAGTCAGTCACTTGTGACTTGCAGCAGTCAGTCACTTGTGACTTGCAGCAGTCAGTCACTTGTGACTGGCAGCAGTCAGTCACTTGGCTGTCTTCCACAAACCTTCACTTTACTAACGTCTTAATGCAGTTGTTAAGTTAGAGTTCACATCAGTCTCAGAAAATTTCTTTTACGGATTTTAACTTCCTCTAAGAAATAACAGTTATTTTTTTTAGTTTGTTCGTCTTTTCTCTAACTTTAAAATTAACCTGTGACAGAGAACTAGAACTCTCAGTGTAACCTAAGGAAGAGGAGGGGGAGGAGGAGGAGGAGGGGGAGGAAGAGGAGGAGGAGGAGGAGGGGGGAGGAGGAGGAGGGGGAGAGGAGGGGGAAGAGGAGAGGAGGGGGTAAGAAGATATATCGGTGCTGAGGGAAGGCAAGGAGGAGGTTGTTAAGCAAATGATTTGAACGAGACTTTACGGATGCTGTGGTAAAGAAGGCTATCCTGGCCAAGAAGTTATTCTGACCAAGAGGTTATCCTGGCCAAGAGAGTATCCTGACCAAGAAGTTATTCTGGCTAAGAAGTTATCCTGGTTAAGAGGTTATCCTGGCCAAGAGAGTATCCTGGCCTAGAGGTTATCATAGTTAAGAAGTTATCCTGACCAAGATAGTATCCTGGCTAAAAGGTTATCCTGGTTAAGAGGTTATCCTGGCCAAGAGAGTATCCTGGCCTAGAGGTTATCATAGTTAAGAAATTATCCTGGCCAAGAGAGTATCCTGGCTAAAAGGTTATCCTGGTTAAGAGGTTATCCTGGTCAAGAGAGTATCCTGGCCTTGAGGTTATCATAGTTAAGAAGTTATCCTGGCCAAGAGAGTATCCTGGCCTAGAGGTTATCATAGTAAAGAAGTTATCCTGGCCAAGAGAGTATCCTGGCCTAGAGGTTATCATAGTTAAGAAGTTATCCTGGCCAAGAGAGTATCCTGGCCTAGAGGTTATCATAGTTAAGAAGTTATCCTGGCCAAGAGAGTATCCTGGCCTAGAGGTTATCATAGTTAAGAAGTTATCCTGGCCAAGATAGTATCCTGGCTAAAAGGCTATCCTGGTTAAGAGGTTATCTTGGCCAAGAGAGTATCCTGGCCTAGAGGTTATCCTAGTGACAAGGTTATCGTGGTCAAGAAGTTATCCTGGTTAAGAGGTTATTCAAGTCAGAAGAGGAGGGGGAAGAGAAGGAGGAGAAGGAGAAGGAGGAGGAGTAGAAAGGGTATGAGAGGAGAAAGATACAGCATCCCAAGTTTTGCTTGTATAAAACACTATACTCGTATTTTATTCTGATGTTACAGAAGAGAGTGCACGTGACCCCAAGAGTCTCTCCTGAATCCCCATGTCAAACATGCTGGCAGACAGAGAGGAAGTCTGGCTGGCAGACTGGCTAGCAGGCAGGCAAGCAAGGAGGGAGGGAGGGAGGAAGACAAGAAGGTAGATAGGCAGTCAGTTAGCAATGCAGTCAAGCATGCAAGTAGGCAAGCATGCAAGTAGGCAGCATGCAAGTAGGCGAGCAGGCAAATAGGCAAGCAGGCAAGCAGGCAGGATAGAACAAAGAGAGCCCCGCCCGGGAGTAAAGCAGTGCTGGGCTCTTGTTAGTTCGGTAAAATACGACCCATTCATCCGGGAACCAATCTCGATATTTTCGTCTACTTTTGTCAAACATGTCAGGACAGCGGCGATGTATCGGCACCACTATAATTGGCTGAGAAACACCAGGTAGGCGGCCAGGTAAGCGTCACGGGGAGCCAGGTAACCCTCACGGGGAGGTGCTCACTCTCCAATGCTCAAGGGGAGGTGCTTACTCCCCAGTGCTCAAGGGCAGGTGCTCACTCCCCAGTGCTCTAGAGGCGGTGCTCACTCCCCGGTGCTTGACAGCGCCAGTTAATGAGGTTATGGCTGGATAAGACTGAGTGATCCCTGGGGTATAGAGTGTTTCGTGCTTGACTGACTCAAGTAATAAGTGTACCTGTGGGTTATGGAGTGGTTGGTAAAGCAGTGAAAGAATTATGTGGGATTTAGTCTTGTTGGCCGACTCTCAGCAGACACTCAGAGTTGGGTAAACTCCACTTAATGAGGGTGAAATTGGAACAAAAATATAGGTTTTAGGAGAGACAGCTTCGGTGCAAGTAACCTTGGCTGCCTGAGTAGGCTATTATATCTTACAACTAACATGATTCACTTGTGGCTATGACAAATACTTCACACAAATACACACATTTGGTCTCTCATATTTATGGTCTACTTCAGCCACCTTTACTGCCTCCCCCGCAGAGACCACAGGCAGGTGTGAGAGTAACTCCATCACCAGGTAAGCAGAGAAAAGGAATGGGTGAGGTGGATGAGTTGGGTTAGGGTTCTCGTCCAGGGAGGAGGAGGGGAGGGTTATGGTTCATGGGTGAGGGTCGTGGGGGGATGATGATGGATGGGTGACGTGTGAGTGGACGTCGGGTGGATGAATAAAGAGAGAGCAGTCAAGGTTTGACTCTGGTTGATGATTATTGGTGGAGAAAAGTCTTGTTTTTGGTGGTGGAGGTGGACCATGGTTAAATTTTGTTATCTAAATGAGTGTGGATGAAATTCTTCCCGTCTTCAGTGATTGTAGTAACAAAACCAGTACTATACATGTTTATAGAGCTGTCTTCAAGTATCTGTAGCTACAGTAGCAGGACTATAAATGCTTACAGAGTCCAGTCTTCCAGCGTTTACTCTGTCATAAATTTGCTGTAACGTTTGCAGATGTTATAACACACAATTCGCCTTCCTGGACCCCAGTGTAGCTGTCAAGCTAGGACCCCAGCCTAGTTGTTTACACAGGACCCCAACCTTGTAGTTCATAAAGGCCGTTAACCAATTTGTTTACACAGGACCCCAACCTGGTCGTTCATAATGTAACCCTAACCAGGTGGTCGTTTATAATGTGACCCCAGCCTGGTCGTCGATAATGGGACCCCAACCTGGTAGTCTATAATGCACCGTAGCCTGGTCGTTTATAATGGGCCCCAGCCTGGTCGTTTATAATGGACTCCAGCCTGTTCGTTTATAACGTGACCTCAGACTGCTCGTTTATAATGTGACCCCAGCCTGGTCGTCGATAATGGGACCCCAACCTGGTAGTCTATAATGCACCGTAGCCTGGTTGTTTATAATGAACCCCAGCCTGGTCGTTTATAATGTGACCAAGCCTGGTTGTTTATAATGGACCCCAGCCTGGTCGTTTATAATGGACTCCAGCCTGTTCGTTTATAATGGACTCCAACCTGTTCGTTTATAACGTGACCTCAGCCTGGTCGTTTATAATGTGACCCAGCCTGGTTGTTTATAATAGACCCCAGCCTGGTCGTTTATAATGAACCCCAGCTTGGTCGTTTATAATGGACCCCACCCTGGTCGTTTATAATGGACCCCAGCTTGGTCGTTTATAATGGACCCCACCCTGGTCGTTTATAATGGACCCCACCCTGGTTGTTTATAATGGACCCCAGTCTGGTCGTTTATAATGGGCCCCAGCTTGGTCGTTTATAATGGACCCCAGCCTGGTTGTTTATAATGGACCCCAGCCTGGTCGTTTATAATAGACCCCAGCTTGGTCGTTTATAATGGACTCCAGCCTGTTCGTATATAATGGACCCAACCTGGTCGTTTAAAATGGACCAAAACCTGGTCGTTCATAATGGACCCCAGCTCGGTCGTCTATGATGGATCCCAGCTTGGTCGTTTATAATGAACCCCAGCCTGGTCGTTTATAATGGACCCCAACCTGGTCGTTCATAATGGACCCCAGCTTGGTCGTTTATAATGGACTCCAGCTTGGTCGTTTATAATGGACCCCAACCTGGTCGTTCATAATGGACCCCAACCTGGTTATTCATAATGGACCCCAGCTTGGTCGTTTATAATGGACCCCAGTCTGGTCGTTTATAATGGACTCCAGCCTAGTCATTTATAATGGACCCAACCTGGTCGTTTATATTGGACCCCAACCTTGTCGTTCATAATGGACCCCAGCTTAGTCGTTTATGATGGACCCCAGCTTGGTCGTTTACAATGGACCTCAGCCTGGTCGTTTATAATAGACCCCAACCTGGTCGTTCATAATGGACGCCAGCTTGGTTGTTTATAATGGACCCCAGCTTGGTCGTTTATAATGGACCCCAGCCTGGTCGTTTGTAATGGACCTCAACCTGCTCGTTTATAATGGACCCCAACCTGGTCGTTTATAATGGATCCCAACCTGGTCGTTTATAACGGACCCCAACCTGGTCGTTCATAATGGACCCCAGCCTGGTCGTTTATAATGGACCCCAACCCGATCGTTTATAGTGGACCCCAACCTGGTCGTTTATAATGGACCCCAACCTGGTCGTTCATAATGGACCCCAACCTGGTCGTTTATAATGGACCCCAGGTTGGTCGTTTATAATGGACCCCAACCTGGTCGTTCGTAATGGACCCCAGCTCGGTCGTTTATGATGAACCCCAGCTTGGTCGTTTATAATGAACCCCAGCCTGGTCGTTTATAATGGACCCCAGCCTGGTCGTTTATAATGGATCCCAACCTGGTCATTTATAATGAACCCCAGCCAGGTCGTTTATAGTGGATCCCAGGTTGGTCGTTTATAATGGACCCCAGCCTGATCGTTTATAATGGACCCCAGGTTGGTCGTTTATAATTGACCCCAACCTGGTCGTTTATAATGGACCCCAGCCTAGTCGTTTATAATGGACCCCAGCCTGGTCGTTTATAATGGACCCCAGGTAGGTCGTTTATAATGGACCACAACCTGGTCGTTTATAATGGACCCCAGGTTGGTCGTTTATAATGGACCCCAGCCTGGTCGTTTATAATGGACCCCAGGTTGGTCGTTTATAATGGACCCCAGCCTGGTCGTTTATAATGGACCCCAGGTTGGTCGTTTATAATGGACCCCAACCTGGTCGTTTATAATGGACCCCAGCCTGGTCGTTTATAATGGACCCCAGCCTGGTCGTTTATAATGGACCCCAGGTTGGTCGTTTATAATGGACCCCAGCCTGGTCGTTTATAATGGACCCCATGTTGGTCGTTTATAATGGACCCCAACTTGGTCGTTTATAATGGACCCCAGGTTGGTCCTTTATAATGGACCCCAGCTTGGTCGTTTATAATGGACCCCAGCCTGGTCGTTTATAATGGACCCCAGGTTGGTCGTTTATAATGGACCCCAGCCTGGTCGTTTATAATGGACCCCAAGTTGGTCGTTTATAATGAACCCCAGCCTGGTCGTTTATAATGGACCCCAGGTTGGTCGTTTATAATGGATCCCAGGTTGGTCGTTTATAATGGACCCCAAGTTGGTCGTTTATAATGGACCCCAGGTTGGTCGTTTATAATGGACCCCAGCCTGGTCGTTTATAATGGACCCCAAGTTGGTCGTTTATAATGGACCCCAGGTTGGTCCTTTATAATGGACCCCAGCTTGGTCGTTTATAATGGACCCCAGCTTGGTCGTTTATAATGGACCCCAGGTTGGTCGTTTATAATGGACCCCAGCCTGGTCGTTTATAATGGACCCCAAGTTGGTCGTTTATAATGAACCCCAGCCTGGTCGTTTATAATGGACCCCAGGTTGGTCGTTTATAATGGATCCCAGGTTGGTCGTTTATAATGGACCCCAAGTTGGTCGTTTATAATGGACCCCAGGTTGGTCGTTTATAATAGACCCCAGCCTGGTCGTTTATAATGGACCCCAAGTTGGTCGTTTATAATGAACCCCAGCCTGGTCGTTTATAATGGACCCCAAGTTGGTCGTTTATAATGAACCCCAGCCTGGTCGTTTATAATGGATCCCAAGTTGGTCGTTTATAATGGACCCCAGCCTGGTCGTTTATAATGGACCCAAGTTGGTCGTTTATAATGGACCCCAGCCTGGTCGTTTATAATGGATCCCAGGTTGGTCGTTTGCTTTTTATTGTTCTTACAGCAGTATTTCGTCTCAGTTTAGTCTTGTTGTCTCAGTTTAGTCTTGTTATCTCAGTTTAGTCTTGTTGTCTCAGTTTAGTCTTGTTGTCTGAGTTTAGTCTTGTTGTCTCAGTTTAGTCTTGTTGTCTCAGTTTAGTCTTGTTGTCTCAGTTTAGACTTGTTTTCTCAGTTTAGTAACAACAGTAACAGCAGTGGTATCAACAGTAACAGCAGTTGTAACAACAGTAACAGCAGTAGTAACAGCAGTGGTAACAACAGTAACAGCAGTGGTATCAACAGTAACAGCAGTTGTAACAACAGTAACAGCAGTAGTAACAGCAGTGGTAACAACAGTAACAGCAATAGTAACAACAGTAACAGCAGTGGTAACAACAGTAACAACAGTAACAATAGTAGTAACAGCAGTGGTAACAACAGTAACAGCAATAGTAACAACAGTAACAGCAGTGGTAACAACAGTAACAACAGTAGTAACAACAGTAACAGCAGTGGTAACAACAGTAACAGCAGTAGTAACAACATTAACAGCAGTGGTAACAGTAACAGTGGTGGTAGCAACAGTAACAGCAGTAGTAGCAACAGTAACAACAGTGGTAACAACAGTAACAGCAGTGGTAACAACAGTAACAGCAGTGGTAACAACAGTAACAGCAGTAGTAATAACAGTAACAGCAGCAATAGAAACAGTAACAACAGTGGTAACAACAGTAACAGCAGTGGCAACAACAGTTGTAACAGTAGCAGCAGTGGTAACAACAGTAACAGCAGCAGTAACAACAGTAACAGCAGCAGTAACAACAGTAACAGCAGCAGTAACAACAGTAACAGCAGCAGTAACAACAGTAACAACAGCAGTAACAACAGTAACAGCAGCAGTAACAACAGTGGTAACAACAGTTACCAAGAAACTCATGATTTATCGCCACAGAAGACAACACTCAATACAGAAGAATCCTGGAATCATCGCTTATCTCTATAACCAACAATTTCAACCAGAACAATGGCTTCTATAACATAGCTGAACCACTCGCCAAGAAACTTCATCGCTATCCCACATAAGAACATAGAACACTGCAGAAGGTCTACTCACAACTTGTCCAATACCCCTGCCAAGCTACCCAAGATTTTAGACTCTATAACCCCACCCGGTAGATCATCAGATGCAGCATTCTCCACCTGACCTCAACATTCTGAACCTGACTATAAATACTCGCGTACCTTCCACCCCAGGTAGATCTGTTTGTGACTTGAAAAAGCCCACTGTGTGGGCGAAACGTTGTCAATAAAGGATCACATTAAACTGCATATGTGTTTATGTTTTCAAGAGTAACAACACTGGCAGTAACAGCTACAAAAGAAGCAGTAGATGAATGGTTCACAGAAACGACAAGTTGATAAATTAGACACATGTGCAATACTTGATATCTTTAATAATATCAAACGTTGCACATGTGTCTAATTTATCAAAAGTATCAGTATCAGAGGTAGTAGCAAGGGCAGTATTATTAACATTAGAAGCATTAATAACAGCAACAACGGTTGTATCAGTAACGGTAGCAGAAGCAACAAGTAGTTGTAGTAGCAGCATCATTAACCAACAACAGCAGTATGAGTTGAACATCAAAAATGGTATACAATACCGACAGGTTGGTAGGTAAGACACATAGGCAATAGTTCCTGACTATGGAACTGAACTTCTCCAGGCCGAGGGACTGACAACCTCAAATTCTACGACTTCAAGGGTGATGGACTGATTACATCGTCTTCACATCTCTACTGTTCCTGCCTACTTTCTGTATTCGACTGAAGAAGCCTACTGTGTAGGCGAAACGTTTCGGAATAAAGTTGCCTAACTGTTGCCTATGTGTCTTACCTACCAGCAGTATGAGTACCAACAACAGTAGTAGCAGCAACAGTAGCACCTACAACAGAAACAACAAAACTTCAATGGCTCATTTTTTTTTTGTAGAATGTTGAGTTCCTTGACCATTACTCATTCTCTAGTTTCGGTCAAGGAATTCTACTTCATCAGCAGCAGAAGTAGCAGGAAAGACAACAGCGGCAGGAACAGTAGCGGCAGCAACATCAGCAACAGCAGAACGAGGAACATCAGCAACAGCAGCAATAACAGCTGGTCGCTGTGGACAGAAGCACAGCCTCTTAACTAGCTCTAAATCATTAAGGAACCACAAAATTGTTAAATCGTGTAAAGTGAACAGGAAAATAATTGCCTAGTTTGGTTGCTAGTTAGTGACCAGTGAGCCCCCACACTGTGTACGACCCCACACTGTGTACGACCCCACACTGTGTACGACCCCACACTGTGTACGACCCCACACTGTGTACAACCCCCACACTGTGTACGACCCCACACTGTGTACGATCCCACACTGTGTACGACCCCACACTGTGTACAACCCCCACACTGTGGACAATCCCCACACTGTGGACAACCCCCAAACTTTGGACAACCACCATACTGTGGACAACCCCCACACTGTGGACAATTTCCACATTGTGGACACCCTAAACACTGTGGACAACTCCACACTGTGGACACAACCCCACACTGTGGACAACCCTTACACTGTGGACAATCTTACACTGTGGACAACCCCCAAACTGTGGACAATCCCCAAACTGTGGACAACCCCCAAACTGTGGACAACCCCACACTGTGGACAACCCGACACTGTGGATAACCCCAAACTGTGTACAACCCTACACTGTGGACACACCACACACTGTGGACAACCTCACACTGCGGACAAACCCACTCTGTGGACAACCCCCACACTGTAGCCAACCCCCCACATTTTGTCTAACTCCACATCGTGGACACGCCCACACACTGTGGACACACCCCCACACTGTGGACACAACCCCACACTGTGGACACAACCCAACACTGTGGACACAACCCCACGCTGTGGACACACCCCCACACTGTGGACGCACCCCCACACTGTGGACACATCCCTACACTGTGGACACACCCCCACACGGTGGATACACCCTCACACTGTGGACACACCCCTACACTGTGGACACGCCCCCACACTGTAGACACACCTCCACACTGTGGACAAACCCCCACACTGTGGACAACTCTCACACTGTGGACAACCCACATACTGTGGACGACACCCACACTTTGGACAACCCCTACACTGTGGACAACCCCCACACTGTGGACAACTCCCACTCTGTGGACAACCCACATACTGTGAACGACACCCACACTTTGGACAACCCCAACACTGTGGACAACCCCCAATCTGTGGACACAACCCCACACTGTGGACAACCCCCACACTGGGGACAGTCCCCACATTGTGGACAACCTCCACACTGTGGACAACCGCACACTGTGGACAACCCTTACGCTGTGGACAATCACACACTGTGGACAGCCCCCACATTGTGGACAATCCCCATGCTGTGGACAACCCCTACACTGGACAACCCCACACTGTGGGCAACCCGACATTGTGGAGAACCCCAGACTGTGTAAAACCCTACATTGTGTACGCACCACACACTGTGGACAACCTCATACTGCGGACATCACACTGCGGACAAACAAGACTCTGTGGACATCCCCACATTGCAGCCAACCCCCAACATTGTGGCCAATCCCACACTGTGGACACATCCCCACACTGTGGACACACCCCCACACTGTGAACAGAACCCCACTCTGTGGACAACCCATACACTGTGAACAACCCCCACACTGTGGACGACCCCACACTGTGGATAGCCCTTACACTGTGAACAACCCCCACACGGTGGACATCCCCCACACTGTGGACAACCCACACGCTGTGGACAACTCCTACACTGTGGACAAACCCCACACTATGGACAACCCCCACACTGTGGACAACCTTCACACTATGGACAACCCCCACACTGTGGAGAACCCCCACACTGTGAACAACCCCAACACGGTGGACATCCCCCACACTGTGGACGATCTCCACATTTTGGACAACCCCCACACTGCGGACAGCCTTCACACGATGGACAACTCCCACACTGTGGACGACCCCCACACTGTGGACAACCCACACACTCTGGACAACCCCCACACTATGGACAACCCCCACACTGTGGACGACCCCCATACTTTGGACAACCCCCACATTGTGGACAACCCCCACGATGTGGACAACCCCCACACTGTGGACAACCCCCACACTATGGACAACCCCCACGCTGTGGACAACCCCCACACTGTAGACAACCTCCACACTGTGGACAACCCCCACACTGTGGACAACCCCCATACTGTAGGACAACCCCCACACTATGGACAACCCCCACGCTGTGGACAACCCCCACACTGTAGACAACCCCCACAATATGGACAACTCCCATACTGTTGACAATCCCCACACTGTGAACAACCCCCACACTGTGGACGATACCCACGCTTTGGACAACCCCCACACTGTGGACAACCCTACACTGTGGACAACACCCACACTGTGGACAACCCCCAAGTTGTGGACAACCCCCACACTGTAGCCAACCCTCCACACTGTGGACAAACCCCACACTGTGGACTACCCTCACACTGTAGACAATCCCCACAATGTGGACAACCCCCCACACTTTGGACAACCCCTCTAACTGTCGACGACCCCCACACTATGGGCAACCCCCACACTGTGGACAACCCCCCACACTATGGACAACCCCCACGCTGTGGACGACACCCACACTGTGGACAACCCCCACACTGGACAATCCCCACATTGTGGACAACCCCCACACTGTGGACAACCCCCACAATATGGACAACCCCCACACTGTGGACGACACCAACGCTTTGGACAACCTCCACAATGTGGACAACCCCCACAATGTGGACGACACCCACACTGTGGACAACCACCACACTGTGGACAACCCCCCACTGTGGAGAACCCCCACACTATGGACAACCCCCACACTGTGGACGACACCCACACTTTGGACAACCCCCACACTGTGGACAACCCCCACACTGTGGACAATCCCCACCTTGTGAACAACCTCCACACTGTGGACAACCCCCACACTTTGGACGACCCCCACACTGTGGACGACACCCTCACTTTGGAGAACCCCCACACTCTGGACAACCCCCACACTGTGGACAACCCCCACACTGTGGACAACACAAACACTTTGGACAACCCCCACACTGTGGACAACCCCAACACTGTGGACAATCCCCATGTTGTGGACAACCTCCACACTATGGATAACCCCACGCTGTGGACACAACTCCACACTGTGGACAACCCTTACACTGTGGACAACCCCCAAACTGTGGACAATCCCCACACTGTGGACAACCTCACACTGTGGACAACTCGACACTGTGGATAACCCCAAACTGTGTACAACCCTACACTGTGGACACACCACACACTGTGGACACACCTCCTCACTGTGGACAAACCCCCACACTGTGGACACAACCCCACACTGTGCACACACCCCCACACTGTGGACACAACCCCACACTGTGGACACACCCCCACACTGTGGACACCCCCCCACACTGTGGACACACCTCCACACTGTGGACACACCCCCACGCTGTGGATACACCCTCACACTGTGGACACAACCCTTCACTGTGCACACACCCCCACACTGTGATACACCCCCACACTGTGGACAGACTCCCACACTGTGGACGCACCCTCACACTGTGGACACACCCCCACACTGTGGATACCCCACCACACTGTAGACACACCCTCACACTGTGGACACACCCCCACACTGTGGACACACCCCCACACTGTGCACGACACCCACACTTTGGACAACCCCCACACTGTGGACAACCTCCACACTATGGACAACCCCCACACTGTGAACGACACCCACACTTTGGACAACCCCAACACTGTGGACAACCCCCACACTGTGGACAACCCCCACACTGTGGACAGTCCCCACATTGTGGACAACCTCCACACTGTGGACAACCGCACACTGTGGACAACCCTTACACTGGACAATCACACACTGTGGGCAGCCCCCACATTGCGGACAATCCCCACACTGTGGACAACCCCTACACTGGACAACCTCTCACTGTGGGCAACCCGACATTGTGAATAACCCCAGACTGGTACAACCCTACACTGTGTACGCACCACACATTGGGCAACCTCACACTGCGGACAACCTCACACTGCGGACAAACCCACTCTCTGGACATCCACACACTGCAGCCAACCCCCAACATTGTGGCCAACCCCACACCGTGGACACAACCCCACACTGTGAACACACCCCCACACTGTGGACAGAACACCACACTGTGGACACACCCCCACACTGTGGACATACACCCACACTGTGGACACACCCCCACACTGTGGACACACCCCCACACTGAGGACTGAACCCCACACTGTGGACACATCCCCACACTGTGGACACTCCCCCACATTGTGGACACACCCCTACACTCTGGACACACCCCCACACTGTGGGCACACCCCAACGCTGCGGACACAACTCCACACTGTGGACACATCCCCACACTGTGGACACCCCCCCACACTGTGGACACCCCCCCACACTGTGGACACATCCCCACACTGTGGACACAGCCCCACACTGTGGACACAACCCCACACTGTGGACACACCCCCACACTGTGGACACCATCCCGCACTATGGAATCACTCCCACACTGTCGACATAACCTCATACTGTGGACACAAAACCACACTGTAGACACACCTCACACTGTGGCCAACCCCACGCTGGGGACACAACCCCACAGAGTGGACACAACCCCACAGTGTGGACAAAACTCCACAGTGTGGACAGAACCCCACACTATGGACACAACCTTACAGTGTGGACATAACCCCACAGTGTGGACACAACCCCACAGTGTGGACACAACCCAACGGTATGGACACATCCCCACAGTGTGGACACAACCGCACAGTGTGGACACAACCCCACACTATGGACACAACCCCACAGTGTGGACATAACCCAACAGTGTGGACACAACCCCACAGTTTGGACACACCCCCACAGTGTGGACACAACCCCACAGCGTGGACACAACCCCACAGTGTGGACACAACCCCACAGCGTGGACACAACCCCACGGTGTGGACACAACCCTACAGTATGGACACAACTCCACAGTGTGGACACAACCACACAGTGTGGACACAACCCCACAGTGTGGACACAACCCTACAGTATGGACACAACCCCACAGTGTGGACACAACCCAACAGTGTGGACATAACCCCACAGTGTGAACACAACCCCACAGTGTGGACACAACTCCTCAGTGTGGACACAACCCCTCTGTGTGAATATAAACCCACAGTGTGGACAAAACCCCACAGTGTGAACACACCCCTACAGCGTGGACACAACCCCACGGTGTGGACACAATTCTACAGTAGGGACACAACTCCACAGTGTGGACACAACCCCACAGTGTGGACACAGCCCCACAGTTTGGACATATCCCTACAGTGTGGACACAACTCCAGAGTGTGGACACAACCCCACAGTGTGGACACAACCCTACAGTGTGGACACAACCCTACAGTGTGGACACAACCCCACAGTGTGGATACAACCCCACAGTGTGGACACAACCCCACAGTGTGGACACAACTCCACAGTGTGGACACAACCCCACAGTGTGGACACAACCCCACAGTGTGGACACAACCCCACAGTGTGGACACAACCCCACAGTGTGGACACAACCCCACAGTGTGGACACAACCCCACAGTGTGGACACAACCCCACAGTGTGGACACAACCCCACAGTGTGGACACAACCCCACAGTGTGGACACAACACACACACACACACACACACACACACACACACACACACTCACAGCTCCCACCCAACACTCAGTTGTAGAATCCCACAGTAACTACCAGGTCCCCCACCCTCACAGGCCCCTCAAACCACAGTGTTGGAGAGAAAACTGAAGGTATGGTACACAAACGCTGATGAAATAACAAATTAGAGGGAGGAGTGGCACGAAAGAGTCAAAGAGGCATCACCGGACATCACAGCTCTCACAGAAACCAAGCTTACAGGTATGATAACAAATGCCATCTTTTCAACGGGATACCAAATCCTGAGGAAAGACAGAGGGAACAGGGGATTGGGGGTGGAGGAGTGGCATTGCTGATCAAAAACAGATGGAATTTTGATGAGCTGGAGAGAGGAGACAGCGGAGAAGCAAGCGATTACATAGCAGGAACACTTCACTCTGGAGGTCTCGATGTGGTAATTGTAGTGATGTATAACCCACCACAGAACAGCAGGAGGCCAAGGCATGAGTATGATGAGAGCAACAGAGTGATGGTTGACACACTGGCTGCAGTGGCCAGAAGAGCTCATGCATGCAGGGCAAAGCTACTGATCATGGGTGAATTTAACCACAATGAGATCGATTGGGAGAACTTGGAGCCACATGCGGGCCAAGACACATGGAGGGCTAAGATGATGGAGGTGGTACTGGAAAACTTCATGTACCAACACGTAAGGGACACAACAAGAGAGAGAGGAGAGGATGAACCAGCAAGACTGGACCTAGTATTCACCTGGAGTAGTGCAGATATTGATGACATCACATATGAAAGATCCATTGGGGCCAGCGATCATGTGGTTTTAGGCTTCGAACTCACAGTAGAGCTACAAGTGGAGGGGGAAGCAGGAAGGGCAGGACGAATGAAGCCAAACTACAAGAAAGGGGACTACACGGGAATGAGGATCTTCCTGAACGGGGTTCAGTGGGACAGAGAACTGGCAGGGAAGCCAGTATATGAGGAATATGTAACAACAATATGCAAGGGAGCTGAGGAGAGGTTTGTACCCAAGGGTAACCAAGTGTGCCAGGAAATGGAAGAAGTATAGAAGGCAAATGACCCAGGAGAATAAAGAGAGCAGTCGTAGAGCCAGAAATGAATATGCACAGATAAGAAGGGAGGCCCAACGACAGTATGAAAACGACATAGCAGCGAAAGCCAAACCTGACCCGAAGCTGTTATACAGCCACATCAGGGGGAAAACAATAGTCAAGGACCAGGTAATCAGGCTAAGGAAGAAATGACCGTGAAGTATGTGAGGAACTCAACATGAGATTCAAAGAAATGTTCACAGAGGAGACAGAAGGGGCTCCAGAAAGACAGAGAGGTAGAGTACACCACCAAGTGCTGGACACAGTACATACAACCAAGGAAGAAGTGAAGAGGCTTCTGAGTGAGCTAGATACCTCAAAGGCAATGGGGCCAGATAACATCTCCCCATTGGTCCTGAGAGAGGGAGCAGATGCGCTATGTGTACACCTAACAACAATATTCAATACATTTATCGAAACAGGGAGATTGCCTGAGGCATGGAAGACAGCAAATGTAGTCCCAATTTTTAAGAAAGGAGACAGACATGAAGCACTAAACTACAGACCAGTGTCACTGACATGTATAGTATGCAAAGTCATGGAGAAGATTATCAGGAGAAGAGTGGTGGAACACCTAGAAAGGAATGATCTCATCAACAGCAGCCAACATGGTTTCAGGGACGGGAAATCCTATGTCACAAACCTACTGGAGTTCTATGACGGGGTGCAGCAGTAAGACAAGAGAGAGAGAGGTGGGTAGATTGCATTTTCTTGGATTGTAAGAAGGCGTTTGACACAGTTCCACACAAGAGATTAGTGCAAAAACTGGAGGACCAAGCATGGATAACAGGGAAGGCACTACAATGGATTAGGGAATACTTGCCAGGAAGACAGCAGCAAGTCATGGTACGTGGCGAGGTGTCAGAGTGAGCGCCTGTGACCAGCGGGGTCCCACAGGCGTCATTCCTAGAACCAGTGCTGTTTCTGGTGTTTGTGAACGACATGACGGAAGGAATAGAGTCCAAAGTGTCCCTGTTTGCAGATGACGTGAAGCTGATGAGAAGAATTCATTCGATCGATGATCAGGCAAAACTACAAAGGGATCTGGACAGGTTGCAGACCTGATCCAGCAATTGGGGAAGGGTAAAGAAGACCGCAGACGGAGTACAGTCTAGGGGGCCAGAGACTACAAACTTCACTCAAGCTAAAAGATCTTTGGGTGAGTATAACACCAGGCACATCTGAGGCACGCATCAACCAAATAACTGCTGCAGCACATGGGCGCCTAGCTAACCTCAGAACAGCATTCCGACATCTTAATAAGGAATCGTTCAGGTACCCTGTACACCGTGTACGTTAGGCCCATATTCGAGTATGCAGCACCAGTTTGGAACCCACAGCTAGCCAAGCACATAAAGAAACTAGAGAAAGTGCAAAGGTTTGCAACAAGACTAGTCTCAGAGCTAAGGGGTATGTCCTACGAGGAGAGGTTAAGGGAAATCGACCTGACGACACTGGAGGACAGGAGAGATAGGGAGGACATGATAACGACGTACAAAATACTGAGAGGAATTGACAAGGTGGACAGAGACAGGATGTTCCAGAGATGGGACACAGCAACAAGGGAACACAGTTGCAAGTTGAAGACACAGATGAATCACAGGGATGTTAGGAAGTATTTCTTCAGCCACAGAGTAGTCAGTAAGTGGAATAGTTTGGGAAGCGATGGAGTGGAGGTAGGATCCATAAATGGCTTTAAGCTGAGGTATGATAAAGCTCACGGCTCAGGGAGAGTGACCTAGTAGCGACCAGTGAAGAGGCGGGGCCAAGAGCTAGGACTCGACCCCTACAACCTCAACTAGGTGAGTACACACACATACACACACACACACACACACACACACACACACACACACACACACACACACACACACACACACGCACACTCACACACACACACACACACACACACACACACACACACACACACACACTAAACTATAGACCAGTGTCACTGACATGTATAGTATGCAAAGTCATGAAGAAGATTATCAGGAGAGTGGTGGAGCACCTGGAACGCAACATGAGAATAAACGCCAATCAGCACGGATTCATGGAAGGCAAATCCTGCGTTACAGACCTTCTGGAGTTTTATGATAAAGTACGAGAAGTAAGACACGAGAGAGAGGGGTGGGTTGATTGCATTTTCTTGGACTGCAAGAAGGCCTTTGACACAGTTCCTCACGAGAGATTAGTGCAGAAAAGGATCAGGTGCGTATAACAGAAAGGGCACTGCAATGGATCAAAGAATTCTTGACAGGGAGGCAACAGCGAGTCATGGTGCGTGATGAGGTATCACAGTGGGCACCTGTGACGAGCGGGGTCCCATAGGGATCAGTCCTAGGACCAGTGCTATTTTTGGTATATGTGAATGACATTGTGGAAGCTATAGACTCACAAGTGTCCCTGTTTGCAGATGATGTGAAGTTAATGTGGAGAATTAAATCAGATGAGGATCAGGTATGACTTCAAAGAGACCTGGACAGGCTAGACACGTGGTCCAGCAACTGGTTTCTATTTAACCCTGCCAAATGCAAAGTCATGAAGATCAGGGAAGGGCAAAGAAGACCGCAGACAGAGTATAGACTAGGTGGCCAAAGAATGCAAACCTCGCTCAAGGAGAAAGAACTTAGGGAGAGTATAACATCGAGCATGTCTCCGGAAGCACACATCAACCAGATAACTGTTGCAACATATGGGCGCCTGGCAAACCTGAAAATACCGTTTGATACATTTGCAAGGAATCTTTCAAGACACTGTACACCGTGTACATCAGGCCCATACTGGGGTATGCAGCACCAGTTTGGAACCCACACTTGATCAAGTATGTCAAGAAATTAGAGAATGTGCAAAGGTTTGCAGAGCTAAGGGGAATGTCCTACGAAGAAAGGTTCAGGGAAATCGGCCTGACGACACTCGAGGACAGGAGGGTTAGGGGAGACATGATAACGACATACAAAATACTGTGTGGAATAGACAAGGTGGACAGAGACAGGATGTTCCAGAGAGGGAACACAGAAACAAGGGGTCACACTTAGAAGTTGAAGACTCAGATGAGTCAAAGGGTTCTTAGGAAGTATTTCTTCAGTCATAGAGTTGTCAGGAAGTGGAATGATCTAGCAAGTGAGGTAGTGGAGGCAGGAACCATACGTAGCTTTAAGATGAGGTATGATAAAGCTCATGGAGCAGGATTGAGAGGACCTAGTAGCGTTCAGTGAAGAGGCGGGGCCAGGAGCTGAGTCTCGACCCCTGCAACCACAATTAGGTGAGTATGATTAGGTGAGTACACGCACGCACACACACGCACACACACACACACACACACACACACACACACACACACACACACACACACACACACACACACACACACACACACACACACACACAGAGGCTGTTAAGTGAGCTAGACACCTCAAAGGCGATAGGGCCGGATAACATCTCTCCATGGGTTCTGAGAGAGGGAGCATTGGCGCTTTGTGTACCAATAACAACTATCTTCAGCACATCTATCGAAACAGGACGACTACCGGAAGTATGGAAGACAGCAAATGTGGTCCCATTTGCATTGAACTACAGACCAGTGTGACTGACGTGTATAGTATGCAAGGTCATGGAGAAAATTATCAGGAGGAGAGTGATGAAGCACCTACAAAGGAATGAGCTTACCAACGACAGCCAGCATGGTTTCAGGGACGGGAAATCCTGCATCACAAAACGTACTGGAGTTCTATGACAGGGTGACAGCAGTAAGATAAGAGAGAGAGATGGGTGGGTAGATTGCATTTTCTTGGACTGTAAGAAGGCGTTTGACACAGTTCCACACAAGAGATTATTGCGGAAGCTGGAGGACCAACCAGGGATAACAGGGAAGGCACTGCAGTGGATCAGGGAATACCTGTCAGTAAGACAACAGCGAGTCATGGTACGTGGCGAGGTGTCAGAGTGGGCACCGGTAACGAGCGGGGTGCCACAGGGATCAGTCTAGGACCGGTGCTGTTTCTGGTATTTGTGTACGACATGACGGAAGGAATAGACTCCGAAGTGTCGCTGTTTGCAGATGATGTGAAGTTGATGAGAAGAATTAATTCGGACGGGGACCAAGCAGAACTACAATGGGATCTGGAGAGGCTGCAGGCCAGGTCCAGCAACTGGCTCCTTGAGTTTGACCCCAGGGGGTCAGAGCCTACAAACCTCATTCAAGGAAAAGGATCTTGGTGTGAGTATAACACCGGACACATCTCCTGAGGCGCACATCAACCAAATAACTGCGGCAGGATACCGGCGCTTAGCAAACCTAAGAACAGCCTTCCGACATCTAAACAAGGAGTCATTCAGGACCCTGTACACTGTGTACGTTAGGTTCATATTGGAATATGCAGCACCAGTTTGGAACCCTCACCGAGCCAAGCTTGTAAGGAAACTATAGAAAGTGCAAAGGTTTGCAACAAGACTAGTCCCGGAGCTAAGGGGTCTGTCCTACGAGGAGAGGTTAAGGGAAATCGACCTGACGACACAGGAAGACATGAGAGTTAGGGAGGATATGATAACGACATATAAAATTCTGAGAGGTATCGACAAGGTGGACAGAGACATAATGTTCCAGAGACGGGACACTGCAACAAGGGTGACACATTTGGAAGCTGAAGACTCAGATGAACCACAGAGATGTTAGGAAGTATTTCTTCAGTCACAGAGTTATCAGGAAGTACAATAACCTGGGTAGTGATGTAGTGGAGGCAAAATCCATACATAGCTTTAAGAAGCGGTATGATAAGTCTCACGGAGAGGGAAGACTGGCCGGGTAGCGACGAAGAGAAGAGGCGGGGCCAGGAACTGTGACTCGATCCTCGCAACCACAACTAGGTGAGTACAACTAGGTGAGTACACACACACACACATACACACACACACACACACTCACACACTCACACACACACACACACACACACACACACACACACACACACACACACACACACTCACACTCACCACACACACACACACACCACACACACACACACACACACACAAAACACACACATACTCACACACTCACCACACAACACAACACAACCACAGCTCACACCACACCACACACACACACACACACACACACACACACCACACACCACACAAACCTACGGATAGCATTCGATACCTCAGTAAGGATTCGTTTAAGACTCTGTACACCATCTACGTCAGGCCCATACTGGAGTATGCAGCAAACCCGTTTGGAATCCACATCTAGTCAAGCACGTCAAGAAATTAGAGAAAGTACAAAAGGTTTGCAACAAGACTAGTCCCAGAGCTACGGGGATTGTCCTACGAAGAAAGGTTGAGGGAAATCGGCCTGACGACACTGGAGGACAGGAGGTCAGGGGAGACATGATAACGACATATAAATACTGCGCGGAATAGACAAGGTGGACAAAGACGGGATGTTCCAGAGAAGGGACACAGACACAAGAGGTCACAATTGGAAGTTGAAGACTCTGATGAATCAAAGGGATGTTAGGAAGTATTATCTTCAGGTCATAGAGTAGTCAGGCCATGGAAAGCCTAGAAAGGGATGTAGTGGAGGCAGGAACCATACATTTTTTAAGGCGAGGTATGATAGAGCTCATGGGGCGGGGAGAGAGGCCCCTAGTACAATCAGCGAAGAGGGGGGGCCAGGCTGTGACTCGACCCCTAAACCCACAAAAATGATCAATAGGTGGTACACACAGCACACACACCCCACACACCCCCACACACACCCACACCCCAAAAACGAAAATACAACACACACACATACACAACACACACACTACCCACCAACCACACCCCACCACACAACACCACACACACACACATCACTACACAATCCAAAACCACAACACAAAAACCCACACAAACAACACCCCCCACCACCCCCCTACACACACCAGCACACAACCCCACACACAAAACACCACACACACACACACACCAACACACACAACACACACACACACACACCACACACACACCACTCCAGACTCACACATACACTCCCTCCCCCCCGACATTCACTCCTTCCCTGACCCTCCCCCCCCCTTTCCCCCCTTTCCCCTCCCCCCCCCCCCTTCCCCCCCTTCCCTCCCCCCCCCACTCACCTACTTACTTCCCCCCTTCCCACTCCCCCCTCCCCACTACTCCCACATACCCAGTTCCCCCACACCTCCCCCCCCCCCACACTTGACAAAACAAATACAACAAATACAGAATTAATAGGTTTCACACTCTGAGGCAATCAGGAAAAAAAAAAAATGGGTTGCCAGAGAGCAACAAGAAAAAAACCAAAGGGAAAAGGGGAAAACGCAAAGGAAAAATTTGGGGAGCAGAGCTCTAAAAAAAGGGGAAAATGAATGGGAAATGAAACTAGAAGAAAATTTTATGAGAAGGAAGAGAGGAAGACATGGAAGCAGAAAGTGGGGGGGGGGCAAGCAAAGCAGCAGAGGCCAGGGTCAGAGTTTAAAAGAGGAACTAAAAATCTGAAACAGCCTAAAGAATGAAAAACATTTTGGGTTTGACAAAAGCTGCCACCTCGTCACAAATAAGGGGACTGTAGGGAAAGAAGGAGCAAAACTGTATGTAGAAGCTCTATCAGTGGAGACTGTAGTAAATGAAAGAGCTAAGCTATATGTGGAGGCCCTAACAGACCACAGCAGAACCCAGGGAAAGCCGAAAAGGGAAAAAATGACAGGCCACTGAGCCCAAGTACAGCAGCTAGTGAAACTGAAGAAAGGAAAGCTGCAATGGAGGAAATCAAATTGAATGAGAGGAACACAGGGATATGCAGGGGAGAATAAAAGGGTGAGGTCAGTCTTTGTGTATGGGTCCAGGAAGTTGATGGGAAACATATGAAGCAAGAAAACAAGGGAAAAAAAAGCAATTGAAAGCATCTTTAAAAAGTAATAGGAGAAGAGACATGACACAGCGGGGAAAATTTTCGGGAGAATAGGGGGTTTGTAAAAAAAAGAACCCGGCCAGTGAAAGTGACCTTCAAGGCAGAATCGACTTGGAACATGATACTGCAGGAGGAAAGCACGATTAAGGGACATGCCGGCATACGGGAAAAGGTGTATCTCGACCGCGACAGAACACAATCAGAAAGGCAGCAACTGAGAAGATGGTACAAAGGCGAAAGGAGGAAAGAGGGGGGATGGAGAAGACGCAGGAGATCCCAGACACAGGAAGAATCAAATACAACCTCCCTCAAAACTTTCCTTAGAAGCCTCCCAACCAGGTCAACCCCAGTGCAGCCAAACACTCTAAACCAAAACCCCATGCCACATCCAAGGGCCCCCACCCACTACTTTTACAAACTCACCCCACAGCAAACCACCCTTAGTTCCTTATCAGGTCTCCCACTTCCCCAACCCCAATACACCTCCCAGACCACAGTCTTAGAAAAAGAAGCTGAAGGTGTGGTATACAAATGCAGATGGAATAACAAATAAGTATGAGGAGTGGCACGAAAGAATCAAGGATCATCCCAGACATAATAGCACTCACAGAAACAAAACTCACAGAATAATAACAGATTCAATCTTTCCACCGGATATCAAATCCTCGGGAAAGACAGAGGGGGGAAAGAGGGGAGGAGGAGTTGCACTGCTCATTAAAAACCAGTGGGGTTTTGGGGAAAATGGAAGGAATGGATGGCACGGGTGAAAGGGACTACTTAGTAGGAACAATTCCATTCTTAGGGAATAAGGTGATAATTGCAGTAATGTACAACCCACCACAGAACTGCAGGAGACCAAGAGAAGAATACGATGAGTGCAACAAGCCATGGTCGACACACTAGCCGAGGTGGCCAGGACAGCACACATGGGGGGGAGCAAAGTTATAGTTATGGATGATTTCAATCACAAGGAGATTGACTGGGAAAACCTGGAGCCCCATGGGGGTCCCGAAACATGGAGAGCCAAGATGATGGATGTAGTACTGGAAAACCTCATGCGTCAACATGTTAGAGACACATACCAGAGAGAGAGGAGAAGATGAACCAGCAAGACTGGACCTTGTATTCACCTTGAGTAGTTCAGACATCGAGGATATCTTGTATGAAAGGCCCCCTGGGAGTTAGTGATCATGTGGTTCTGTGCTTCGACTACATAGTTGAGCTCCAAGTGGAGAGAGTAACAGGAATAGGGTGGGAAAAAAACCAAACTACAAAGAGGGAACTACTCAGGCATGAGGAACTTCCTTCAAAACATTCAGTGGGGGAGAGGGAACTGACAGGAAACCAGTACAAGAAATGATGGACTATGTGGCAACAAAATGCAAGGAGGCAGAGGAGAAGTTTGTTCCTAAGGGAAAAGAAATAATGGGAAGAACAGAACGAGTCCTTGGTTCACCAAAGGTGTAGGAGGGGCAAAAACTAGGGTGTACTAGAGAATGGAAAAGGTACAGAAGACAGAGAACTCAGGAAAATAAAGAGATTAGCTGAAGAGCCAGAAACGAATATGCACAGATAAGAAGGGAGGCTCAGCGACAATATGAAAATGACATAGCATCGAAAGTCAAGACTGACCCGAAGCTGGTGTGACAGCCACTCAGGAGGAAAACAACAGTCAAGGACCAGGTAATCAGACTGAGGAAGGGTGATGGGGAATTCACAAGAAACGACCGAGAGGTATGTCAGGAGCTCAACACGAGATTTAAAGAAGTATTTACAGTGGAAACCAGTAGGACTCCAGGAAATCAGAACAGGGGGGTACACCAGCAAATGCTGGATGAGGTACATATAACCAAGGAGGAAGTGAAGAAGCTGCTATGCGAACTTGACACCTCAAAGGCGGTGGAACCAGACAACATCTCTCCGTGGGTCCTTAAAGAGGGAGCAGAGATATTGTGTGTGCCATTAACAAAGATCTTCAACACATCATTTGAAACTGGGCAACTCCCTGAGGTATGGAGATGGCAAAATGTAGTCCCAATTTTTAAAAAGGGAGACAGACATGAGGCACTAAACTACAGACCTGTATCACTAACGTGTATAGTATGCAAGGTCATGGAGAAGATCATCAGGAAGTGAGTGGTGGAGCACCTGGAAAGAAACAAGTGTATAACTGACAACCAGCACGGTTTCAGGGAAGGAAAATCCTGTGTCACAAACCTACTAGAGTTTTATGACAAGGTGACAGAAGTAAGAGAAGAGAGAGAGGGGTGGATCGACTGCGTTTTTTTGGACTGCAAGAAAGCCTTCGACACAGTTCCTCACAAGAGGTTACTGCAAAAGCTAGAGGATCAGGCACACATAACAGGAAAGACACTGCAATGGATCAGAGAATACCTGACAGGGAGGCAACAATGAGTCATGGTACGTGACGAGGTGTCAGAGTGGGCGCTTGTGACAAGCGGGGTTCCACAAGGGTCAGTCCTAGGACCTGTGCTGTTCTTGGTATATGTAAACGACATAACGGAAGGGGTAGACTCAGAAGTGTCCTTGTTTGCAGATGATGTGAAGTTAATGAGAAGAATCAAATCGGATGAGGATCAGGCAGGACTACAAAGAGAGCTGGACAGGCTCAAGCCTTTTCCAGCAACTGGCTCCTTGAGTTTAACACTGCCAAATGCAAAGTCATGAAGATTGGGGAAGGGCAAAGAAGACCGCAGACACAATATAGTTTAGATGGCCAAAGACTGCAAACCTCACTCAAGGAAAAAGATCTGGGGGTGAGTATAACACCGAGCATATCTCCTGAGGCGCACATCAATCAGATAACTGCTGCAGCATACGGGCGCCTGGCAAACCTACGGATAGCTTTCCGATACCTCAGTAAGGATTCGTTCAAGACTCTGTATACCATTTATGTCAGGCCCATACTGAGTATGCAGCACCAGTTTGGAATCCACACCTAGTCAAGCACTTCAAGAAATTAGAGAAAGTGCAAAGGTTTGCAACAAGGCTAGTCCCAGAGCTACGAGGATTGTCCTACGAAGAAAGGTTGAGGGAAATCTGCCTGACGACACTGGAGGACAAGAGGGTCAGGGGAGACATGATAACTACATATAAAATACTGCGCGGAATAGACAAGGTGGACAAAGACGGGATGTTCCAGAGATGGGACACAGACGCAAGAGGTCACAATTGGAAGTTGAAGACTCAGATGAATCAAAGGGATGTTAGGAAGTATTTCTTCAGTCATAGAGTAGTCAGGCCGTGGAATAGCCTAGAAAGTGAAGTAGTGGAGGCGGGAACCATACATAGTTTTAAGGCGAGGTATGATAAAGCTCATGGAGCAGGGAGAGAGAGGACCTAGTAGCAATCAGTGAAGAGGCGGGGCCAGGAGCTATGACTCGACCCCTGCAACCACAAATAGGTGAGTACAAATAGGTGAGTACAGACACACACACACACACACACACACACACACACACACACACACACACACACACACACACACACACACAGGGTAATACGGATATTCTTCACCGAACCTAACTGACTTATTTTAATAATTTTTCATAACTGTATTGATCCGTGTTCCCGAGTCACTTGCAGCTCACTCACTTCTCTGTAATGGGTATTTGTCTTTAATTTGACGCATGTTTAGCCAATCACTAGCCTGCATGTCATCCTGCCAGCACGGTTAGCCATGCCCTTCTAAGGCGAGCCGACTATCTCAGTATTGGTGTGGTTAACTAGGTGATGTGGCCTTCTGAAGTTTCAGAGGGAGGGTTGGTAAGATGGAGAGGCTAACTCGTTCCTAGGATCACCTAAGACTACCAGACTCTCTCGCACCTCTGCCTGGTTAACACCATACTTATATCTGTCTGTTTGTATAGTGATAATCACTGTTGTAACCGAGAGTGTTCCCATTTTCACTTCTACAGTGTGGACCTGTAAAACTGAAGTACAGTATTGGATATAATGCAATAGTATATAATTGATATTATATATATATATAATTATAATATATTATGATATATATATATATATATATATATATATGGTGTTGGAATAAGCTTAAGTCAAGTTATTCAGCGGGAATCTCATTCCCATTTTTTAATTGTTCTTGTCAGTGTTAAAAGTTCACAGCATGACCGTGCACGCAGGCGTGCACTGCAGCGGCACTGCAGGCCGTGCATGCAGCGTGCAATGCAGGCCGTGCACTGCAGGCCGAGCACTGCAGGCCGTGCACTGCAACCGTGCACTGCAGACGTGCATGCATAGGCGTGCACTGCAGACACGTGCACGCAGACCGTGCACTACAGACCGCACTGCAGCCGTCACTGCAGTCGTCACACAGGCCGTTGCATGCAGCCTGCACTAGATGACGTGCACTACAGAACGTGTTCACTGAACTGCATAGACGTGCATCGGGTGTGCACTGCAGGCCGGCACTGCAGACGTGCACTCAGCCCGTTCACTACAGACTGGCATTTGCAGGGCGTTGCAATGAGGCCGCACTGCAGACCGTGCACTGCAGACCGTGCATGCTGACCGTGCACTACGACTGACTGCAGACCTTGCCTACAGGACCGTGCACTGCAGGCCGTGCATTGCGTGTCGGTGACTGTGACCGTGCACTACAGACCGTGCATGCAGACCGTGTCAGCTGAGAGTGCACTGCAGACCGTGCACTGCAGACGTGCACTGCAGGACGTCACGCAGACCGTTGCACTGCAGCCGTGGTCTAAGACCGTCATTGCAGCTGCACTGCAGTCGTGATGATGACGTGCACTGTGCAACCGTGCACTGCGACGTGCACTCAACCCGACTGCACCGTGCACTACAGACCGTTGCACTGCAGTCGTGCACTGCAAACCGTGAGCAGACCGTGCACTGCAGACCGTGCACTGCAACGTCATGAGACCGTCACTGCAGCGTGCACTTGCGGGACCGATACTGCAGCGTTGCACTGCAACATGACTGCAGCCGTGCACTTCAGTACCTGCACTGCAAGTCGTGATCAGGTGTGCACTGCAGACCGTGCACTGCAGACCGTGCACTGCAGACCGTGCACTACAGACCCTGCACTGCAGACCGTGCACTACAGACCGTGCACTGCAGGTCGTGCACTGCAGACCGTGCACTGCAGACCGTGCACTGCAGGCCGTGCACTGCAGACCGTGCACTGCAGACCGTGCACTACAGACCGTGCACTGCAGGCCGTGCACTGCAGGTCGTGCACTGCAGACCGTGCACTGCAGACCGTGCACTGCAGACCGTGCACTACAGACCCTGCACTGCAGACCGTGCACTACAGACCGTGCACTGCAGGCGTGCACTGCAGACCGTGCACTGCAGACCGTGCACTGCAGCGCGTGCACTGCAGACCGTGCACTGCAGACCGTGCACTCAGACGTGCACTGCAGCCGTGCACTGCAGGACGTGCACTGCAGACCGTGCACTGCGACGGCCGTGCAGACCGTGCACTACAGACCCGTGCACTGCAGACCGTGCACTACAGACCGTGCACTGCAGGTCGTGCACTGCAGACCGTGCACTGCAGACCGTG
Organism: Cherax quadricarinatus; assembly: GCF_026875155.1. Taxonomy (NCBI): domain Eukaryota; kingdom Metazoa; phylum Arthropoda; class Malacostraca; order Decapoda; family Parastacidae; genus Cherax; species Cherax quadricarinatus. The sequence continues at coordinate 14,900,825 of NC_069441.1, forward strand.
CACTGCAGACCGTGCACTGCAGACCGTGCACCGCAGACCGTGCACTACAGACCGTGCACTGCAGACCGTGCACTGCTGACCGTGCACTACAGACCGTGCACTGCAGACCGTGCACTGCAGGCCCACTGGAAGGTACTCTTGTTCGTGATAATACGTCTGCCTTCTCCTCGCGTGTCTGTGTACATACATCTCTTCTAAACAGGTATCATACAATGTACTTCATAGTCTGTGTATCATCTTTCACAGTCGCTGCTGGACGTCCGACAGTCTCTCAATATATTTTATACATGCCGATCAAAACAAAAAAAAAATATATATTTTAGAACAAGAGGCAAACATGGCGTTTGTCTTGAGCTGCTGTCACATTATTATTTCTTTCCAGGAGTCTCACTACACTTGTTACTTCCCCGTAAACTGTGTATATTGTATATATATATATATATATATATATATATATATATATATATATATATATATATATATTAATATATATATATATATATTATATATATATATATATTATATATATATTTATTTATTATATATATATACATATATTTACTATATATTTGTGAGGGGTTTAGGTCTGAGTACATATATACACTTGAGAGTTTAATCTGTATATTAGGTAGTTTAAACTGCATATGTGTGTTTATGTTTCCATTGTGTCGGTATTTTATACCATTTATTTTCATAGTTAGTGAGTGGTTAAGCCTGGAAGTGCCCAGGTGGTAACTAGTTGTAATAACCGTCGTGTAGTCGCTACGTTTAACAAACATTAATACCAACCAACTACTACTACTTCCTTCTTTTTCTTTTAAATTATTTTCTCAAGTTCAGTAGTGTTCGTTACTACAGTTACTACAGTTACTACAGTTACTACACAGCGAGTAACTTGACACTTGTCTTAATTATACGATGCGAGGGAGGTTCGATCTTCCTCCTATAAACATATACAGACACATTTCTTAATTATATTTACCTGCAAATTAATTCCTAGGAGTCCGTGACCGGAACAGCTACTGTAACTCCCGACTACCGTCGCTGCCTCTGCTGCTGCGCTGCGCGCTTCGCTGCTGCGCTGTGCCGCTGCGCTGCTCCGCTGCTGCCGCTGCTGCCGTAGTGCGCGTGCGCCTGCTGCCGCTGCCGCTGCTGCCGCTTCTGCCGCTGCTACCGCTACCGCTACCGCCGCCGCAATCCTGGCTGGTCAGACACCGAACCTTGAAACGGACGGAAGATCGAGCCTTCGTCTATCCTTACACTGAATGATCCAAGTGGGCTTAGCGCTTCACGTCATGCAGGCAGCAACGTAAATAAGGAGCAGCGTGGACGGGCAGAAACATAGATAGCGAGCTGCATAGACAGGCAGCAACATTGACAGGGAGCATACATGCAGGCAGCAACATTGATAGGGAGCATACATGCAGGCAACAACATTGACAGAGAGCATACATGCAGGCAGCAACATTGACAGGGAGCATACATGCACGCGGCAACACTGACAGGGGGCATACATACAGGTAGCAACACTGACAGGGAGCACACATGCATGTAGCAACATTGACAGGGGGCATACATGCAGGCACCAACATTGACAGGGAACATACATGCACGCGGCAACACTGACAGGGGGCATACATGCAGGTAGCAACACTGACAGGGAGCACACATGCATTTAGCAACATTGACAGGGGGAATACATGCAGGCAGCAACATTAACAGGAGCATACATGCAGGCATCAACATTGACAGGGAGCATACATGCAGGCACCAACATTGACAGGGAGCATACATGCACGCGGCAATATTGACAGGGGGCATACATGCAGGTAGCAACATTGACATGGAGCATACATGCATGTAGCAACATTGACAGGGGGCATACATGCAGGCAGCAACATTAACAGGAGCATACATGCAGACATCAATATTGACAGGGAGCATACATGCAGGCAACAATATTGATAGGGAGCATACATGCAGTCAGTAACATTGACAGGGAGCAAACATGCAGGTAGCAACATTGACAGGGAGCATACATGCAGGCAGCAACATTGACAGGGAGCATACATGCAGGTAGCAACACTGAAAGGGAGCATACATGCAGGCAGCAACATTGACAGGGAGCATACATGCAGACAGCAACATTGAAAAGGAGCATACATGCAGGCAGCAACATTGACAGTGAGCCTACATGCAGGCAGCAACATTGACAGGGAGCATACATGCAGAAAGCAACATTGACAGGGAGCATACATGCAGACAGCAACATTGACAGGGAGCATACATGCAGACGGCAATATTGACAGGGAGCATGCATGCAGGCAGCAACATTGACAGGGAGCATACATGCAGGCAGCAACATTGACAGGGAGCATACATGCAGGCAGCAACATTGACAGGGAGCATACATGCAGGCAGCAACATTGACAGGGAGCATACATGCAGGCAGCAACATTGACAGGGAGCATTCATGCAGGCAGAAACATTGACAGGGAGCATACATGCAGGCAGCAACACTGACAGGGAGCATACATGCAGGCAGCAACATTAACAGGGAGCATACATGCAGGCAGCAACATTAACAGGGAGCATACATGCAGGCAGCAACATTAATAGGAAGCATACATGCAGGCAGAAACATTAACAGGGAGCATACATGCAGGCAGCAACATTAACAGGGAGCATACATGCTGGCAGCAACATTAACAGGGAGCATACATGCATGCAGCAACATTGACAGGGAGCATGCATGCAGGCAGCAACATTAACAGGAAGCATACATGCAGGCAGCAACATTAACAGGGAGCAAACATGCAGGCAGCAACATTAACAGGGAGCATACATGCAGGCAGCAACATTAACAGGGAGTATACATGCATGCAGCAACATTGACAGGGGGCATACATGCAGGCACCAACATTGACAGGGAACATACATGCACGCGCCAACATTGACAGGGGGCATACATGCAGGCAGCAACATTGACAGGGAGCATACATGCAGGCAGCAACATTGACAGGGAGCATTCATGCAGGCAGCAACATTGACAGGGAGCATACATGCAGTCAGCAACATTGACAGGGAGC
>NC_069441.1:14908913-14942821 GCF_026875155.1 Cherax quadricarinatus
ACATTGCTCCTCTATCCACTCTATCATATGCCTTTTCTAAATCCATAAATGCAATAAAAACTTCCCTACCTTTATCTAAATACTGTTCACATATATGCTTCAATGTAAACACTTGATCTACACATCCCCTACCCACTCTGAAACCTCCTTGTTCGTCCGCAATTCTACATTCTGTCTTACCTCTAATTCTTTCAATTATAACCCTACCGTATACTTTTCCTGGTATACTCAGTAAACTTATTCCTCTATAATTTTTACAATCTCTTTTGTCCCCTTTCCCTTTATATAAAGGGACTATACATGCTCTCTGCCAATCCCTAGGTACCTTCCCCTCTTTCATACATTTGTTAAACAAAAGTACCAACCACTCCAACACTATATCCCCCCCTGCTTTTAACATTTCTGTCATGATCCCATCAGTTTTCCCGCTGCTTTACCCCCTTTCATTCTACGTAATGCCTCACGTACCTCCCCACACTTACAGTCTGCTCTTCTTCACTCCTAAAAGATGGTATACCTCCCTGGCCAGTGCATGAAATTACCGCCTCCCTTTCTTCCTTAACATTTAAAAGTTCCTCAAAATATTCTCGCCATCTACCTAATCCCTCCCTCTCCCCATTTACTAACTCCCCTACTCTGTTTTTAACTGACAAATCCATACTTTCCTACGTTCTTAACTTGTTTAACTCACTCCAAAATTTTTTCTTATTTTCATTAAAATTTCTTGACAGTGCCTCTCCCACCTTTCATCTGCTCTCCTTTTGCACTCTCTCACCACATCTCTCACCTTTTCTTTTACTCTCCATAACTCTGCTCTTCTTATAACACTTCTCTTTTTTAAAAACCCCTCTCGTAAGCTACCTTTTTCTCTTTTATCACACCCTTTAAACTTCATCATTCCACCAATCACTCCTCTTTCCTCCTGCCCCCACCCTCCTATAACCACAAACTTCTCCCCCACATTCTAATACTGCTTTTTTAAAACTATTCCCAACCCTCTTCAACCCCCCCATTTACTCATCTTTGCACTAGCCCACCTTTCTCCCAATAGTCGTTTATATCTCGCCCGAATTTCCCTCCTCCCTTAGTTTATCACTTTCACCTCCCTTTACTTGTTGTTGCACCTTCCTCTTTTCCCATCTACCTCTTACTCTAACGTAGCTACAACAAATAATTGATCCGATATATCAGTTCCCCTCATAAACATGTACATCCTGGACCTACCCAAAAAACCCTTTTATCCACCAATACATAATCTAACAAACTACTTTCTTTTACGTGTTTACATCATACCTTGTATATTATTTATCCTCTTTTTCTAAAATATGTATTACTTATTACCAAAATTTTTTCTTTCAAAAATAGCTCAATTAAAGGCTCCCCATTTACATTTACCCCTGGCACCCCAAAATTACCTACTACTCCCTCCATAACATTTTTACCCACTTTAGCATTGAAAATCCCCAACCACCATTACTCTCACATTGATTCAAACTCCCCACGCATTCACTCAACATTTCCCAGAAAACTCTCTCTCTCCTCTACACTTCTCTCTTCTCCAGGTGCATACCGCTTATAAACCCACTTTTCACATCCAATCTTTTATTTACTCCACATAATCCTTGAATTTATAATTTGTAGTCCCTCTTTTCCTGCCATAGCTTATCCTTCAACATTATTGCTACCCTTCTTTAGCTCTAACTCTATTTGAAACCCCTGACCTAATCCATTTATTCCTCTCCCCTTGAAACTCTCCCACCCCCTTCAGCTTTGTTTCACTTAAAGCCAGGACTCCAGTTTCTTCTCATTCTTAACATCCACAATCATCTCTTTCTTATCATTTGCACAACATCCACGCACATTCAGACTTCCCCACTTTGACAATTTTCTTCTTCTTATTCTTTTAGTAATCTTTACAGAAAAGGGGTTACTAGCCCATTGTTCCGGCATTTTAGTTGACTTTTACAACACGCATGGCTTACGGGGAAAGATTCTTATTCCACTTCCCCATGGATATAAAAGGAAAAGTAATAAGACCAAGAACTATTAAGATAAAATCAAAGAAAACTCGATGAGTGTGTATAAATAAACGTGTACATGTATGTGTATTGTGACCCAAGTGTAAGTAAAAAAGTAGCAAACGACCTGTAATCTTGCAAAATTTATGAGACAGACAAAAGACACCAGCAATCCTACCATCTGTTTAAAAACAATTACAGGCTTTCGTTTTTCACTCACTTGGCAGGACGGTAGTACCTCCCTGGGTGGTTGCTGTCTCCCAACCTACTCCCTTTGTATATATAAAAATTTATATATATATATATATATATATAAATTATATATATATAAAATATAAAAATATAGTATATAAAAAATTTTAGAAACAGACAGACAGACAGACAGACAGACAAGAAAAGGGGGGGAAGAGAGAGAGAAGGGGGAGAGAGAGAGAGAGAGAGAGAGGAGAGCGAGAGAGAGAGAGAGAGAGAGAGAAAAGAGAGGAAGAGAGAACGAAAAGACAGACAGACAGACAACAGCAAAGAGAGAAGAAAAGTAAGAGGGGAGAGGAGAGAAGAGAGAGAGAGAGAAGAGAGAGAGAGAGAGAGAGAGAGAGAGAGAAGAGAGAGAAGAGAGAGAGACAAAGAGAGACGAGAGAAGACAGAAGAGAGAAGAGAGAGAAAACAGAAAGAGAGAGAGAGGTTAATGATCGGAAACTATCACTGCACCTTTATCCCCTACTGGGGCCAAAGTACGAAAAGCGGGGACCATCTGTCAGAACGGGTAAGAGGGGGCGATGACGGGAGGGGACGGGGAGGGGGAAAGACACTACAGCCGTCACCCTCCACTAACACAGTTCCAGCGGCTAAATCTGGGGACAAATCTGCAAAACCAGGGGGTGCAACAAACCCTAGTCCACCCCCCCAGGCCCCCTGGGCGTGCTCTCCTTCACCGGAAGGGGCACACTGCCAACAACGCCCGAGAATACCCGGGGAATTTCTGCTACAAGAAAGGACATAAGGAGGACCAGTGTCGGAAGAAAAAAGAAAATTGACAGACAGGGCCACCTTTTAGAGACCTTTCTCAGACAAACCAGCAGGGTCTCTGAATTGGGGAACATCTCACACGTCCCCCACTTACTACTCCTATCCCACCCACAGGTGGGATTGCGCCCTTTTACAAGACCACAGACCTACATCCCGACTGCCCAGTAACCCCACCCCCAGGGGAGGGACCCCTTTCATTCCCTACACACCCACCACCTCAACTGACCACTTCATCATGAGGAGCCCAGTCTATCAGCATCCTGTCGGCCAACATTAAGGGTTTCATTTCTAATGTTGGAGAGCTCACACATGATAGTTTGTTGAACATTTTTTTAGATAGGCCCAGAAAATTTGCAAGAATTTTTGGTACACCTCATGGGGTGAGAAAAAAGGGAAGGCAAGGGGGAGGTGTTTTCTGTGTGCTTCTCTAAAATGTTATGCCCACCATTTATTTGCCACCCCAACACTTGAAAAAATGTTCTTTAAGTCTGTAAAACACATACCTCGTACAGCATGTGCAATGTACAGACCTCAGTGGGAACAGCGACCCATCAAATTCCTAATGGGAAAAAATTTTACTCCCCTTTTGCTACAGACAACTGTCAACATATTAAATTGTTGGTCCCAACCGCACTTATACAGAGGGACTTTGAGACCTTTTTCGCAGTTTTGAATGAGAAAAATTTTTTTGTTTCCCTACTCATTCTCTGGCTCCTCCCTTGACCAGTATGAGTGATCTGGCAAAGCATAGTCACTGTCAACCCCTCGGGGTATGTTGGATCGCTGACCACAAGGGTGTTTTTTTAAAAGACACTTAAAATCCCAAAAGAACGAGGTGGGAGTCCCCACCCAACCGGCAATGGGAAAAAAGGTAATTGCCACCCCCTTTCTCTGAGCTCGCCAAACCCCCGCTGGAATGCTCTTCTCCCAAGGGGATGTTGACCCAAGTGAAAGCCTTCACGACACCCTTAATCACAAAAAAGAACCATTCCTCACCGGCAAAGTGAGAACCTTCCCCAGCCTTGGTTTGGCTTTCGTTGTAAAGGGTGCTACTGCTAGTACAAAAATGGCGAAGGTAAAGAGAACCTACCACCTATAACAGGGAAATTTCACATGCAAGCCGAGGGATATGGGTGATGTTCAAAAGTGGGGCCATTGCTAAATGGGAGGTGGACACTAAAAGAAAGTTAGCATCAGGTAGGGTAGGCTCCAAAACCTGGTGGTCCCTGGTCAAGGACAGACAAGGTTATCTGCCTGATGAACTTATTCCACCTCTAAATCGACAGGATGGGACCACCTCTACTAGTAGTCAAGAGAAGGCGGACCTCTTTGCTGAACACTTTGCTACCAAAATGCAAGTTCCTGATCCAGCAAGGGACCCTCCTTGGCTAGCTGCAAGAACGGTGTCAAAACTGTCAGTGGTGACAATAAGGCAGGAGGAGGTGCATTTCCTACTTAAATGGCTTGACCAAGAAAAGGCTGTGGGCCCAGACAAGTTGAGCCCAAGATTGTTGAGAAGATGTGCAGACCAGCTAGCAGCACCTCTAACTCGCATCTTTCAGCACTGCCTAGTACAATGTAAATGGCCCTCTCTATGGAAAGAGGCGAATGTAGTCCCTGTTCACAAAAAGAAGAGCAGAGCAGAAATCAGCAACTACAGACCAGTGTCACTCCTGTCAATCACTGGTAAGATCCTTGAGACAATAATCTCAAGACAAATGACGAGGTTTTTTGACTACCACTCACTACTTTGTGATCGTCAATATGGCTTCAGGAAAGGTTACTCTGCTGCTGATCTGTTGTTAAACCTCTCCACTAAGTGGCACCAGTCACTGGATGAATCCGAAGTCAGCTGTGTGGTAGCACTGGACATTGCTGGCGCTTTCGACCGGGTGTGGCACCAAGTCCTCTTAGCAAAACTTCAAGCACTGGGAATTGCAGGCTCTACGCTATGTCTCCTCAGTGACTACCTTCATGGTAGATCTCTAAGTGTAGTTCTCAATGGAACGGAATCAGCAAGACATCCTATTGGGCAAGTGTTCCACAAGGAAGCGTGCTGGGTCCATTGTTATGGAATGTCTACTTCAAAGACCTTCTTCATCTCATCCCAGAATCACATGCATATGCAGACGACTGTACACTGACATTCACTTATCCAAGAGAAGAAATGCCAGCTGCTCTAAGCTACATCAATCACCAGCTGAGAGCTATATCAGCTTGGGGAAATAGATGGCAAGTAACATTTGCACCTGAGAAAATGCAAATGATGATCGTCTCTAGGCACCATGATGGTAATGCTGGTGCAGTAGTAAGGATGAATGGGAGGATGTTGGAACCTGGAGAAGAAGTTGATATCCTTGGGGTGAAATTTGACTCCAAGCTAACCATGAAGAACCATGTTGTAAATCTTGCAAACAAGGCAGCCAGGAAGCTTACAGCACTTCGCCGTATCTCCCATCTGCTTGACAGTAGGGGTTGCAAGATCCTGTACGAGGCACAAGTACGCTCACACCTTGAGTATGCTCCACTTTCTTGGTTTGCCTGCCCCCCCTCTCATCTGCGACTGCTTGACAGAGTAGAGAACAGAGCAAGACGTCTCATCTCTCGCCTGGACCCATCCTGGATAGATCTGTCATTTCAGCAGAGCCTTCAACATAGGAGGGATGTGGGGTGGCCTTACTGTTATGTACAAGGCCAATATTGTCAAAGTACCACACTTGGATCCACTTCGAGGACAGCGTGAAACAAGCTTTTATGCCACAAGACGGGCAGAAAGCAGCAACTTCACTCTGGCTGTACCCTACTCCAGAACATCACTCCATCTGAGATCATATATACCCAGGATGACTCGAATATGGAACACATTCGTACAGAATAATGATGTCAACGAGATAAAGTCAGTTGATCAAATGAAAATGCTGGCCCACAGATGGCTCCAACTTCATCCTGTTTCCTACTTGTATGTCTCATAACAATAAAAATGCTTTCAAATGAGCTGATGTAGGTAACAGCTCTTAGCTTGCCAAAAAAGTTAGGATTCCTTAACCTGTAAATAGCTGTCAATAAAGCTAGGGATCCTTAACCTTGTCAAACCCTGTGTAAAAAAAAAAAAAAAAAAAAAAAAAAAAAAAAAAAAAAAAAAAAAAAAAAAAAAAAAGAGAGAGAGAGAGAGAAATCCTGTAAAAAAAAAAGTTTAAATACAATTTTTCCCAAAGAACCCCAAAACCTAAAACAAATGGTTTCGATACTGGAAACTTGCCCAAAGGAATGTGTTTGTGGGGTTGTGCTGGGGTAGGTTGTGCTGGGGGAGGTTGTGCTGGGGGGGGGTTGTGCTGGGGTGAGGTTTGCGGGGGGGGGTTTGTGCTGGGGTGAGGTTGTGCTGGGGGAGGTTGTGCTGGGGTGGGTTGGCTGGGGTGGGGTTGTGCGGGGGTGGGTTTGTGCTGGGGGAGGTTGTGCTGGGGGGGGGGGTTGTGCTGGGGGAGTTGTGCGGGGGGTGAGGTTGTCTGGGGTGGGTTTTGTGCTGAGGTGGGAGTGTCGGGGTGGGAGTGGTTTGGGGGGGGGGTTGTGCTGGGCGGGGGTGTGCGGGGGTTGTGTTGGGCGGGGGTGGAGTTGGCGGGGTGGGAGTGTGTTGGGGGGGGGTTGTGTGGGGTGAGGTTGTGCGGGGTGGGTTGTCCTGGGGGGGGGAATGTGCGGGGGTGGGAGTGGTTGGGGGGGGTTTGCTGGGATGAGTTGTGCTGGGGTGGGTTGTGCTGGGGTGGAGTTTGCTGGGGTGGGGTGTTTGTGGGGGGTTTGGCTGGGGGGGAGTGTGTGGGGTGGGAGTGTGCTGGGTGGGGTTTTTGCGGGGGGCGGGAATGTGCTGGGGGGGAGTGGGGTTTGGGGGGGTTTGTGCGGGGGTGGGGTTTTACTGGGGGGGGGTTGTGGGGTGGGAGAGTGCTGGGGTGGGAGGGTTGGGGTGGAGTTGGCTGGGGGGGGGTGTGCTGGGGGGAGTGTGCGGGGGAGGGGGTTTTTGGGGGGGTGGGATGTGCTGGGGGGGGTTGTGTGGGGTGAGGGGCCACTGGGTGGGGCCCGGGCACTGGGGAGGCTGCGGCAGAGCTGGCGGAAGAGTATTTAAATGGATCATTAAATTATGGGTGGTCAGTGATAGCGTAAAAATTTAAATTTTTGCGACAGGCCGCAAGGTGCCCATGGAGGAGGGGAGGAGGAGGAGGGAAAAAGGGGAGAGGGGGAAAGGGGGAGGAGGAGGAGGGGGACGGGAAAACGGGGGTTTTGGGGCCAGGAATTTCCCGCCTTTTGACGTCACTGTTTTTTAAAATGATGAATTAGATTTTTTTTTTTTTAATTTTTCCCCCTACCTTCCTCAAAATGGTAGGGGTTGAAGCGTGGGGAAGGAGAGGGGGAGGGGGGTTAGGGCGGACCACCCTGTGGGTGTTCGTCAGGAAGGGGGGAGGGTGATACGTCATCATGGGGGAGGATGATACGTCAGAATGGGTTGAGGATAATACGTCAACATGGGGGGGAGGATGATACGTTAAGTGCTTGTATCAAGGTTTTGGAGAACATTAACGGAGTTGCAGGTATCAAGGCTTGTAGGAGTGCGGTCATCAGGATACTTCTGTTGTGTATATCCCTTCTCGGAGTCCGTGATGCTGAAGTTATAGTTTTATGGGATGAGATCTATGTTTTGATTTGGTTTTTGTAAACCGTCGGCTAGTTGTAAGCATCAGTAAACCTAGCTTCGCCCACCTTTCTGACACCATGGCAAGCGCACTAAACACGGAGTGCTTATTCACGTAGCTCTTGTGGTATACAGAATTTGTAGTCCTGAGTTCCTTGACGACGAGTGATGCACCATCACCAACATCTTCACGAAACTCAAATTTCCGATCAGTTTCATATCTAAGTGTAAAGTGAAGTATTGCGAACACAGGTAATGAATGGCCTGTGACCTGGTCGTAATGGGGTTAGGAGCAAAACAGTCTCAGCAGATAGACTCTAATGTACATTTTGCCGTCATCCACTATATACAAATATGTACACTATGCTCAAATGATGGAATAATAAGTGTACACGACGGTGACAGATGGCAAAAGCAAAACCCAGAGAGAGAGCACCGTACTCAACCAGCAGGTGGGCAAATCTGGCAAATGCTGACCACAAGTGAACCACATTGCCTCAGCATTTGGTGGGCTCGCCTGTGATTGGGCAATGAATCAAGGTTCTGATTTAACGACGGGTACCCTAATAATCGTTAAACCCTTAGAACCGGATCGTTGGTTGGGAAGTAGCCTATATGGGAGTGTGACATACACCAAATAAATTGCAACATGCTCTTTGCATGCCACAGTAAGGCACAGTATATTCTCCAGAAATGCAAGACGTATGCCTAACGTTAACAGTATATTATTCTACTCACTGGAAAAGGCAACTAAATAACAAAAAAAGGCACAATACCGTGACTGGAACGATACACAAATAACTTTGTCAATGGTCCAAGTCGGACCGAAACGTCGTCGTAAGCTTTTCTCTTTTATGTGCGGGTTATTTGTGTAAAGATAACTAACAACGTCTCACAACCCCAAAAAGGACCTTTTTCGCGATTTTAACCGGACCACTACTCCCCGAAAAAGCAAATAATAAAGGGAAAATTTTTTTCTACGATCACCGTAGAGGGTTCATAAATTTTCTATTTTCTACAAAACAACATGAACTTTAAAAACCCAGTTTTCTCAAACAAAAAACAAAAAATGAAAAGTCGATGAACCTTAACAAAGCATTTTTTCATCGATAGAAAACACTTTCCCCATTTTGGAAAAGAAATTCTTAAAAAGGGAAAACCCAAGCCCCAAAAGACGATTTTTTTGGGAAGCTGCTTGCATTATCGAAAAAAATACCCCAAATTTATTTTAAAGGGGAAAAAAAAATACTCCTTTAAAGGGGACCCCTTCACCCACATACCTCCCCATGCAGACACCATCCCCCTGACGAGATGTCATGATAAACGCCCCTCAGGGGTCTCGCTGAGAAATTTTTCCCGTCAAAATTTCCGGGAAATTAATTTGGGAAATAGGTCCTGTTGGAAAAAACATCAGTCCTTAATTTTAATCAGAAAAAAAAGCCAAAACCAAAATTAACCCCGTGGGCTCAGCCTTTTGTTCAATAACGGGGATGTTTAGGGTCCACCTCGTCCCCACCTAACGGTTGCTACTATGAAACATGTAACTTTAATTGGGGGAAACTCTAGGCCCTTTGTTTTCGCACTAAAAAAATCAATTTTAAAAACTTCCAAATTTTGCAGAAATGATCAGAATTTTAAATGGAAATCAAGCAACCAGTGACCGGGGTTTCCAAAAGATGAAAAAAGATGTTAAAAAAAGTAGCATAAAAAACAAATTTGGAAAACCCCATCAACTTAAATATTTTTGTTAATGACCCAGCGGGCCCAACAATCACCAAAAAGTTGACAGGGCTTCATATTGTATTATTATAAGGGAAATTTTTTATTCTGAATTTAAAGGGTATCTGGCAAAACTTCACAGAAAAAAAATTTCCATCAAAAACCCAAAAAGGGAAAACAGCCCCAAAAAAGGGGAAAAACCCCCTTTTTTCCAAAAGGGGTTTGGGCCCCCTTCACCCTTTGGAAAAAATGGGTTTTTCCCAAAAATTTTTGGGGGGGGAAACGCAAATGAAAACTCAATCACAGTGTTTGAAAATGCATTTACGACAATCCCCCAGCTCTGGTAGGAAAACCGGCTTTTAGACTGTATACAGTCCTTTAATTATTTTAAATTTTTCGGGGTATAATTTGGCCGCCCCCTATTTTTTAAAATAATTAAAGTTTTTTCATGTTTTATAATTGCCGTTTTTACAATTTTTAAAATTTTTTCAAAACCCAAGAGGAGCAAGGAACCACAAATTTGGCTTTGACCCGTTTTTTAAAATTATTGCAGTTTTAAAATTAAAGGCTGGAAAAAGCAAATTATTTCTAAATTTTGTTTGGGATTTAATACCCGTGTTGGATATCCCAAAATCTAGAGGTTTGCCAAACGTCAAAATTTAAAATAAGGGTTTCAGCTATTGTAAATTTGTAGGGGCACCACCAACAAAAGTGTTTAAGGAATTCTTTTAAACCAAAAAAGTTTTTAAAAGTCCCCTGAAAATTTTTTTAAAAAAAAATTGTTGTTTTAAAACTTTTTTTTGGCAGCGGCAAAGGGCAGATAAATTTTCCCTTGTACGGGAAAAACCCCGCATAAATTTTCGATCTGGATGTTAAACCTGGGATCAGCCCCATGATAAGTTTTTTTCCAAAATTTCCAGCGAAAGGGCTTTTTCTTTTTTCTATTGTTTTTAGGTTCGAATAGCCCGTGAATGTAATGGCAAAACCTTTTGTGGTCTTTTTTATATATTGGAAAAAATTAAACTTTCTATCATCCTGGGGGTATCAAATATCCCATGAAATTTTTGGGGGTTTTGCTTTCAAATTATTTCCCTGGTGAAAATTTTCTAGACGGACCAAGCCCTTAATCTTGGTAAAAATGTATCCGGGCCAATGATTCAGCCAAGACATTTAAAATTCTCCTGGAGTTACCTGGGGGGTATTTTCCCAGGGTCAGGCCCCCCACCGCGGCCCGGTTTCCCTGACCCGGTTCTGGGGGGATCAGGGCCCCCTTTAAAGAGGTTGTTCCTGCTGGCCCGAGGGAGTCCAAAGTACAAACCAAAGCCCGGCCTTTATTTTGGCATGCTTTTGGGTTTTTGTCCCGGCACCCTCTTGAAGACAACCAGGGGTCTATTGGTAATTCCCCTTATAACTGGTGGGAGGCTGTTGAACAGTCGTAGGCCCCGGACACTTATTTTGTTTTCTCTTAGTGTACCAGTGGCGCCCCTTCTTTTCACTGGGGTTATGTTACATCACCTGCCAAGCTTTTGCTTTCGTAGGGAGTGATCTCAAAATCCAGGTGTAGATAATGAAGAAATTCTCCCACCTGGCTCCACTGAGTACAAGTCAAGTGCTTCCAGGCGTTCCCAGTAGTTAAGATGTTTCAAAGAACTTATACGTGCAGTAAAATTTCTCTGTACATTCTTGTAGATCTGCAATTTCACCTGCCTTGAATGGGGATGTTAATGAACAGCAGTATTCCAGCCTAGAGAGAACAAGTAATTCAAAAAGGATCATCATTGGTTTAGCATCTCTTGTTTTGAACGTTCTCATTATCCATCCTGAATGAAATTAAGACACATGTGCAACATCTGGGTATCTTTATTGTAGACGTTTCGCCATCCAGTGGCTTTATCAATACAAATTCTAGGACATAATTTGAAGACAGTGGGACAGTGGAACCAAGCTACACTTCCAGTCAGACTAGGAGGCATTGGTGTCCGCAAGTCATCACAGATTGCGTTATCTGCTTTTCTGTCCTCGTGTATTGCATCCAGAGAGCTTGTAGCAGCGATTCTCCCTGAACATCTTAGGGACAAGATTGGAGTCCAGGACCAAAAATTCATTGACGGAGCCATGATCTGGGATAATCTAACGGGCTCTGAAACCAGACCTGCTCCCCCCAACAACTACAAACAATCGCACTGGGATGGTCCATTAGTGGAAAATATAGCCTCAACAATGCTTCAGAGTGTGTCAGGGAAGGATAGAGCCAGCCTCCTGGCAGTGAGAGCCCCTCATGCTGGGGACTTTCTGTTGGCTGTTCCCAACTCCAGCCTTGGCACACGCCTCGACCCACAGACCATCCGCATCGGTGTTGCCCTTCGACTTGCCGCCACTATTCTCGCCGCATACAGGTGTGTTTGTGGCAGTGAAGCAGCAGACCGATTCGGGTACCATGGTCTTGTGTGCCGTAAATCCGAGGGAAAGATTGCAAGACATGAGGAGGTTAATAACATTATCAAGAGGGGCCTCACAACAGCTGGATGCCCAGCAGTAAGGGAGCCACCCCAACTATGCAGATCTGATGGCAGCCAGAAGCGTCCAGATGGTATCACCCTTCAAGCCTGGACAGATGGGAAGCAGGTGGTGTGGGACTATACATGTGCATCTACCTTGGCTGATACCTATCTCCAATACACCAGGGAGGAAGGAGGGGCAGCTGCCAGCTTCAGGGAGTCCCAAAAGTCTAGAAAATAAGGAGAACTTGCCCATCATTATATGTTTGTTCCCATAGGCTCAGAGACCCTTGGCTCATGGGAAAAGAGTGCATCTAAATTCCTTAAGGAGCTGGGAAAAAGTCTCATCAGGGTAACTAGGGATCCCAGGCCAGCTAGTTTTCTGTTCCAGCGGCTCAGTGCGGCTGTCCAAAGGGGTAATGCCTGCTGTATTTTGGGCACACGCCCCAGCTCTGAGGAGCTGGATGAGATTTTCGCCTTATAATCGGTGATACACACGTAACACCATGTACCTTATATGCCACCTTTATATCAACAATGTATCTCTTAAATCTTCTGTACCATATTATGTAATAAAATATTCCTATTGGTAAAAAAATATATTAAAAGATGGGGTGGTAGGGGAAGTGGAATATTCAAACGGCTTCAGGAAGAAATCTAAATATTCTTCCTTGAAGCCTTTTTATCCACTTCTCGGAGGCTGTGGGTCCCACAATTTACACCAGAGGTGGACCCCATCCTATAATATATATATATATATATATATAATATATATATATATATATATATATATATATATATATATATATATATATATATATATATATATATATATATATATGTGTAGATTAGTTGTGAATTGTTTCAGCCACGAAACTGTGACTCTTATTTTTCCTAAGAAATCCTACGATCCGTATCTCTGCCTCTTTTAGATAAACCTTTAGGGGTTATATAGAGCCTGGAGAATGGGAAATAATATGTCTTGAACCGACGAAGCAGCGAGTAACTCAGATATCTTGGACCAAGAGCCCTTAACCATCACTCTGGAGCCACCTTCCCTCCCTTGAAGGATATTCTGGGTATCATCAGGACTCCTTGTGCCCACAAGATATACTGAGTTCTATCCAGGTGTATCCAGGTATGCGGTTATATTCAGGCTGCGTATGTACTACGTGTGCTATACCGCATTATTTCTCACCCTCTATTATTATTTATATATGTACACGTGCTCGCATACATACCAATATATTTGTGACAAATAAATAAGAGTAAAAAACACTTACAAAAATAAAAGGATACACCCAATTTTATGCTGACATTTGTATGTATATTGAAACTGGATAATAATTCAGAATACTCACAAACATATATATATATATATATATATATATATATATATATATATATATATATATATATATATATATATATATATATATATATATATATATATATATTATAATATATATATATACATTTGTATCGATAACGTGATATTAAATTATATGAAAGCAGTGTTTAAGAAAGACAATGAATCAGAGTTGTTACGTCATATCACATGACGTCTTCAGGTATAATAAGCAAGATATAAGTTAAGTTAACTATAACTGTGAAGAAGTGTTCAGCCACCGAGGTGTTCAGGAACTAGTGTTACATGATCTACATTAACCTGAAACTGAAGAGTTTAACTTTTATCATGACCTTTAATAATTCTATTGTTGTTCAGTCTTACAGTGAGATACTTATTGATTTGGGCGCGAATTACAGTGTTGAAATTAAATAGTCCTTCAGATAAATTAAAGTTTGCAATTGAGACAATAAGGTTAGATTGAACAATACGCCTTTTTTATGTAATTCTAAAATTTGGAAACCAGTTTAGAGTTGAGGATATCAGTATTGTTGTTACACTCGCGTACACGACAAAAAATCACACGTCAGCTATTATTACCAGTTCTAACATGTCTTGTGTTTATACTCTCGTTTGTCTTAGAATTTCCCGGTTTCTTATACAGATACCTTCTCAGCACACTGTTTACAAGGAAGCAAACACATGTCCCTGTCAGTGTTGTCATCTGGCTCAGTCTGCTACATTAATGCCCACTCCCTAAGAGTACCCATTTAATTTTCCACTATACTGCAAGGGTTGTACTGACTATTTACTAAGGTCTTTAGTATGATATTTACTAAGGTCTTCAGTGTGGTATTCACTTAGGACTTTACCAGAAGCCCTTTGTCTACAGACTAAGGTCTGTAGACTAAGGTCTGCTGATAAACTTCTGTGGATAAAAGAACTCGATGAAAATATATGCATTTTAGATTTCATCATACATAACTTAGATGAAACACGATGAACTTTTAAGAACATCAACGAAATTATCGACTTAGGTTATCGGTGGTGAGCTGAGGAAGTGAGTATCAGTCTACCCGACACTTGAAAATATTAAGAAAAGGGAGTTTACATTCGCTTTCACATTCATATTTAAATTTGATAGCTAAATCAGGAAAAATAAAAGTCACAGTGCTCTAGCTGAATCAATTTACAGTTAACACAGTCTACAGTGACTGGAATAATTCACAGTTAACACAGACTACAATGACTGGAATAATTCACAGTTAACAAAGATTACAGTGACTGGAATAATTCACAGTTAACACAGACTACAATGACTGGAATAATTCACAGTTAACACAGACTACAATGACTGGAATAATTCACAGTTAACACAGACTACAGTGACTGGAATAATTCACAGTTAACGCAAAATATCATGAATGGTATAATTCACAGTTAACACAGAATAGTGACTGGAATAATTCATAGTTAACCAGACTACAGTGATGGGGAATAATTACACAGTTAAACAGACTTCAGTGCCTGGAAATTTTCACATTTAACACAGACTACAGTGACTGGAATACGGTCACAGTTAGCTCAGAATACGGTGGACTGGATCAATTCACAGTTAAACCCATAGACTTCCAGTCACTGTAATAATTCTCAGTTAACCACAGTTTACAGTGACTGCAATAATTCACAGTTAACGCAGATACAGTGTCTGGGATAATTGTCTCACTCAACACAGGCAAATTGGATGGAATAAGTCCACCTTTACACAGGACTAAAGTAATGAATAATTCACACCTAACACGACTACAGTGAATTGAATGAACATGCAAAATGGTATACAATACCGGACAGGTTGATTAGTAAGACACATATGCAACAGTTAGTCAACTTTTTCGAAAAACGTTCCGGCCTTCACAGTAGGCTTCTTCATCGAATACCGGAAAATATGCTGGAACAGTAGAGATGTGAAGACGATGTAATCAACACAGACAACAGTGACTGGATCCAATTCACAGTTAACACAGAATACAGTGACGTGGGAATAATTCACAGTAAGATCACAAGACTACAGTGACTGGAATACATTCACCAGTTAACCAGAAACAGGTGATGGAATTAATTCACAGTTAACACTCAGAATTACAGTTGACTCTGGAATAATTCACAGTTAACAAGACTACAGTGACTCGGAATAATTCACATAACCAAAGACGACAGAGACTGGAAATAAGTCAAGTTAACACCAGACTACAGTGACTGGAATTTTACAGTTAACACTGCTAAGTGATGGAATAATTCACAGTTAAACACAGACTACAGTGACTGGAATAATCAGTTAACACAGACTACCAGTGACTGGAATATTCACAGTTAACAAAACTATCAGTGACTGAAATAATTCCATTAAACACAGACTACAATGACTAGACTAATTCACAGTTAAACACAGACTACAGAGATAGAATTAATTCACAGTTAAACACAGACTACAGTGACTGAATAAATTCACAGTTAACACAGACTACAGTGGACTGGAATTAATTCACAGTTAACACAGTCTACAGTGACTGAAAAATTCACAGTTACACAGACTACAGTGACTGGATTAATTCACAGTAACAAGAATTGAAGTGACTGGAATAATTCACAGTTACACAGGACTACAGTTGACTGGAATAATTCTACAATTAACACAGTATCCAGTGAGGGGTAATTATCACCAGTTAACACAGACTACAGAGACTGAATAATTAGTTAAACAGATACAGTGACTGGATAGTTCACACTTAACAGAGACTTAAGAGACTAGAATAATTCACATTTTACACAGACCAGCAGTGACTGGTGAAGATCACAGTTAACACAGGCTCAGGTGGACTGGAAATAATTCACAGTTACACAGACTACAGTGACTGAAGAAATATTCAGTTAAGCAACAGACTACAGTGAACTGGAATAGTTCCCACAGCTTTAACAGAGGATAAGAGGACTAGAATAATTCACAGTTAACACAGGCACAGTGACGGAATGATTCACGTTAACACAGGTACAGTGAATGGAATAATTCACAGTTAACACAGACTACAGTGACTTGACTAAATCACAGTTAACACAGACTACAGTGGAATGGAATAATTCCAGGTTAACAGAACAGTGACTGGGAATAATTCATCAGTCAACACAGACTACAGTGACGGAATTAATTAAGTTTACACACACTACAGGCCTGGAATATTTACAGTTCACAACAGAGTTCAGGAACAGGTAATAATTCACAGATAAACACAGACCTAGCAGTGACTGAAGTTCTTCAGTTAAAACACAGCTACTGTGACTGGAATAATTCATGGTTAAGACAGACTTAAGTGACTGGAATAATTCACAGTTAACACACACTACAGTGACTGGAATAATTCACAGTTAGTACAGACTACAGTGACTGGAATAATTCACACTTTACACAGACTACAGTGACTGGAATAATTCACAATTAACACAGACTAGAGTGACTGGAATAATTCACAGATAAACGACTACAGGACTGGACTAAGTCACAGTGAACACTGGACTACAGGTAAGTGGAATAATTCATCAGTTAACACAGACTACCGTGACTGAAAAAAAAATTCACAATAAACACAAGACTTCATGATGTAATAATTACAGTTAACACACACTCGTAGACAGGAATAATTCACAGTTAACACAGACTACAGTTGACTGGAACATTCGCAGTTTACACTGTCTACAGTGTCGGGAAATTAATCACAATTAACACAGGCTTCGTGGATGAATAATTCACAGTTAACACAGACTACCGTGACTGCGACCTTCTAATTCTGTACCTCTACAGTGTAACTCACAGAATGTGTGTGTGGCGGAATCGTCAATTATTAGTTAACAAAACTAAGAGGTCTGGAATAAATAGTGTTTAGCACAGAAACAGTAAACGAATATTTCACATTTAAAACAGGAACAGTGTACTGCATATAATTAGCAGTTATCACAGACTAGTGGACTGGAAATAAACCCATAGCTAAACACAGACAAGTTACCTGGAATAACTCACAGTTATCAAGACTCAGTGACTGGAATAATTAATACGATAACACAGACTACAGTGAGCGGAAATAATTCACATTTAACACGACTTCAGGACTGGAAAAATACAGTTAACATAGACTAGAGGACTGGAATAATTCATAGTTAAACACAGACTAGAGTGGACTGGATTAATTCATCAATTTAACACGTTACAGTGGCTGACTAATTCACACTTACACAGATACGGGACTGGAATATTCACAGTTAAACAATGACTACCGCGACTGAATAATTCACGTAACACTACTTGACTGACTGTAATAATTCAACAGTTTAACAGACTAATTGACATGCCTTATTCATATTTACACCACAGACTACAGTGACTGACAATTATTCCACAGTTAACACTGGATTACAGTGACTGAATAATTCCAGTTAACACAGACTACTGTGACTGAAATAATTCACAGTAAGCAGAGAATTCAGTGGCTGTAATAATTCTCAGATTAACAACAGCCGAATGACTTGAATAATTCTACAGTTAATACAGATACAGTTGACTGGAATAATTCACAGTAACCAGACTAATAGTGACAGGAATAATTCACATTTCACCCAGACTTTAGTGAATTAATAATTCACAGTTAATACAGGACAAACAGTGACTGGAATTATTCCACAGTTAACACAATCTACAGTGACTGCAATAATCCACAGTAAAAGGGATACCAGTGCTGAATAATTTCACAGTAAAACACAGGACTACAGTGATTGGAATACTTCACAGTTAACACAGACTACAGGACTGGAAAATTTCAAGTTAACACAGGACTACAGGACTGGAATATGACACAGTTAACACGACTAAGTGACTGGATTAAATTTTCACATTTAACATAGAATACAAGTGACTGGGAAAGTTCAAAAGTTAACTATAGACTACAGCGATAGCATACTAACAGTTACACGAACCAGTGACTGGAATGTACTTCACAATTAACAGAAATAAGGGATGGAATAGTTCACAGTTAACACAGACTACAGAGACTAGAATATATCACAATACAAAGACCACAGTGATGGATGATTACAGTGAACACAGGCGACTGATGGAATAATTCACAGTTAACACAGACTACAGTGACTTGAATAATTCACAGTTTAACACAGACTACAGTGATGGAATAATTCACCGTAACAGAGGCTACAGTGCAGGGTGAATAATTCACAGTCATAACACAGACTACAGTGACGGAATAATTCGCAGTAACACAGATACAGAGATGGAATAATTTTACAGTTAACACATGAGTACGTAAATGGAAATAATTCACAGTTAACACAGGACTACGCAGTGACTGAAATAATTCAGTTAACACCGACCTACAGTACTGGAATTAGTTCCAACTTAACAGAGGACTACAGAGGCCTAGAATAATTCACAGTTAACACAGACCACAGTGCTGGAATATCCACATGTAACAGGCTACAGTGACTGGATATGCACAGTTAACTCAGGCTACAGTGACTTGAATAAAATCACAGATAACACAGGACTACAGTGACTGGAATAATTCACAGTTAACACAGACTACAGTGATGGTATTAAATTCTCAGTAACAGACTACAGTGACGGAATGAATTCACAGTTTACAACACACTACAGAGGGGGAGGGGGAAAACTGGAATATTTTACAGTTAAACACTGAGTCGTAACAGGAATAGAATTTCACAGATAACACAGATACAGGGACGAAGTAATTAGTTAACACATGCTTACAGTGACTGGAGATGAATTCATGGTTAAGACAGACTCAGTGACTTGGAATACTTTCACAGTTAACCACACACAAGTGACTGGATAATTCTATGTTAGTAAGACTACAGTGACTGGATTAATTCACACTTTACACAGACTACAGTGAACTGGAATAATTCACACACTTAAAACACAGCTAGAGTGCTGGATTAAATTCCAGTTAAAGACTACAGTGAGGAATATAGTCTCGTTCACTCTGACTACAGTAAGTGGAATAATTCAAGTTATCACAAACTACAGTGACTGAAAAAATTCACATTAAAACAGACTTCATGATGACCCCCAAAGCCCCCCCCCCCTTCACCCCAAAGAAAAATAATAATTCCCAGTTAACACACACTAGTGACAGGAAATAATTCACAGTTTAACACAGACTACTGTGGACTGGAATAATTCACAGTTAACACAGACTACCAGTGTCGGGACTAAATCCACAATTAACACAGGCTTCAGTGACTGGACTATTCACAGTAACACAGGACTACAGTGCTGGAATAATTCACTCTTAAACACAGACTACGTGTGTGGACTAATGCATAGTTAACACCAAAACTAGGTGTCTGGACTAAATCAGAAGTTTGCACAGACACTGTCACTGGGAATAAGTCACATTTAAAAAGACTACACGTGACTGCATTTTTAAATTTTTTTTGTTTTTTCGCTAGTTTACACAGACTTAGTGAGGGAATAACCATAGCTCACACAGATACCACAGTGACTGGAATAACTCACAGTTAACACAGACTACAGTGACTGGAATAATTCATAGTTAACACCGATAAGTGAGCGAAATAATTCACATTTAAACACAGACTCAGAGATGGAAATTCACAGTTAAACCATAGAATAAGAGACTGGAATAATCATGTTAACACAGTACGGTGACTGGAATAATTCACCATTAACACAGTCTACAGTGGCTAGATAATTACAATTAACACAGACTACGGTGACCTGGAAATACTTCTCAGTTAACAAAAGACCTACAGCGACGAATAAAATTCACAGTCAACACTGACTTGAATGGATGTAATAATTCACAGTTAACCGCCTAATGACGGAATTTCATTCCTATTTACACACAGGAATACACGTGGACTGAAAGACATTCAAGTTAAACAGATTACAGTGACTGGAAATAATTCACATTAACACAGACTACAGTGACTGAAATAATTCACAGTACGCAGAGACTTCAGTGGCTGTAATAAAGTCACAGTTAACACAGACGACTGACTTGAATATTTCACAGTTAAGACAGACTACAGTGACTGGAATTATTCCCAGTTTTGACACAGACTAATAGTGACAGGGAATAATTCACAGATCACACAGCTTTTAGTGACAGGAATGAATTACAGTTACCACTGACAACAGTGACTGAATAAAATTCACAGTTAACACAAACTACAAGTGATCAATAAATTCGCAGTTTATACCACATGGACTACCGTGACTGGAATAATTCACAGTATACCACAGATACAGTGACGGAAGTTAATTCACAGTTAACACAGATACAGTGACTGGAAAAAATTCACAGTTACCAGACTACAGTGACTGGAATAATTCACCAGTTAACACAGGCTACAGTGACTGGATAATTCACAGTTAAATAGTGTACAGTGACTGGAAATAGTTCTCAAAGTTTACACAGACTCAGAAGACTAGAATATTCACAGTTACACAGACTACTGGGACCTGGAATAATTCACAATTAACACAGCATACCGGGTATGCGAATATTCACAGTTAACACCAAGACACAGAGGACTAGTATAATTCAAGTTAACACAGACACAGTGACTTTGAATGATTCACCGTTATACAGGCTACAGTGCTGAATAATGCACAGTTTAACAGCTACCAGTGACTTAATAATTCCAGTTAACACAGACTACGAGACTTGGATTCATTCACAGTTAACAGATGGCTACAGTGAGGGAATCTTTCACAGTAAACTCCAGCTACAGTGACCGGAATACTTCACAGTTAACACCGACATCCAGATATGGAATAATTTACAGGATTACACACAGAGTCCAGTTAAATGGGAATAATTCACAGTTAAACACAGACTACCAGTGATGAAATAATTCTGTTAATACACAGATACAGTGCTGGGAATAGTTTCAACAATTACAGAGACTACAGAGACTAGCTCATTTAATTCACCGATACAACAGCCACGTGACTGAATGAATCCCACAGGTAACAAGGCTACGTGATGGCATACTTCACAGGTAACTACAGACTACAGTGACTTTAAAAATTCACAGCTAACTACGACTAAGTGATGGGAATAATTCACAGTAAACACGACTAACAGTGACTGGATAATTCACAGTGTCAACACAGAACTGCCATGTGTCCCGGAATAATTCACAGTTAAAACACACTACAGAGGACTGGAAATAAGTACAGTTAATCAAAGAGTTCAGTACCATGCGAATAATTCACAGTATACAAGACTACTCAGTGACTGAAATAATTCGTTAAACCATGCCTACAGTCGACTGGAAAATTCATGAGTTTATGCCGCATCAGTGACTGGACTCATTCACTCGTTACCAACATACGTGACTGGAATAGAATCCGTTAGTACGCCGACACCAGTGATGGAATAAGTTCACATTTAAACAGACATACTAGTGCCTGGAATAATTCACATTAAACACCAGGACTAGAGTGACTGGCATAATTCACAGTTAACACAGACTACAGGACTGGAAACAATTCCAGTTAACATGACTACAGTAAAGTGGGCATAATTCACGTTAAAACACGGACACCCCGTGACTGACAAAATTCACAATAATCGCAGACTTCCACGGGGACTGTACTTAATTACAGTTAAAAACACTGTGCCAGGAATAATTCACAGTTAACACAGACTACAAGATGACTGGAATAAATCAAAGTTAAACAGACTACAGTGGCGGGAATAATCACCATCTTAACACTAAGGACTACCAGTGACTGGAAATAATTCACTGTTAACCACAGGGACTACAGTGACTGGGGAATAATTCACATAACAACCAGAACTACGAGAGTGGGAATAATTCATAGTTAACACAAATAGTGGCTGGAATAAATCATACTAAACAGACCCCAAGTGACTGAATAAAACTTCACACGTTAACACAGACTACAGTGACTGGAATAGATTCATAGTAAACTCAGACTACTCAAGTGAGCGAAATATTCACTTTTAACACAGACTTTAGAGCTGGAATAATACACGGTTAAGAACTAGACTAGGACTGGAATAACGCAATAGTTAACAAGTATACAGTGACTGAAATAATTTCACTGTCCACACTGACTCAGCTAAGTCGGACTAAATCACAGTTAACACAGACTTCAGTGATGGATAATTCACAGTACACACAGACTTGTAATGACTGTAATAATTCACAGTTAACAGGATAATGACTGGATAATTCATTTTTAACACAGGATCCAGTGACTGAATACTACACCGTTAACACAGATTACAGTGACTGGAAGATTTCACAGTTAACACAGATCATTGACTGAAAATAATTCACAGTAAACAGAGACTTCGTGGTGTAATAATTCACAGTTAAGCCAGGTCGCAATGACTTGAACTAATTCACAGTTAATACAGGACTCCAGTGCGGGAATATATTCACAGTTAACACAGACTAATAGTGACTGGAAGAATTCACAGTTCACAGATTTTGGGACAGGGAATATAATTCACAGTTAACACAGACTCCAGTGAATGGGAATAATTCACAGTTAACATAAACTACCGTGACTGGAATAATTCACGTTAACACAGATTTCCGTGACTGGAATAATTCACAGTTAACAAGGGGCTCCCTCACACTGCTTGATTGGAATAATTATCAGTTAACAAGTGAACTACAGTGACTGGAAAAGTCACAAGTTAACAAAGACTCGTGACTGGAATAGTTCACAGTTAACATCGGACTACAGTGAGTGGACTTAATTCTCAGTAAACATAGAAATACTAGTGACTGGAAATAGTTCAAAGTTACACAGACTCCCAGAGACATAGATGAATTCACAGTTAACACAGACCAAGTGACTGGAATAATTCACCAGTTAAACACCGATACAGTGGACTGGAATAATTCAAGTTAACACCAAGTCTCTTCAGTGACTGAATAATTCACAGATAACACCCCAGAATACAGTGACTGGTATTATTCACAGTTAAACCAAATTTCTGTGCGGGAATAATTCACAGTTAACAAAAGATAAAGTGATGGAATAATTCACAGTTTCACATAGACGCATTTACTGACATGCATAAATCACAGTTAAACAAGACTACACGTGACTGAATAATTCACAGTCCAACACAACTACCCACGAGCCAGGTATAATTTCAACAGTAACAAGACTACAGTGACTGGAATTAATTCACAGTTAACACCAGACTACATGACTGGAATGTTGCACATTAACAAGACCTACACCCCCCCCCCCCCCCTCCCCCGCTGTGACTGGAAAAATTCAGTTAACACAGCACAGTGACTGAATAGTTCTCTGTTACACAGGAACTACTGTGTACTGGAATAATCACAATTAACAAGAATCCAGTGACTGGAATGTTCAAAGTTACACAGGGACATACAGAGACATAGAATACTTCACAGTTAACACAGACCACTGTGATGGAATAATCACAGTTAAACACAGACTGACAGTTACTGGATTAATTGCAGTAAAACACAGGAACAGTGGGACTGGAATAATTGACAGTAACACAGAATTACAGTGACTGGATAGATTTCAAAGTTAACACAGGACTACAGAGATTATGAATATAATTCATCAGTTAACACAGCCACAGTGACTGGAATTAATTCCACGTTAACACAGACTACAGTCACTGGAATTAATTCACAGTTAACACAGATACAGGTGACGGAATAATCACAGATAACACAGACTACAGTGACTGGAATTATTACGCAGTTATAACCGTTTCCAGTGAGGACTACGTCTCAGTCTAACACAGACCTACAGTGACTGAAATAAATTCACAGTTAACACAGACTACAGTGGCCTGGATTAACTCCCAGTTAACACAGGATGCAGTGACTGTTAAATAATTCACAGTTATACAGACTGTGACTGAATAATTAGAGTTAACGCAGACTACAGGACTGGATAAATCACAGTTAACAACGACTTACGTGACTCGAATACTTAACAGTTAAATAGACTTCAGTGATGAATAATTCACCAGTAACCAGATACGTGACTTGAAATAACTTCACAGTTAGAACCCACAGAATATACAGTGTGACTGGAATTAATTCCAGTTAGACCACCGGATACAGTGACTGGACTAATTCTCAGGATACCAGACTACAGAGACTGGAATTAGTTCACAGTTAAACAGACTTCAGTGGCTGGAATTAATTCGTACAGTTAGCCCAGTCTCCCGTTTCAGGATAATTCCCCGTTAACACAGATTACAGTGACTGGAATAATTCTTACGAGTATAAACCACAAACTCAGTAACTGGAATAATCCACAGTATAACACAGTCTACCGTGACTGGAATATTACACAGTTATCACAGACTCGAGTAACTGGAATGATTCACAGTTACACAGTTACAGTGACTGGTAATAATTCACCGTTAACCAGTCTCAGTTACTGGAATAATCATAGTTTAAACAGACACATGTGACTGGAATTATTAATAGTTACCACAGACTTACAGTTACTGGAATAATTCACATAGTTAACTACAGATCAGTGACTGGATTAATTCGCCTTAACGCGACTACAGGATGGGTAGTTCACGTTTAGGACAGGAGGGGGGGGGGGGGGGGGGGGGGGGGGGGGGGGGGGGGGGGGGGGGGGTCTTCAGTGGCTGGAATATTCACAGTTACATCGATTCCAGTGACTGGAATTAAATTCTCAGTTAACACAGGATACAGTGACTGCATTTAATTCACAGTTACCATAGACTACGTGTCTGGATTAATTCTACAAAAACAGACTAACAGTGACTGGAATAATTCAGTTAACCAGACTACAGTAACTGGAATTAATTCACATTTAAAACAGATAGGAGTGCTGGAATAATTACAGTTAGCAAGTCTAAGTGGCTGTATAATTCACAGTTCGTACTCACACTACAGTGACTGGAATAATCCACAGTTTTACAAAGACTACAGTGACTGAATATTTCAATCTATCACAAGACTACAATGACTGAAATAATTCACGTTAACACAGTCTACAGTAACTGGATAATTCATATTTAGTACCATACAGTGGACTGAATAATCACAGTTAACACAGACTTACAGTGTTGATGAATGGTTTGAAAACCGACAAGTTGAAGATTGAGACACTTATGCAGCATTGGGAATCTTCATTCTGGGACGATTCGCACTCAGTGGCGAACACGTTCCTTGATTAAAAGATTTCCCATATGCTGCTAAGTGTCTCAATCTTCAACCAGACTATCAGTGATGGAAAAATTCTCAGTTAATACTTAACTTTGTGACTGGAATAATTCACAGTTAACACTGACATCCAGTGACTGGATTAAATACAGTTAGCAGAGGCTACAGTGTTTGGAATAATTCACAGTTAACAAAAGATTACAGTGAATGGTATAATTCACAGTTAAACAAAACAGTACTGAAATAATTCACAGTACAACACTGTCTTCAATGGAACTGGATTATTCACAGTTAACACAGACTAGTGGACAGGAATATATTCATAGTTCACAAGACTACAGTGCCTGGATAATTCACAGTTATCACGTACTACTGTAAGTGGGAATATTACAGTAAACACCAAACTTCAGGATGTAAAAATCCCAGTTCAACAGGACTTGTGACTGGTATTAATTCAAGCAACACAGACTACAGTGGACTGGAGTAATTCACAGTTAACCACAGACTACAGTGATGGAATATTTACAGTTCAACACTGACTACAGTTAAGTGAATTAATTCCAGTTAACACAGACTACAGTGATTAAATATTCACAGTAAACACATACTTCCGTGGACTGTATAATTCACAGTTAACACAGATCGCTGACTGGAACAATTCTAGTTAGACACAGACTACGTTGAGGGACACAATTTATAGTTAACAAGAGGCTTCAAATGACTGAAATAATTCACAGTAAACACCAGACTTACATTGCCTAATAATTCACATTTAACACAGACTAGTGGACTGGAAAATAATGCCATAGTTAAACTCTGACTACAGTGAACTGAATACGTTCACAGTTAACGCAGCCTTTAGCGCGACTGTAATAATTCAAGTTAACACAGACGAGTGACTGGAATTAATCTCATAGTTAACGCAGACTACAGTGACTGGAATAATTCAAGTCTAGCACAGACTATAGTGAAGTGAATTAATCACAGTTTATAGTAGTCTTCAGTGATGGAATCATCCACACTTACCCCAAATACTTGGACTTGATATTACATTTAAAACGGGACTGCCGTGAGTGAAATAAATTTACAGTAACACAGACTTCCAGACAACACACACACCACAAACAACTGACTGTAGTATTTCTTAATTAAGAGCACAGACTAGAGTGAACTGGAATTAATTCACAATTAACACCGACTACAGTGACTCGGAATAATTACATTTAACACAGACTACAGTGAGACTGGAATATTTCAAGTTAAACGGTGTACAGGTACTGGGATAATTTAAGTTAACACAGGCTACAGTAACTGAAATAATTCACAGTTAACACTGACTGCAGAGACTGAACCTTAATTCACAGTTAACACAGACTACCCCCGTCACTGGAATAATTCACAGTTAAACATTGACTAGAGACGGATTAATCATAGTAAACATAGGTACAGAGACTGGAATAATTTTCGGTTAACACAGACTTCAGTGGTGGAAAAAATTCATGATAACGCAGGACTATAGTTGATGTCCTGGGACATAATTAACAGTTAGCACACATCTTTAGTTCTGGTACTAATTACAATTTACACAGGACTTCAGTGACTGGAAGAATTCACAATTTAATAAACAGATACAATGACTGGAATAATTCGCAGTTAACATCAGACTACAGTGACTGGAATAATTCACAGTTAACAATGACTACAGTAAGTGGAATAATTCACAGTTAACAGACTACACTGACTGAAATAATTCACAGTAAACACAGACTTCATTGACTCTAATAATTCACGGTTAACACAGAGTAGTTACTGGAATAATTCATAGTTAACACAGACTACAGTGACTGGAATAATTCACAGTTAACACACACTACAGTGACTGGAATAATTCACAGTTAGCACAGACTTCAGTGACTGGAATAATTCACAGTTAGCACAGACTACAGTGGCTGGAATAATTCACAGTTAACACAAACTACAGTGACTGGAATTATTCACAGTTAACACAGACTACAGTGACTGGAATAAATTCACAGTTAATATAGACTTCTGTGACTGGAATCATTCACACTTCACACAGACTATATTAACTTGAATAATTCACATTTAAAACAGACTACAGTGAGTAAAATAATTCACAGTTAACACAGACTTCAGTGACTGTAGTAATTCATAATTAACACAGACTAGAATGACTGGAATAATTTACAATTAACACAGACTACAGTGACTGGAATAATTCACAATTAACACCGACTACCCAGTGACTGGAATATTTCCAGTTAACACAATGTTACTGTTACTGAAACTTTTAAGTTAACACAGGTTACATCTAACTGAAATAATTCACCAGTTAACCACAGACTACAGCGACTGAATAATTCACAGTTACACTGACTTCGGTCTGGATAATTCACAAGTTAACATTGACTAGAGCCTGGAATAATCATGGTTTAACACCGATCAGTGACCTGGAATAATTTACGGTTAAATACACAGATTTCAGTGACTGGAAAAATTCACTGTTACCAGGACTATAGTGAATGCGAATGTATTAACAGTGAGCAACACTACAGTGACTGGATAATTCACTGTTTACCCAGACTACTGTGACTGGAATGTAATTCACAATTTAACTCAGGATACAAATGACAGGATAATATCACTGTTTAACAAGACTACAGTGGATGGTAATAATTCACAGTACATGACTACAGTAAGTGGAATAATTCACAGTTATCAGACTACACTGATGAAATAATTCACAGTAACACAGACTTCAGTTACTCCAATAATTTCAGGTTAAACGAGTAGTGACTGGGAATAATTCATAGTTAACACCAAGACTACAGTGATGGGAATAATTCACAGTTAACACAGACTACAGTCACTGGAAGATTCAGTTAACAAACACTTCAGTGACTCAAATAATTCACAGTTAGCACTGATACAAGTGGCTGGGAATAATTCCCCACTTACACAGACTACATTGCTGGAAATAATTCACACGTAAACTACAGACTGCAGTAAACTGGCCTGGCGGTTACGCCTCTCGCTTTCACACGGTGGACAGCTGGTTCGATTCAGGCCAGAGTAGAAACCATTGGACGTGTTTTCTTACACCTGATGTCTATGATCCATCTCAGTAAAATGGGTACCTGGGGTGTTAGTCGACTGGTGTGGGTTGCATCCTGGGGACACTGACCTAAGGAGGCCTGGTTCACAGATCGGCAGCGGGGGCGTTGAACCCCGGAACTTTTCCAGATAAAACTTCCATTTAATCGCCATGAGTTACTAATAAACCCCACAAACTTACAGTGACTGGAAATCAATTCACAGTTAACACTGTCTACAGTGACTGGATATAATTCACAGTTAACACAGAAATATTACAGGGTTGGGATGGAATTAATTCCCCAGTTAACACCACATACAGTGATGGAATAATTCAAAGTTAACACTCGACTTCATGACTGGAATAATT
The DNA here is from genome assembly GCF_026875155.1 of Cherax quadricarinatus. Lineage (NCBI taxonomy): Eukaryota > Metazoa > Arthropoda > Malacostraca > Decapoda > Parastacidae > Cherax > Cherax quadricarinatus. The sequence goes on from NC_069441.1 coordinate 14,937,976, forward strand.
CACAGATTAGCACAGGACTACAGTGGCTGGAATAAATTCACAGTTAAACAGGGATTTACAGGTGACTGGAATAATTCCAGTTAACGCAAACTACAGTGACTGGAATAATTCAGAGTTAACACGATTACAGGACTGGAATTAATTTACACGTTAACACAACACTACGGGACTGGATTTATTCACAGTTAAACACAGGACGTACGTGACTGGATAATTCACAGTGAAGACACGGACCTAGAGTAATGGAATGATTCACAGTTAACACAGTTACAGGGACTGGAATGAATCACAGTGAACACAGTATACAGTGACTGGATAATTCTTGTTAACACCGGACTACAGTGACGATATTTCAACAGTTAACAATGGACTACAGTAAGTGGAATAATTCACAGTTAACTGACTCATCTGACTGAAATAATTCACAGTAAAACACAGACTTCATGACTCTATAATTCCGGTTAACAAGAGTAGATTATGGAATTAATTCATAGTGAACAACAGACTACAGTGACGGAATAATTCAAGTTAACACACACTTACCGTGACTGGAATAATTCACAGTTAGCTCAGACTTCTGTGACTGGAAAATAAATTCACAGTTAGCACAGACTACAGTGGCTGGAATAATTCACGTTAAACACTCAAATACAGTGACTGGAATTATATCACAATGTTAACACAGGACTAAGTGACGGGGAATAAATTAACAGTTAATATAGACTTCAGTGACTGGAATAATTCACACTTCACACAGACTACATTAACTTGAATAATTCACATTTAAAACAGACTACAGTGAGTAAAATAATTCACAGTTAACACAGACTTCAGTGACTGTAGTAATTCATAATTAACACAGACTAGAATGACTGGAATAATTCACAATTAACACAGACTACATTGACTGGAATAATTCACAATTAACACAGACTACAGTGACTGGAATATTTCACAGTTAACACAATGTACAGTTACTGGAAAATTTACAGTTAACACAGGCTACAGTAACTGAAATTAATAACAGCTAACACAGATACAGCGCCCAATGACAAATTCACAGTTAACACAGACTTCAGTGACTGGAATAATTCACAGTTAACATTGACTAGAGCCTGGAATAACTCATTGTTAACACAGACTACAGTGACTGGAATAATTTACGGTTAACACAGATTTCAGTGACTGGAAAAATTCACTGTTAACATAGAACTATAGTGACTGGAATAATTAACAGTTAGCACACACTACAGTGACTGGAATAATTCACTGTTTACACAGACTGCAGTGACTGGAATAATTCACAATTAACACAGACTACAATGACTGGAATAATTCGTGTCATTACGATTTCTTAAGTCACTGGGATAATTCACAGTTAACAAACACTACAGTGACGGGAATAATTCACAGTTAGCACAGACTACAGTGGCTGGAATAATTCACACTTAACACAGACTACAGTGACTGGAATAATTCACAGTTAACACAGACTGCAGTAACTGGCCTGGTGGTTAACGCTCTCGCTTCACACGGTGACAGCCTGGGTTCGATTCCCAGCCAGAGTAGAAACATTGAACGTGTTTCTTTCCACCTGTTGTCAATGTTCCCCATCAGTAAAATGGGTACCTGGGTGTTAGTCGAGTGGTGTGGGTCGCATCCTGGGACACTGACCTAAGGAGGCCTGGTCACAGATCGGGCCGCGGGGGCGTTGACCCCCGGAACTTTCTCCAGATAAACTCCAGATAAACTCCAGAGTTAACACAAATCAGGACTGGAACATTCCCAGTTCACTCACGTCTACAGTGACTGAATAATTCTCTCAGTTAACACAGACTACAGTGACTGGAATATTCACAGTTACCACACAACCAGTGACTGGAATTATTCCAAAGTTAAAACACCGACTTCAGTGACTGGAATAATTCACAGTTAGCACAGACTACAGTGGCTGGAATAATTCACAGTTAACACGGATTACAGTGACTGGAATAATTCACAGTTAACGCAAACTACAATGACTGGAATAATTCACAGTTAACACAGACTAGTGACTGGAATAATTCATAGTTAACACAGACTACAGTGACTGGAATAATTCACAGTTAACACAGACTTCAGTGACTGGAATAATTCACAGTTAACACAGACTACAGTGACTGGAATAGTTCACAGTTAGCTCAGAATACAGTGACTGGAACAATTCACAGTTAACATAGACTTCAGTCACTGTAATAATTCTCAGTTAACACAGTTTACAGTGACTGCAATAATTCACAGTTAACGCAGACTACAGTGTCTGGAATAATTCACTCAACACAGGCAAATTGACTGGAATAATTCACCTTTAACACAGACTAAAGTAACTGGAATAATTCACACCTAACACAGACTACAGTGAATTGAATGAACATCAAAATGGTATACAATACCGACAGGTTGTTAGGTAAGACACATATGCAACAGTTAGACAACTTTATTCCGAAACGTTTCGCCTACACAGTAGGCTTCTTCAGTCGAATACAGAAAATAAGCAGGAACAGTAGAGATGTGAAGACGATGTAATCAGTCCATCACCCTTGTAGTCGTAGAATTTGAGGTTGTCAGTCCCTCGCCCTGGAGAAGTTCAGTTCCATAGTCAGGAACTATCTGAAGATCAAGCGACAGTGCGGAGACTTAAATACTGTCGGAAGGAGAGGTGCAGAGTAGTAGTAGTAGTAGTAGTAGTAGTAGTAGTAGTAGTAGTAGTAGTAGTAGTGAGAATGTAACCACTGAGACGTCATGTCCCTCTCAGATCCAACCCTTCTCACTTGAAAAGCTTGTCCAAGGTGCTTTCTGTACCAAGATGCCACGTGTTGCAGTGTCTGACAAGATGAACATCAAAATGGTATACAATACCGACAGGTTGTTAGGTAAGACACATATGCAACAGTTAGACAACTTTATTCCGAAACGTTTCGCCTACACAGTAGGCTTCTTCAGTCGAATACAGAAAATAGGCAGGAACAGTAGAGATGTGAAGACGATGTAATCAGTCCATCACCCTTGTAGTCGTAGAATTTGAGGTTGTCAGTCCCTCGGCCTGGAGAAGTTCCATAGTCAGGAACTATCTATTTTCTGTATTCGACTGAAGAAGCCTACTGTGTAGGCGAAACGTTTCGGAATAAAGTTGTCTAACTGTTGCATATGTGTCTTACCTAACAACCTGTCGGTATTGTATACCATTTTGATGTTCATCTTGTCAGACACTGCAACACGTGGCATCTTGGTACAGAAAACACCTTGGACAAGCTTTTCAAGTGAGAAGGGTTGGATCTGAGAGGGACATGACGTCTCAGTGGTTACATTCTCACTACTACTACTACTACTACTACTACTACTACTACTACTACTACTACTACTACTACTCTGCACCTCTCCTTCCGACAGTATTTAAGTCTCCGCACTGTCGCTTGATCTTCAGATAGTTCCTGACTATGGAACTGAACTTCTCCAGGCCGAGGGACTGACAACCTCAAATTCTACGACTACAAGGGTGATGGACTGATTACATCGTCTTCACATCTCTACTGTTCCTGCCTATTTTCTGTATTCGACTGAAGAAGCCTACTGTGTAGGCGAAACGTTTCGGAATAAAGTTGTCTAACTGTTGCATATGTGTCTTACCTAACAGTGAATTGAATAATTTACACTTAACACAGAGTACAGTGACTGGAATAGTTCATAGTTAACACGGACTACAGTGACTGGAATAATTCACAGTTAACGCAGACTACAGTAACTGGAATAATTCCCATTTAAAACAGACTACAGTGATTGGAATAATTCATAGTTAACACAGTCTACAGTAACTGGAATAATTCAAAGTTAGTAAACACTACAGTGACTGGAATAATTCACAGTTTACACAGACTACAGTTTCTGGAATAATTCACAGTTAACACAGATTACAGTGACTGGAATAATTTACAGTTAACACAAACTACAGTGACTTGAATAATTCACAGTTAACACAGACTACAGTGACTGGAATAATTCACAGTTAACACAGACTAGAGTAACTGGAATGATTTACAGTTAACACAGTCTACAGTGACTGGAATAATTCACAGTTAACACAGTCTACAGTTACTGGAATAATTCATAGTAAACACAGACTACAGTGACTGGAATTATTCATAGTTAACACAGACTACAGTTACTGGAATAATTCACAGTTAACACAGACTTCAGTGACTGGAATAATTCACACTTAACACAGACTACAGTGACGGCAATAGTTCTCAGTTAGGACAGACTTCAGTGACTGGAATAATTCACAGTTAACATAGACTTCAGTGACTGGAATAATTCTCAGTTAACACAGACTACAGTGACTGCAATAATTCACAGTTAACATAGACTACAGTGTCTGGAATAATTCACACAACACAGACTACAGTTTCTGGATTAATTCACACAACACAGACTACAGTGACTGGAATAATTCACAGTTAACACAGACTACAGTGTCTGGAATAATTCACAGTTAACACAGACTACAGTAAGTGGAATAATTCACTGTTAACACAGACTACAGAGACTGAAATAATTCACAGTAAACACAGATTTCAATGACAGTAATAATTCGCACTTTACACGGACTACCGTGACTGGAAAAGTTCATAGTTAACACAGACTACAGTGACTGGAATAATTCACAGTTAACACAGACCACAGTGACTGGACTAATTCACTGATAACACAGACTACAGGACTGGAATAATTTCACAGTTAACACAGACCCAGTGATGGATAATTCACAGTTAACACAGACTACAGGCTGGAATAATTCACGTTACCAGAT
>NC_069441.1:14943321-14980785 GCF_026875155.1 Cherax quadricarinatus
CCCCAAAAAAATTAAAAAGGTCCAGGACCCCAACATATTAAAGTCCCGGACCACAACATTAAGGTCCAGGACCCACAACATATTAAGGTCCAGGACCCACAACATATTAAGGTCCAGGACCCACAACATATTAAGGTCCAGGACCCACAACATATTAAGGCCCAGGCCTAAACATATTAAGGTCCAGGACCACAACATATTAAGGTCCAGGACCTCACATATTAGGTCCAGTACCCACAACATATTACGGTCCAGGACCCACAACATATTAAGGTCCAGGACCCACAACATATTAAGGTCCAGGACCCACAACATATTAAGGTCCAGGACCCACAACATATTAAGGTCCAGGACCCACAACATATTAAGGTCCAGGACCCACAACATATTAAGGTCCAGGACCAACAACATATTAAGGCCCAGGACCTACAACATATTAAGGTCCAGGACCCACAACATATTTAGGTCCAGGACCTACAACATATTAAGGTCCGCACGTCCACCTGTAATTATGGCTAATTACATGTAAGTTAGGTGCGTGCAGGTGAGGTATATGGCGCCTATCAGGTGAGCCACTGGCTCAGGAGACAACACGAGCGGTCAGCAGGTGATGCAAATGAACTGGGCAGTGTGGTGGGCATTGTGGTCGGGCTAACAAGGCAAACAAAGTATGCGCCACCACCAGCAATTATACCCACACACAATTAGAGACTTCTAAAAGGAGAGAGACACCCAGGGCAGCCATAAATAATACGGGCGGGATCTCCAGCGGCTGTGTGATACAATACCTGGAGCTGTCTCCACCAGCTGAATGATATAATACCCGGAGGTGTCTCCACCAGCTGTATGATACAATACCTGGAGCTGTCTCCACCAGCTGAATGATATAATACCCGGAGGTGTCTCCACCAGCTGAATAATATAATACCCGGAGGTGTCTCCACCAGCTGAATGATATAATACCCGGAGGTGTCTCCACCAGCTGAATGATATAATACCCGGAGGTGTCTCCACCAGCTGTACGATACAATACCTGGAGCTGTCTCCACCAGCTGAATGATATAATACCCGGAGGTGTCTCCACCAGCTGTATGATACAATACCTGGAGCTGTCTCCACCAGCTGAATGATATAATACCCGGAGGTGTCTTCACCAGCTGAATAATATAATACCCGGAGGTGTCTCCACCAGCTGAATGATATAATACCCGGAGGTGTCTCCACCAGCTGAATGATATAATACCCGGAGGTGTCTCCACCAGCTGAATGATATAATACCCGGAGGTGTCTCCACCAACTGAATGATATAATACCCGGAGGTGTCTCCACCAGCTGAATGATATATACCCGGAGGTGTCTCCACCAGCTGAATGATATAATACCCGGAGGTGTCTCCACCAGCTATATGATACAATACCTGGAGCTGTCTCCACCAGCTGAATGATATAATACCCGGAGGTGTCTCCACCAGCTATATGATACAATACCTGGAGCTGTCTCCACCAGCTGAATGATATAATACCCGGAGGTGTCTCCACCAGCTGAATGATATAATACCCGGAGGTGTCTCCACCAGCTATATGATACAATACCTGGAGCTGTCTCCACCAGCTGAATGATATAATACCCGGAGGTGTCTCCACCAGCTATATGATATAATACCCGGAGGTGTCTCCACCAGCTGAATGATATATTACCCGGAAGTGTCTCCACCAGCTGTACAATACAATACCTGGAGCTGTCTCCACCAGCTGAATGATATAATACCCGGAGGTGTCTCCACCAGCTGAATGATATAATACCCGGAGGTGTCTCCACAGCTATATGATACAATACCTGGAGCTGTCTCCACCAGCTGAATGATATAATACCCGGAGGTGTCTCCACCAGCTGAATGATATATTACCCGGAAGTGTCTCCACCAGCTGTACAATACAATACCTGGAGCTGTCTCCACCAGCTGAATGATATAATACCCGGAGGTGTCTCCACCAGCTGAATGATATAATACCCGGAGGTGTCTCCACCAGCTATATGATACAATACCTGGAGCTGTCTCCACCAGCTGAATGATATAATACCCGGAGGTGTCTCCACCAGCTATATGATATAATACCCGGAGGTGTCTCCACCAGCTGAATGATATATTACCCGGAGGTGTCTCCACCAGCTGTACGATACAATACCTGGAGCTGTCTCCACCAGCTGGATGATATAAAACCCGGAGGTGTCTCCACCAGCTGTACGATACAATACCTGGAGCTGTCTCCACCAGCTGAATGATATAATACCCGGTGGTGTCTCCACCAGCTGTACGATACAATACCTGGAGCCATCTGCACCAGCTGTATGACACAATAACTGGAGCTGTCTAAACCAGCTGTACTATACAGCACCTGGAGCCGTCTGCACCAGCTGTATGATACAAAACCCGGAGGTGTCTCCACCAGTTTAGTCTACGTTTGACATAGAAATAAAATATAATAATAAGGTGCCTCTTATGTAATAGTTACCCACTTTCATTATTTAATATATATATGAATATAAATATACATATACATTTTATATATTATATAATATATATATATATATATATATATATATATAATATATATATATTATATATATAATATATATATATATATTATATATATATAATATATATATATATGTGTGTGTGTGTGTGTGTGTGTATGTGTGTGTGTGTGTGTGTGTGTGTGCGCGTGCGTTTTTAGACACAATGGTGAAGGGAACAATTACTACATAAATATATATTTTGGGTGATTTTCCACTTTTTTTGCTCTGACTGGTATACCTTCATATCTTGACATATTTTTTGCACTGACTGTTATACCTTCATATCTTGACATATTTTTTGCACTGACTGTTATACCTTCATATCTTGACATATTTTTTGCACTGATCTGTTATACCTTCATATCTTGAAATATTTTTTGCACTGACTGTTATACCTTCATATCTTGACATATTTTTTGCACTGACTGTTATACCTTCATATCTTGACATATTTTTTGCACTGACTGTTATACCTTCATATCTTGACATATTTTTTGCACTGACTGGTATACCTTCATAGCTTGATATATTTTTTGCACTGACTGGTATACCTTCATATCTTGACATATTTTTTGCACTGACTGTTATACCTTCATATCTTGAATTATTTTTGCACTGACTGGTATACCTTCATAGCTTGATATATTTTTTGCACTGACTGGTATACCTTCATATCTTGACATATTTTTTGCACTGACTGTTATACCTTCATATCTTGACATATTTTTTGCACTGACTGTTATACCTTCATATCTTGACATATTTTTTGCACTGACTGTTATACACTTCATATCTTGACATATTTTTTGCACTGACTGTATACCTTCATATCTTGACAAAATTTTTTTGCACTGACTGTTTTTACCTTCGTATCTTGACATATTTTTTGCACTGACTGTTATACCTTCATATCTTGACATATTTTTGCACTGACAGGTATACCTTCATAGCTTGAATATTTTTTGCACTGACTGGTATACCTTCATATCTTGACATTTTTTTTGCACTGACTGTTAAAACCTTCATATCTTGACATTTTTTTTTGCACTGAACTGGTATACCTTCATAGCTTGATATATTTTTGCACTGACTGGTATACCTTCATATCTTGACATATTTTTTTGCACTGACTGTTATACCTTCATATCTTGACATATTTTTTTGCACTGACTGGTATCCCTTCATACCCTTTGATATATTTTTTGCACTGACGGTAACCTTCATATCTTGACATATTTTTTGCACTGACTGTTATACCTTCATATCTTGACATATTTTTTGCACTGACTGGTATACCTTCATAGCTTGACATATTTTTTGCACTGACTGGTATACCTTCATATCTTTACATATTTTTTGCACTGACTGGTATACCTTCATAGCTTGATATATTTTTTGCACTGACTGGTATACTTCATATCTTGACATATTTTTTTGCACTGACGGGTTATCCTTCATAGCTTGACATATTTTTTGCACTGACTGGTATACCTTCATAGCTTGACATATTTTTTGCACTGACTGGTATACCTTCATAGCTTGACATATTTTTTGCACTGACTGGTATACCTTCATAGCTTGACATATTTTTTGCACTGACTGGTATACCTTCATATTTCTTGCACTGACTGGTATACCTTCATATCTTGACATATTTTTTGCACTGACTGGTATACCTTCATATCTTGACATATTTTTTGCACTGACTGGTATACCTTCATAGCTTTGACATATTTTTGCACTGACTGGAAATACCTTCATAGTCTTGACATATTTTTTGCACTGACTGGTATACCTTCATATTTCTTGCACTGACTGGTATACCTTCAAAGCTTGACATATTTCTTGCACTGACTGGTATACCTTCATATTTCTTGCACTGACTGGTATACCTTCATATTTCTTGCGCTGACTGGTATACCTTCATATTTCTTGCGCTGACTGGTATACCTTCATATTTCTTGCGCTGACTGGTATACCTTCATATTTCTTGCAACTGACTGGTATACCTTCATATTTCTTGCGCTGACGGGTATACCTCATATTTCTTACACTGACTGGTAAAACCTTCATATTTCTTGCACTGACTGGTATACCTTCAAAATTTTTTTTGCACTGACTGGTATACCTTCATATTTTTTGCACTGACTGGTATACCTTCATATTTTCTTGCGCTGACTGGTATACCTTCATATTTCTTGCACTGACTGGTATACCTTCATATTTCTTGCACTGACTGGTATACCTTCATATTTCTTGCACTGACTGGTATACCTTCATTTTTCTTGAAACTGACTGGTTAACTTTCATATTTCTTGCACTGACTGGTATACCTTCATATTTCTTGCACTGACTGGTATACCTTCATATTTCTTGCACTGACTGGTATACCTTCATATTTCTTGCACTGACTGGTATACCTTCATATTTCTTGCGCTGACTGGTTTATACCTTCATATTTCTTGCACTGACTTGTATACCTTCATATTTTTTTGCGCTGACTGGTATACCTTCATATTTCTTGCACTGACTGGAAATACCTTCATATTCCTTGCACTGCGGTACCTTCATTTTTCTTGCACTGACTGGAATACCTTCATATTCCTTGCACTGACTGGTATACCTTCATATTTCTTGCACTGACTGGTATACCTTCATATTTCTTGCACTGACTGGTATACCTTCATATTTCTTGCACTGACTGGTATACCTTCATATTTCTTGCGCTGACTGGTAAAATTTTCATTTTCTTGCACTGACTGTAATACCTTCATATTCTTGCGCTGACGGGTTTAATACCTTCATATTTCTTGCACTGACTGGTATACCTTCATATTCCTTGCACTGACTGGTATACCTTCATATTTCTTGCACTGACTGGTATACCTTCATATTCCTTGCACTGACTGGTATACCTTCATATTTCTTGCACTGACTGGTATACCTTCATATTTCTTGAAACTGACTGGTATACCTTCATAGTTTGACACATTTCTTTCATGACTAGATAATAATCTAGACGTAAACTGTATTGATTATCATTGATATTTTAATGTAAATATCTCTGTATATACACAGAGAGGAGTGTATCTCTGTATATACACAGAGAGGAGTGTATCTCTGTATATACACAGAGAGGAGTTTATCTCTGTATATACACAGAGAGGAGTGTATCTCTTATATACACGGGAGGAGTGTATCTCGTATATACACAGAGAGGAGTGTATCTCTGTATATACACAGAGAGGAGTGTATCTCTGTATATACACAGAGAGGAGTGTATCTCCGTATATACACAGAGAGGAGTGTATCTCTGTATATACACAGAGGGGAGTGTATCTCTGTATATACACAGAGAGGAGTGTATCTCTTATATACACAGAGAGGAGTGTATCTCTGTTAAACACAGAGAGAGTGTATCTATGTATATACACAGAGAGTAGTGTATCGTATATACACAGAGAGGAGTGTATCTCTGTATATACACAGAGAGGAGTGTATCTCTGTATATACACAGAGAGGAGTGTATCTGTATATACACAGAGAGGAGTGTATCTGTATATACACAAGGGGAGTGTATCCACCGAACCAGCCCCTCAGACCCGACGTGCCTAGAAGCCTCACTAATCGCCGTCACCGACACTAGAACGCAACACTGGAAACTACAAAATTTCAAAAACATTGGCATACATGATACTTAAGCAGCACCAACCCAACACAGGAGTCACATGATTTCATCGTCTACCCGTCGTAATCATAGGTAGAGGTTGTTTTGATAAGACCTGCCTCACATGGGCCAGTAGGCCTTCTACAGTTTCCTCCATTCTTATGTTCTTATGACATACCTCAGGTCACTGCGTCACACCCCACTCTCCGCCTATATATTTTTTTCTTTCTACCCCTGTATGTTAGAAGTGATCAAGGTCCCAGGACCGAAACGTTTTCTAATAAATATGTTTTTAGTGTTTGCTTACGTGTTTTCTAAACCAACTTGTCGGTATTTTATTACCAAGGTTTATAAACCCTCTCTGGGACATACACAGAGAGGAGTGATCTCTGTACATACACAGAGAGGAGTGTATCTCTGTACATACACAAGAGGAGTGTATCTTGTATATACACAGAGAGGAGTGTATCTCTGTTTCATACACAGAGAGGAGGGTATCTCTGTATATACACAGAGAGAGTGTATCTCTGTAAAATACACAGAGAGGAGTGTATCTCTGTACATACACAGAGAGGGGTGTAACTCTGTATATACACAGAGAGGAGTTTATCTCTGTACATACACAGAGAGGAGTGTATCTCGTTTATACACAGAGAGGAGTTTACTCTGTATATACACAGAGAGGAGTGTATCTCTGTATATACACAGAGAGGAGTGAATCTCTGTATATACACAGAGGAGTGTAACTCTGTATATACACAGAGAGGAGTTTATCTCTGTACATACACAGAGAGGAGTGTATCTATGTATATACACAGAGAGGAGTTTATCTCTGTAAATACACAGAGAGGAGTGTATCTCTGTATATACACAGAGAGGAGTGTATTTCTGTAATACACAAGAGGAGTGTATCTCGTATTTTCACAGAGAGGAGTTTATCTCTGTACATACACACAGAAGAGTGTATCTCTGTATATACACAGAGAGGAGTGTATTTCTGTACATACACAGAGAGGAGTGTATCTCGTATTAAAACAGAGAGGATTTATCTCTGTACATACACACGAAGAGTGTATCTCTGTATATACACAGAGAGGAGTGTATCTCTGTACATAACAGAGAGGAGTGTATCTCTGTATATAAAAAAGAGGAGTTTATCTCTGTACATACACAGAGAGGAGTGTATCTCTGTATTTACACAGAGAAAAGTGTATCTCTGTACATACACAAGAGGGGTGTATCTCTGTATAATTTCACAGAGAGGGGTGTATCTCTGTATATACATAGAGAGGAGTGTATCTCTGCATGTACACAGAGAGGAGTGTATCTCTGCATATACACAGAGAGGAGTGTATCTCTGTGTATACACAGAGAGGAGTGTATCTCTGTATATACACAGAGAGGAGTGTATCTCTGTATATACACAGAGAGGAGTGTATCTCTGTATATACACATATCAAAAACAATATACTCAGATCACAACATAATCGAGGTTCAGACATGTATGCGTGGAGCCCCAGACCGACATAATGAGATTAGTCACGAGGGAGCCTTCACCAAATTCAACTTCAATAACAAAAACATAAAGTGGGACCAAGTAAACCAAGTCCTAACCGATATAAGATGGGAAGATATACTAAGCAACACAGACCCCAACTTATGCCTAGAACAGATTAACTTGGTGGCACTCGATGTATGCACAAGGCTTATTCCTCTAAGAAAAAGGAGGAGTAGATGTAAAATAGAAAGAGACAGGCGCTCCCTTTTCAGGCGACGGAAAAAAATAACAGAGCGGCTAAAAGAGGTCAATATATCTGAAATGCGTAGGGAGACACTGGTCAGAGAAATAGCATGCATCGAACTTAAGCTAAAGGAATCTTATAGGAGTCAGGAATCGCGGGAAGAACTAAAAGCCATAAATGAAATCTAAAGAAACCCAAAGTATTTCTTCTTCTATGCCAAATCAAAGTCGAGAACAACGTCCAGTATTGGGCCCCTACTTAAACAAGATGGGTCCTACACAGATGACAGCAAGGAAATGAGTGAGCTACTCAAGTCCCAATATGACTCAGTTTTTAGCAAGCCGCTAACCAGACTGAGAGTCGAAGATCAAAATGATTTTTTTATGAGAGAGCCACAGAATTTGTTAACACAAGCTATCCGATGTTATCCTGACGCCAAATGACTTCGAACAGGCGATAAATGACATGCCCGTGCACTCTGCCCCAGGGCCAGACTCATGGAACTCCGTGTTCATCAAGAACTGCAAGAAGCCCCTATCACGAGCCTTTTCCATCCTATGGAGAGGGAGCATGGACACGGGGTCGTCCCACAGTTACTAAAAACAACAGACATAGCCCCACTCCACAAAGGGGGCAGTAAAGCAACAGCAAAGAACTACAGACCGATAGCACTAACATCCAATATCATAAAAATCTTTGAAAGGGTCCTAAGAAGCAAGATCACCACCCATCTAGAAACCCATCAGTTACACAACGCAGGGCAACATGGGTTTAGAACAGGTCGCTCCTGTCTGTCTCAACTATTGGATCACTACGACAAGGTCCTAGATGCACTAGAAGACAAAAAGAATGCTGATGTAATATATACAGACTTTGCAAAAGCCTTCGACAAGTGTGACCATGACGTAATAGCGCACAAAATGCGTGCTAAAGGAATAACAGGAAAAGTCGGTCGATGGATCTATAATTTCCTCACTAACAGAACACAGAGAGTAGTCGTCAACAGAGTAAAGTCCGAGGCAGCTACGGTGAAAAGCTCTGTTCCACAAGGCACAGTACTCGCTCCCATCTTGTTCCTCATCCTTATATCCGACATAGACAAGGATGTCAGCCACAGAACCGTGTCTTCCTTTGCAGATGACACCCGAATCTGCATGACAGTGTCTTCCATGGCAGACACTGCAAGGCTCCAGGCAGACATCAACCAAATCTTTCACTGGGCTGCAGAAAACAATATGAAGTTCAACGATGAGAAATTTCAATTACTCAGATATGGTAAACACGAGGAAATTAAATCTTCATCAGAGTACAAAACAAATTCTGGCCACAAAATAGAGCGAAACACCAACGTCAAAGACCTGGGAGTGATCATGTCAGAGGATCTCACCTTCAAGGACCATAACATTGTATCAATCGGATCTGCTAGAAAAATGACAGGATGGATAATGAGAACCTTCAAAATTAGGGAGGCCAAGCCCATGATGACACTCTTCAGGTCACTTGTTCTATCTAGGCTGGAATATTGCTGCACACTAACTGCACCTTTCAAGGCAGGTGAAATTTCTGACCTAGAAAATGTACAGAGAACCTTCACGGAGCACATAACGGAGATAAAACACCTCAATTACTGGGAGCGCTTGAGGTTCCTAAACCTGTATTCCCTGGAACGCAGGCGGGAGAGATACATGATTATATACACCTGGAAAATCCTAGAGGGACTAGTACCGAACTTGCACACGAAAATCACTCACAACGAAAGCAAAAGACTCGGCAGACGATGCAACATCCCCCCAATGAAAAGCATGGGTGTCACTAGCACGTTAAGAGACAATACAATAAGTGTCAGGGGCCCGAGACTGTTCAACTGCCCCCCAGCATACATAAGGGGGATTTCCAATAGACCCCTGACCAGCGGGGCTGTGGCTCGTACGTTGGATTGCGTGCAGCCAGCAGTAACAGCCTGGTTGATCAGGCTCTGATCCACAGGAGGCCTGGTCACAGACCGGGCCACGGAGACGTTGACCCCCGGAACTCTCTCCAGGTAAACTCTAGATATATGCACAGAGAGGAATGTATCTCTCACTGTATTTTCACAGAGAGGTGTGTATCTCTAAATGTATATACACAGAGAAGAGTGTATCTCTCACTGCATGTGCACAGAGAGGAGTGTATCTCTCACATCATGTACACAAAGAGGAGAGTATCTCTCACTGTATATACACAAAGAGGTGAGTATCTCTCACTGTACATACACAGAGAGGTGAGTATCTCTCACTGTATATACACAGAGAGGTGAGTATCTCTCACTGTACATACACAGAGAGGTGAGTATCTTTCACTGTACATACACAGAGAGGTGAGTATCTCTCACTGTATATACACAGATAGGTTTGAACCTCTGCTTATACACAGAGAGGTATCTCTCACTGTATATATACAGAGTATGAGTATCTCTCACTGTATATGCACAGAGAGGTGAGTATCTCTCACTGTATATACGCAGAGAGGTGAGTATCTCTCACTGTATATACACAGAGAGGTGAGTATCTCTCACTGTATATTCACAGAGAGATGAGTATCTCTCACTGTATGTACACAGAGAGTTGAGTATCTCTCACTGTATATTCAGAGATAGGTGTGTATCTTTGTATATACAGAGAGAGGTGAGTATCTCTCACTGTATGTACATAGACAGGCGAGTATCTCTGTATATGCTCAGAGAGGTGAGTATCTCTGACTGTATGTACACAGAGAGGTGAGTATCTCTCAATGTATATACACAGAGAGGTGAGTATCTCTCACTGTATGTACACAAAGAGGTGAGCATCTCTCACTGTATATACACAGACAGGTAAGTATCTCTCAATGTATATACACAGAGGTGAGTATCTCTCACTGTATGTACACAAAGAGGTGAGCATCTCTCAATGTATATACACAGAGAGGTGAGTATCTCTCACTGTATATACACAGAGATGTGAGTATCTCTCACTGTATATACACAGAGTGGTGAGTATCTCTCACTGTATATACACAGAGTGGTAAGTATCTCTCACTGTATATACACAGAGTGGTGAGTGTCTCTCACTGTATATACACAGAGTGGTGAGTATCTCTCACTGCATATACACAGAGTGGTGAGTATCTCTCACTGTATATACACAGAGTGGTGAGTATCTCTCACTGTATATACACAGAGTGGTGAGTATCTCTCACTGTATATACACAGAGTGGTGAGTATCTCTCACTGTATATACACAGAGTAGTGAGCATCTCTCACTTAATATACACAGAGAGGTGAGTATCTCTCACTGTATATACACAGAGTGGTGAGTATCTCTCACTGTTTATACATAGCGAGGTGAGCATCTCTCACTTAATATACACAGAGAGGTGAGTGTCTCTCACTGTATATACACAAAGTGGTGAGTATCTCTCACTGTTTATACATAGCGAGGTGAGCATCTCTCACTTAATATACACAGAGAGGTGAGTGTCTCTCACTGTATATACACAGAGTAGTGAGCATCTCTCACTTAATATACACAGAGAGGTGAGTATCTCTCACTGTATATACACAGAGTGGTGAGTATCTCTCACTGTTTATACATAGCGAGGTGAGCATCTCTCACTGTATATACACAGAGAGGTGAGTGTCTCTCACTGTATATACACAGATAGGTGTGTATGTCTGTATACACACAGAGAGGTGAGTTTTTCACAGAGTTCATTCACTGGGTCTGCATAAAAAATTACTTTATATATTAATGTATTCTAGACGGGTGATGCACAGGTGACATGCGCCTTAATGACGCTGGTGATGCACAGGTGACATGCGCCTTAATGACGCTGGTGATGCACAGGTGACATGCGCCTTAATGACGCTGGTGATGCACAGGTGACATGCGCCTTAATGACGCTGGTGATGCACAGGTGACATGCGCCTTAATGACGCTGGTGATGCACAGGTGACATGCGCCTTAATGACGCTGGTGATGCACAGGTGAAATGCGCCTTAATGACGCTGGTGATGCACAGGTGACATGCGCCTTAATGACGCTGGTGATGCACAGGTGACATGCGCCTTAATGACGCTGGTGATGCACAGGTGACATGCGCCTTAATGACGCTGGTGATGCACAGGTGACATGCGCCTTAATGACGCTGGTGATGCACAGGTGACATGCGCCTTAATGACGCTGGTGATGCACAGGTGAAATGCGCCTTAATGACGCTGGTGATGCACAGGTGAAATGCGCCTTAATGACGCTGGTGATGCACAGGTGAAATGCGCCTTAATGACGCTGGTGATGCACAGGTGACATGCGCCTTAATGACGCTGGTGATGCATAGGTGACATGCGCCTTAATGACGCTGGTGATGCACAGGTGAAATGCGCCTTAATGACGCTGGTGATGCACAGGTGACATGCGCTTAATGACGCTGGTGATGCACAGGTGACATGCGCCTTAATGACGCTGGTGATGCACAAGTGACATGCGCCTTAATGACGCTGATGATGCACAGGTGACATGCGCCTTAATGACGCTGGTGATGCACAGGTGACATGCGCCTTAATGACGCTGGTGATGCACAGGTGACATGCGCCTTAATGACGCTGGTGATGCACAGGTGACATGCGCCTTAATGACGCTGGTGATGCACAGGTGACATGCGCCTTAATGACGCTGGTGATGCACAGGTGACATGCGCCTTAATGACGCTGGTGATGCACAGGTGACATGCGCCTTAATGACGCTGGTGATGCACAGGTGACATGCGCCTTAATGACGCTGGTGATGCACAGGTAACATGCGCCTTAATGACGCTGGTGATGCACAGGTGACATGCGCCTTAATGACGCTGGTGATGCACAGGTGACATGCGCCTTAATGACGCTGGTGATGCACAGGTGACATGCGCCTTAATGACGCTGGTGATGCACAGGTGACATGCGCCTTAATGACGCTGGTGATGCACAGGTGACATGCGCCTTAATGACGCTGGTGATGCACAGGTGACATGCGCCTTAATGACGCTGGTGATGCACAGGTGACATGCGCCTTAATGACGCTGGTGATGCACAGGTGACATGCGCCTTAATGACGCTGGTGATGCACAGGTGACATGCGCCTTAATGACGCTGGTGATGTACAGGTGACATGCGCCTTAATGACGCTGGTGATGCACAGGTGACATGCGCCTTAATGACGCTGGTGATGCACAGGTGACATGCGCCTTAATGACGCTGGTGATGCACAGGTGACATGCGCCTTAATGACGCTGGTGATGTACAGGTGACATGCGCCTTAATGACGCTGGTGATGCACAGGTGACATGCGCCTTAATGACGCTGGTGATGCACATGTGACATGCGCCTTAATGACGATGGTGTAGTAGATATACTTGAAACCCCATAAACTACGGGAGGAAGTTCGTAAGCAGATTAATAGTACAATACAACTGGTGCTCACAAAATTAATATAATTAGCATGGAAAATGAACACGAATAGATAACTAGATATTTTTTATGTGTAAATAAAACGAGAATAATTGAGATGTTGAAATGAGTGATAACGATGAGGAATAATGAGATTATTTAGCATTAAAATGAGAGGAAACGGAAGAGGATAAGAGCATATTTATGTGTGTGTGTGTGTGTGTGTGTGTGTGTGTGTGTGTTTGTGTGTGTGTGTGTGTGTGTTGTGTGTGTGGTGTGTGGTGTGTGTGCGTGTGTTGTGTTTGTGTGTGTGTGTGTGTGAGTGTGTGTGTTTGTGTTGTGTGTGTGTGTGTGTGTGTGTGTGTGTGTGTGTGTGTGTGTGTGTGTGTGTGGTGTTGTGTGCGTGTGTGTGTGTGTGTGTGTGTGTGTGTGTGTGTATGTGTTGTGTGTGTGTGGTGTGTGTGTGTGTGTGTGTGTGTGTGTGTGGTGTGTGTGTGTGTGTGTGTGTGTGTGTGAGTGTGAGTGTGTGTGTACTCACCTATTTGTACTCACCTATTTGTGGTTGCAGGGGTCGAGTCACAGCTCCTGGCCCCGCCTCTTCGCTGATTGCTACTAAGTCCTCTCTCTCCCTGCCTCATGAGCTCTATCATACCTCGCCTTAAACTATGTATGGTTCCTGCCTCCACCACATCACTTTCTAGGCTATTCCATGGCCTGACTACTCTATGACTGAAGAAATACTTCCTAACATCCCTTTGATTCATCTGAGTCTTCAACTTCCAATTGTGACCTCTTGTGCTGTGTCCCATCTCGGAACATCCCGTCTTTGTCCACCTCTTCTATTCCGCGCAGTATTTATATGTCGTTATCTATGTCTCCCCTGACCCTCCTGGCCACTCAGTGTCGTCAGGCCGATTTTCCCTCAACCTTTCTTCATAGGACAATCCCCGTAGCTCTGGGACTAGTCTTGTTGCAAACCTTTGCACTTTCTCTAATTTCTTGACGTGCTTGACTAGGTGTGGATTCCAAACTGGTGCTGCATACTCCAGTATGGGCCTGACGTAAATGGTATACAGAGTCTTGAACGACTCCTTACGAGGTATCGGAACGCTATCCGTAGGTTTGCCAGGCGCCCGTATGCTGCAGCAGTTATCTGATTGATGTGCGCCTCGGGAGATATGCTCGGTGTTATACTCACCCCCAGATCTTTTTTCCTTAGTGAGGTTTGCAGACTTTCGCCGTCTAAACTATATTGTGTCTGCGGTCTTCTTTGCCCTTCCCCCCAAACTTCATGACTTTGCATTTGGCAGGGTTAAACTCAAGGGGCCAGTTGCTGGACCAGGCTTGTAGTCTGTCCAGTCTCTTTGTAAATCCTGCCTGATCCTCATCCGATTTGATTCTTCTCATTAACTTCACATCGTCCGCAAACAAGGCACTCTGAGTCCCCCTTTCCCTTATGTCATTCACATATCCAAGAACAACAGGTCCTGGGACTGACCCTGTGGAACCCCGCTTGCACAGGCGCCCATTTGACACCTCGTCACGTACCATGACCGTTCTTGCCTCCCTTGGGTATTCTCTGACCCATTGCAGTGCCTTTCCTGTTATTGTGCCTGACCCTAGCTTTTGCGAAACCTTTTGTGGGGAACTGTGTCAAAGGGCCTTCTTGCAGTCCAAAAAAATGCATCGATCCACCCCCTCTCTTTTGTCTTATTTTTTTCGGTCACCTTTCATAAAACTCTAGTAGGTTTGTGACACAGGATTTTCCCCCAAACCATGCTGGTTGAATTATACACTTTTTCTTTCCAGGGCTCCCCCATCCCTCCTGATGATCTTCTCCTGCCCGCATACTAACACTTTGTGATACAGGTCTGTAGTTTAGTGCCTCATATCTTCCCCCTTTTTAAAAAAATTGGGACTAACATTTGCCTCTTCCATTCCTCGGGGTTTTTCCCCCTTTTCAAATGAGTGTTGAAGACTTTGTTAACGTACACACAATATCTCGCCCCCTCTTTAAGGACCCAGGAGAGTGTTGTTGGTTCCACCGTTTTGAGGTGTCAAGTTCCATGCAGCTTCTTCCCCCTCCTCCTTTGGGTTATATGTACCTCATCCAGCACTTGCGGTGACCCCCCTGCTCTGATTTCCGGGAGTCTAGGTTTCCACTGTAATACTTTTTTTAAAATCTTGTTTTTGGGCCCCTGACATACCTCCCGGCGTTTCTTGTGAATTCCCATGCCCTTCCCAGTCTGATTATGGCCCTTTGCTGTTGTTTTCCCCCTAGGGCGTGCAACAGCTTGGGTCATTTTTGACTTTCGTGCTATGTCTTTTTCGTATTGCCGCTGAGCCTCCCTTCTTATCTGTGGCTTTATTCGTTTCTGACTCTTCGGCTAATCTCTTTATTTTCCTGAGTTCTCTGTTTTTCTGTACTTTCCATTCTCTAGTACACCTAGTTTTTGCCTCCCTACAACCTTTGGGTGAACCAAGGACTCGTTCTGTTCTTCCCATTATTCTGTTTTCCTTGGGAACAAACCTCTCCTCTGCCTCCTTGCATTTTGTTGCCACATAACCCATCATTTATTGTACTGGTTTTCCTGTCATTTCCCCTCTCCCACTGAATGTCTTAAAAGAAGTTCCTCAAGCCTGAGTAGTTCCCCTTTTGTATTTTGGGGTTTTCCCACCCTATTCCTGCTGCTCTCTCACTTGGAGCTCAACTATGTAGTCGAAGCACAAAACCCACATGACACTAGCTCCCAGGGGCCTTTCATACATGTTTATCCTCGATGTCAGAAACTACTGAAGGTGAATACAAGGTCCAGTCTTGCTGGTTCATCCTCTCCTCTCTCTCTCTCTGGTAGTGTCTCTAACATGTTGATGCATGAGGTTTTCCAGTACCACATCCATCATCTTGGCTCTCCATGTTTCGGGACCCCAAGGGGCTCCAGGTTTTCCCAGTCAATCTCCTTGTGTTGAAATCACCATAACTAGTAACTTTGCTCCCCCCGTGTGTGCTCTCCCGGCCACCTCGGCTAGTGTGTCGACCATTGCTCTGGTGCTCTCTTCGTATTCTTCTCTTGGCCTCCTGCAGTTCTGTGGTGGGTTATACATTACTGCAATTATCACCTTATGTCCCTCAGACTGGATTGTTCCTACTAAGTAGTCCCTTTCGCCCGTGCCATCCATTCCTTCCATTTTCTCAAACCCCACGGGTTTTCAATGAGCAGTGCAACTCTTCCTCCCCCTCTCCTCCCTCTGTCTTTCCTGAGGATTTGATATCCGGGTGGAAAGATTGAATCTGTTATTATTCTGGTGAGTTTTGTTTCTGTGAGTGCTATTATGTCTGGGGATGTCCCCCTTGATTCTTTCGTGCCACTCCTCATACTTATTTGTTATTCCATCTGCATTTGTATACCACACCTTCAACTTCTTTTCTAAGATTGTTGTCTGGGAGGTGTTTTTGGGGGTTGGGAAAGTGGGGACCTGATAAGGAACTATGGGTGGTTGCTGTGGGGGTGGAGTTTGTAATGCAGTGGGTGGGGGCATTGGATGTGGCATGGGTGTTTTGGTTTAGAGTGTTGGTTGCACTGGGGTTGACCTGGTTGGGAGGCTTCTATAGGAAGTTGTGAGGGGGGCTGTATTTGATTTTCCTGTGTCTGGGATCTCCTGTCTGTCTTCTCCATTCCCTCTCTTTCCCTCCTTTCGCCTTTGTACCATTCTCTCCTGTTTCTCCCTTTCTGCTTGTGTTCTGTCGCGGTCGAGATACACCTTCCTGTATGCCGGCATTTTCCCTTAATCGTGCTTTCTCCTGCAGGATCCCTGTTCGAGTCGATTCTGCCTTGAAGGTCACTTTCACTGGCCGGGTTCTTTTTTTACAAACCCCCCTATTCTCCGAAATTTTCCAGCTGGGTCATGTCGTCTTTTCCTATTGCTTTCATGATGCTTTCAATTGCTTTTTTTTTCCCTTTTGTTTTCTTGCTTCATATGTTTCCTTCAATTTCCCTGGAGCCCATACACAAAGACTGACCTCACCCTTTCATTCTCCCACTGCATACCCCTGTGTATTTCCCTCATCACCAATTTGATTTCCTCCATTGCAGCTTTCCTTTCTTCAGTTTCATAGCTAATGTACTTGGGATCAGTGGCCTGTCATTTTCCTTCTCGGCTTTCCCTGGGTTTGCTGTGGTCTGTTAGGGCATCCACATATAGCTTAGCTCTTTCATTTACTACAGTCTCCACTGATGAGCTTCTACATGCATTTTTTGCCCCTTCTTTCCTACAGTCCCCTTATTTGTGGCTGAGGTAGCAGTCTCTGTTGTCAATCCCAAAATGTTCTTTAGTTCTTTAGGCTGTTTCAGATTTTTTCAGTTCCCCCTTCTAAACTCTGTATCCGGGCCTCTGCTGTTTTGACTTGCACCTCCCACTTCTGCTTTCCATGTCTAAACCTCTCTTCCATTCTCATGCTAAGTTCTTCTAGTTTCTTTTCCCATTCACGTTCCCTTTTTGTGAGCTCTCTGCCCAATCTTCCTTTGCAGTTTCCTCCTCTGTCCCTTGGTTTTTCTTGTTGCTCTCGGGCAACCCAATTTTGTTTTATCCTGATTGCCTCGAGTGTGAAACCTATATAATTCTGTATGTTGGTTTTAGTATTGTGTATGTCAGAGTTTTGGGGGGGGGAGGTAGTGGAGGAACTGTGGCTATTTTTGGGAGGAGGGAGAAGCAAGTGGGTGAGTGGGAGAGGGAGAGGGGAAGGAGGGAGAGGTGGGGAGGGGGAGGGTGAAAGGGGGAGGGGAGGGTCAGGTTGAAGGAGTGAGATGTCGGTGGGGGGGGGGGGGGAGTGATGTGTGTCTGGCAATGTGTGTGTGTTGTGTGTGTGTGTGTGTGTGTGTGTGTGTGTGTGTGTGTGTGTGTGCGGGGTTGTGTGTGTGTGTGTGTGTGTGTATGTTGTGTGTGTGTGTGTTGTGTGTTGCGTGTGTGTGTGTGTGTGTGTGTGTGTGTGTGTGTGTGTGTTTTATGTGTGTGTGTATATGTTGTGTGTGTGTGTGTGTGTTTTGTGTGTTTTGTGTGTCAGTGGTCCTTGACTGGCCGAAACTTCTTGTGACCGACCCCCACTCTCCTGGGGTTTAAACCCCACCTACTTACAATTTTGCCCTTAAAAGCTGTGTGTGTATGTGTGTATACGTGTGTATTCGTGTGTATTGGGGGGTAAGAGGGTAGATACTGTTAATACATACCAGTAATCTGGGTTGTAAAAAGGGGGAAATTGCTACTAGGGTCTAAAGCTTCTATGAGTGTCTGCCCTTGTGTGTGAATATGAGAGAGGGATGGTTTAGGGGGGGGGTGGGATGGTGTGGTTTAAAGATCCGTTATCCCTTTTCTGTTCCCAACTGTCTTCCTAGAAATGCTACTCCTCCACTTATTGCCCTTTTCTGGTTTAAAGTATCAATTATTCCCTGGGTTATTATCCTATTCCTTGTTCACGTTGAGAAAGGAGGACTTCCAAAATTTCCCCTAAGTATTCTTCAACAAATAACTACTGTAATAGCTTGCGGTGGGGGGACCAGTACTAACAGCGATGCGAAGCCTGCAACATGCAAACCACAAAATATGTGAGTGATACTTGCACTGGCAACGGTCGTGACAGTTGCCAGATGCTGATGACGAAGTCGTCGTACGTAGTCCTTAAATCCCTATTTTGGAGACCCTTCACCCTGTTGATTATAGCCACATGTGCTCATACATCCCTCGTTCCTCATGCGATTTCACTTTTCACTTATGATAGTATACACTTCACATTATATACAATTCAATTTATATGTATAATGGCACACAACTTGTCGTGACGTCACTGCTTTAAGCAGGCCTACTGCTGCCACCTTCCCTTCTTATATATCTTATTTTTCCTTTCCCCTTTTGCGCGTGTGTGTGTGTGTGTGTATTGGTTGGCTGGCTGACTGGCTGGCTCGCTGGCTGACTGCCTGGCTGACTGGCTGACTGGTTGACTGGCTGACTGGCTGACTGGCTGACTGGCTGGCTGGCTGACTGGTTGACTGGCTGGCTGGCTGGTTGGCTGACTGGCTCACTGGATGGCTGGCTCACTGGATCACTGGCTCACTGGCTCACTGGCTGACTGGCTGAGCTGTCAAACACAAAAGATTTGAAGCTGATCAGAGCCCGAATTTTCACTGCCTTCCCTCCTGCCTTCTCTCCTGCCTTCCCTTCTGCCTTCCCACCTGCCTTCCTTCCTACCTTCCCTCCTGCCTTCCAACCTGCCTTCCCTCCTGCCTTCCCACCTGCCTTCCCGCCTGCCTTCCCTCCTGCCTTCCCTCCTGCCTTCCCTCCTGCCTTCCCTACTGCCTTCCCTCCTGCCTTCCCTCCTGCCTTCCCTCCTGCCTTCCCTCCTGCCTTCCCTCCTGCCTTCCCACTGCCTTCCCACCTGCCTTCAAACATACCTTCCCTCCTGCCTTCCTACCTGCCTTCCTTCCTGCCTTCCCCCCTGCCTTCCCTCCTGCCTTCCCTCCTGCCTTCCCTACTGCCTTCCCTCCTGCCTTCCCTCCTGCCTTCCCAACTGCCTTCCCCCTGCCTTCAAACATACCTTCCCTCCTGCCTTCCTACCTGCCTTCCCTCCTGCCTTCCCCCCTGCCTTCCCCCCTGCCTTCCCCTGCCTTCCCACCTGCCTTCCCACATGCCTTCCACATGCCTTCCTTCCTGCCTTCCTCCTGCCTTCCCTCCTGCCTTCCCTCCTCCCTTCCCACCTTGCCTTCCCACATGCCTTCGCACATGCCCCTTTCCCTTTCCCGCCTTCCCTCCTGCCTTCCCCTGCCTTCCCTCCTGCCGTCCCTCCTGCCTTCCTATATGCCTCCTTCCTGCCTTCCCTCCTGCCTTCCCTCCGGCCTTCCCTCCTGCTTTCCCCACATGCCTTCCTTCCTGCCTTCCCTCCTGCCTTCCCACATGCCTTCCTTTCCCGTATTCCCTCCTGCCTTCCCTCCTGCCTTCCCTCCTGCCTTCCCTCCTGCCTTCCCTCCTGCCTTCCCTCCTGCCTTCCCTCCTGTCTTCTCTCCTGCCTTCCCTCCTGCCTTCCCTCCTACCTTCCCTCCTGTCTTCCCTCCTGCCTTCCCTCCTGCCTTCCCTCTTGCCTTCCCACCTGCCTTCCTTCCTACCTTCCCTCCTGCCTTCCCTCCTGCCTTCCCTCCTAGCTTCCCTCCTGCGTTCCCTCCTGCCTTCCCTCCTGCCTTCCCACCTGACTTTCCTTCTGCCTTCCCTCCTGCCTTCCCTCCCGCCTTCCCCCCTGCCTTCCCTCCTACCTCCCTCCTGCCTTCCCTCCTGTCTTCCCTCCTGCTTCCCACCTGCCTTCCCTCCTGCCTTCCCTCCTGCCTTCCCTCCTGCCTTCCCTCCTGCCTTCCCACCTGCCTTCCCACCTGCCTTCCCTCCTGCCTTCCCTCCTGTCTTCCCTCCTGCCTTCCCTTCTGCCTTCCCCCCTGCCTTCCCTCCTGCCTTCCCTCCTACCTTCCCTCCTGCCTTCCCTCCTGCCTTCCCTCCCGCCTTCCCACCTGCCCCTTCCCTCCTGCCTTCCTCCTGCCTTCCCTCCTTCCTTCCCACCTGCCTTCCCTCCTGCCTTCCCTCCTGCCTTCCCTCCTTCCTTCCCTTCTGTCTTCCTCCTGCCTTCCCTCCTGCCTTCCCTTCTGCCTTCCCCCCTGCCTTCCCTTCTACCTTCCCTCCTGCCTTCCTCCTACCTTCCCTCCTGCCTTCCCTCCTGCCTTCCCTCCTGCCTTCCCTCCTGCCTTCCCTCCTACCTTCCCTCCTGCCTTCCCTCCTGCCTTCCCACCTGCCTTCCCTCCTGCCTTCCCTCCTGCCTTCCCTCCTGCCTTCCCTCCGCCCTCCTCCTGCCTTCCCTTTCCCACCTTCTTCCCCGCCTTCCCTCCTACCTTCCCTCCTGCCTTTCCCTCCTGTCTTCCCTCCTGCCTTCACTTCTGCCTTCCCTCTTGCCTTCCCTCCTGCCTTCCCTCCTGCCTTCCCTCCTACCTTCCCTCCTGCCTTCCCTCCTGCCTTCCCTCCTGCCTTCCCACCTGCCTTCCCTCCTTGCCTTCCCCCCTGCATTCCCACCTGCCTTCCCACCCGCCTTCCCTCCTGCCTTCCTTCCTGCCTTCCCTCTTACCTTCCCTCCTGTCTTTCCCTCCCGCTTCCCTCCCGCCTTCCCTCCTGCCTCCCCTCCAGCCTTCCCTCCTACCTTCCCTCCTGCCTTCCCTCCTGCCTTCCCACCTGCCTTCCCTCCTGGCTTCCCCCCTGCCTTCCCCCTGCCCTCCCTCCTGCCTTCCCTCCTACCTTCTCTCCTGCCTTCCCCCCTACCTTCCCTCCCGCCTTCCCTCCCGCCTTCCCTCCGCTTTCCCTCCTGCCTTCCCTCTGCCTTCCCTCCTGCCTTCCCTCCTGCCTACCCTCCTACCTTCCCTCCTGCCTTCCCTCCTGCCTTCCCACCTGCCTTCCCTCCTGCCTTCCCTCCTGCCTTCCCTCCTGCCTTCCTCCTGCCCTCCCTCCTGCCTTCCCCCCTACCCTTTTCTCCTGCCCTTTCCCTCCTACCTTCCCTCCTACCTTCCCCCCTGCCTTCCTGCCTTTCCTGCTACCTTCCCACCTGCCTTCCCTCCTACCTTCCCTCCTGCCTTCCCTCCTGCCTTCCCTCCTACCTTCCCTCCTGCCTTCCCTCCTGCCTTCCCTCCTGCCTCCCTCCCACCTTCCCTCCTGCCTTCCTCCTGCCTTCCCTCCTACCTTCCCTCCTGCCTTCCCTCCTGCCTCCTCCTACCTTCCCTCCGCCTTCCCTCCTGCCTTCCCTCCTACCTTCCCCCCCCTGCCTTCCCTCCTGCCCTTTCCCTCCTGCCTTCCCTCCTACCTTCCCTCCTGCCTTCCCTCCTGCCTTCCCCCCTACGTTCCCTCCTGCCTTCCCTCCTGCCTTCCCACCTGCCTTACCTTTTGCCTTCCCTCCTGCCTTCCCTCCCGCCTTCCCACCTGCCTTCCCTCCTACCTTCCCTTTCCCGGGCCCTTCCCCCCCTGCCTTCTCTCCTACCTTCCCCCCTGCCTTCCCTCCTGCCTTCCCTTCTGCCCTTTCCCCCCTCCTTCTTTCCTGCCTTCCCTCCCGCCTTCCCTCCTACTTTCCCTGCTGCCTTCCCTCCTGCCTTCCCTCCTACCTTCCCTCCTGTCTTCCCTCCTGCCTTCCCTCCACCTTCCCCCTACCTTCCCTCCTGCCTTCCCTTCTGCCTTTCCACCTGCCTTCCCCCCTGCCTTCCCGCCTACCTTCCCTCCTGCCTTCCCACCTGCCTTCCCTCCTGCCTTCCCTCCTGCCTTCCATCCTGCCTTTCCTTTCCCCACCTTTCCTCCTGCCTTCCCTCCTGCCTTCCCTCCAGCCTTCCCACCTGCCTTCCCACCTGCCTTCCCTTCTACCTTCCCTCCTGCCTTCCCTGCTGCCTTTCCTCCTACCTTCGCTCCTGCCTTCCCTCCTGCCTTCCCTCCTACCTTCCCACCTGCCTTCCATACATTCTTCCCTCCTGCCTTCCCTCCTGCCTTCCCTTCTACCTTCCATCCTGCCTTCCCTCCTGCCTTTTCCCTCCTACCTTCCCTCCTGCCTTCCCTCCTGCTTTCGCTCCTGCCTTCCCTCCTGCCTTCCCACCTGCCTTCCCTTCTACCTTCCCTCCTGCCTCCCCTCCAGCCTTTCCTCCTACCTTCCCTCCTGCCTTCCCTCCTGCCTTCCCTCCTGCCTTCCCTCCTGCCTTCCCTCCTGCCTTTCCTCATACCTTCCCTCCTGCCTTCCCTCCTACCTTCCCGCCTACCTTCCCACCTGCCTTCCCTTCTACCTTCCCTCCTGCCTTCCCTCCTGCCTTTCCTCCTACCTTCCCTCCTGCCTTCCCCCCTGCCTTCCCTCCCGCCTTCCCTTCTGCCTTCCCTCCTACCTTCCCCTGCCTTCCCTCCTGCCTTCCCACCTGCCTTCCATACATTCTTCCCCCCTGCCTTCCCTCCTGCTTCCTTTCTACCTTCCATCCTGCCTTCCCTCTGCCTTCCCTCCTACCTTCCCTCCTGCCTTCCCTCCTGCTTTCGCTCCTGCCTTCCCTCCTGCCTTCCCACCTGCCTTCCCTTCTACCTTCCCTCCGCCTTCCCTCCAGCCCTTTTCCCCCTACCTTCCCTCCTGCCTTCCCTCCTGCCTTCCCTCCCCGCCTCCCTCCTGCCTTCCCTCCTGCCTCCCTCCTGCCTTCCCCCCTGCCTTCCCTCCTGCCCTTTTCCCCCTACCTTCCCTCCTGCCTTCCCTCCTGCTTTCGCTCCTGCCTTCCCTCCTGCCTCCCACCTGCCTTCCCTTCTACCTTTCCCTCCTGCCTTCCATCCAGCCTTTCCTCCTACCTTCCCTCCTGGGCCCTTTCCCCCCTGCCTTCCCTCCTGCCTTCCCTCCTGCCTTCCCCCCCTGCCTTTCCTCCTACCTTCCCTCCTGGGCCTTTCCCCCCTGCTTTCGCTCCTGCCTTCCGTCCTGCGTTCCCACCTGCCTTCCCTTCTACCTTCCCTCCGGCCTTCCCTCCAAACCTTTCCTCCTACCTTCCCTCCTGCCTTCCCTCCCACCTTCCCACCTACTTCCCTCCTACCTTCCCACCTACCTTCCCTCCTACCTTCCCTCCTGCCTTTCCTCCTACCTTCCCTCCTGCCTTCCCTCCTACCTTCCCACCTACCTTCCCTCCTGCCTTCCCTCTGCCTTCCCTCCTGCCTTTCCTCCTACCTTCCCTCTGCCTTCCCTCTGCTTTCGCTCCTGCCTTCCCTCCTGCCTTCCCACCTGCCTTCCCTCCTACCTTCCCACCTGCCTTCCCTCCTGCCTTTCCTCCTACCCTTCCCTCCTGCCTTCCCCCCTACCTTCCCACCTACCTTCCCTCCTACCTTCCCCCCTACCTTCCTTCTTACCTTCCCTCCTACCTTCTCTCCTACCTTCCCTCCTACCTTCCCACCTACCCTTCCCTCCTACCTTCCCCCCCTACCTTCCCTCCTGCCTTCCCTCTGCCTTCCCTCCTGCCTTTCCTCCTACCTTCCCCCTGCCTTCCCTCCTGCTTTCGCTCCTGCCGTCCCTCCTGCCTTCCCACCTGGGCCCCCTCCTACCTTCCCACCTGCCTTCCCTCCTGCCTTTCCTCCTTTCCTTTTCCCCCCTGCCCTTTCCCCCCTACCTTTCCCACCTACCTTCCCTCCTACCTTCCCACCTACCTTCCTTCTTACCTTCCCACCTCCTTCCCTCCTACCTTCCCACCTACCTTTCCCTCCTACCTTCCACCTACCTTCCCACCTACCTTCCCTCCTACCTTCCCACCTACCTTCCTTCTTACCTTCCCTCCTACTTTCCCACCTACCTTCCCTCTACCTTCCACCTACCTTCCCTCCTACCTTCCCACCTACCTTCCCTCCTACCTTCCCACCTACCTTCCTTCTTACCTTCCTCCTACCTTCCCACCCACCTTCCCTCCTACCCTTTCCCCCCTACCTTCCCTCCTACCTTCCCCCCTACCTTCCCACCTACCTTTCCACCTACCTTCCCTCCTACCTTCCCACCTACCTTCCCTCCTACCTTCCCACCTACCTTCCCTCCTACCTTCCCACCTACCTTCCCTCCTACCTTCCCACCTACCTTCCCTCCTACCTTCCCACCTACCTTCCTTCTTACCTTCCCTCCTACCTTCCCACCTACCTTCCCCCCTACCTTCCCACCTACCTTCCCTCCTACCTTCCCACTACCTTCCCACCTACCCTTCCCACCTACCTTCCCTCCTACCTTCCCACCTACCTTCCCTCCTACCTTCCCACCTACCTTCCCACCTACCTTCCCTCCTACCTTCCCTCCTACCTTCCCTCCTACCTTCCCTCCTACATTCCCACCTACCTTCCTTCTTGCCTTCCCTCCTACCTTCCCACCTACCCTTTGCACCTACCTTCCCCTACCCTTCCCACCTACCTTCCCACCTACCTCATTCTTGCCTTCCCTCCTACCTTCCCACCTACCTTCCCTCCTACCTTCCCACCTACCTTCCCACCTACCTTCATTCTTGCCTTCCCTCCTACCTTCCCACTCCCACTCACTAAATTTCACTCACTAAACCTGACACAAAACTGTTTCTCCACGTGTTGTTTATTTCATAACAAACAGAGTTTAATTTTGACAGCTTTATAGCTCGCTAAGCTCAGGCTTGACATTGACAGCTTCATGGTTAAAAATATCTCGAGCTTGACCTTGACAGCTTCAAGGCGAACTGAGCTTAGAATTTAACCTTGACAGCTTCAATGACGCTAATGAAGCTCAAAGCTTGGCCTTTACAGCTTCAATTCTTTAAAAAAAAAAGGTCAGCGTTTGTCCTTGACAGGTTCAAGGTAACT
Source organism: Cherax quadricarinatus (assembly GCF_026875155.1). Classification (NCBI taxonomy): domain Eukaryota; kingdom Metazoa; phylum Arthropoda; class Malacostraca; order Decapoda; family Parastacidae; genus Cherax; species Cherax quadricarinatus. Next base: position 14,969,117 of record NC_069441.1, read on the forward strand.
ACAGCTCAAAGCTTGACCTTGATAACTTCAAGTCTAACGAAGTAAGTTCATAACTCCCTGCCACTGGTTTTACTGAAAGGTCTTGATTCACGACCTAATATTTTGCTGCTCGACCTTGTAGGTCAGTCAAGGTGACTAGTGCTTGTAGTAACTGAATCTCTCTCTCTCTCTCTCTCTCTCTCTCTCTCTTTTCTCCTCTCTCTCTCTCTCCCCTCTCCCCTCTCTCTCTTTTCTCCTCTCTCTCTCTCTCTCTCTCTCTCTTTACACAGGGTTTGACAAGGTTAGGTTAAGGATCCCTAGCTTTATTGACAGCTATTTACAGGTTAAGGATTCCTAACTTTATTGACAAGCTAAGAGCTGTTACCTTTCATCAGCTCATTTGAAAGCATTTTATTGCTATGATACATACAAGTAAGGGAACAGATGAAGTTGGAGCCATCTGTGGGCCAGCATTATCATTTGATCAACTGACTTTATCTCGTTGACATCATTATGCTGTACGAATGTGTTCCATATTCGAGTCATCCTGGGTATATATGATCTCAGATGGAGTGATGTTCTGGAGAAGGGTACAACCAGAGTGAAGTTGCTGCTTTCTGCCCGTCTTGTGGCATAAAAGCTTGTTTCACGCTGTCCTCGAAGTGGATCCAAGTGTGGTACTTTGACAATATTGGCCTTGTACATAACAGTAAGGCCACCCACATCCCTCCTATGTTGAAGGCTCTGCTGAAATGACAGATCTATCCAGGATGGGTCCAGGCGAGAGATGGGACGTCTTGCTCTGTTCTCTACTCTGTCAAGCAGTCGCAGATGAGAGGGGGGGGGGGCAGGCAAACCAAGAAAGTGGAGCATACTCAAGGTGCGAGCGTACTTGTGCCTCGTACAGAATCTTGCAACCCCTACTGTCAAGTAGATGCGAGATACGGCGAAGTGCTGTAAGCTTCCTGGCTGCCTTGTTTGCAAGATTTACAACATGGTTCTTCATGGTTAGTTTGGAGTCAAATTTCACCCCAAGGATATCAACTTCTTCTCCAGGTGCCAACACCCTCCCATTCATCCTTACTACTGCACCAGCATTACCATCATGGTGCCTAGAGACGATCATCATTTGCGTTTCCTCAGGTGCAAATGTGACTTGCCATCTATTTCCCCAAGCTGATAAAGCTCTCAGCTGGTGATTGATGTAGCTTAGAGCAGCTGGCATTTCTCCTCTTGGATAAGTGAATGTCAGTGTGCAGTCGTCTGCATATGCATGTGATTCTGGGATGAGATGAAGAAGGTCGTTGAAGTAGACATTCCATAACAATGGTCCCAGCACGCTTCCTTGTGGAACACTTGCCCCAATAGGATGTCTTGCTGATTCTGTTCCATTGAGAACTACACTTAGAGATCTACCATGAAGGTAGTCACTGAGGAGACATAGCGTAGAGCCTGCAATTCCCAGTGCTTGAAGTTTTGCTAAGAGGTCCTAGTGCCACACCCGGTCGAAAGCGCCAGCAATGTCCAGTGCTACAACACAGCTGACTTTGGATTCATCCTGTGACTGATGCCACTTAGTGGAGAGGTATAACAACAGATAAGCAGCAGAGTAACCTTTCCTGAAGAAATATTGACGATCACAAAGTAGTGAGTGATAGTCAAAAAACTCTGTCATTTGTCTTGAGATTATTGTCTCAAGGATCTTACCAGTGATTGACAGGAGTGACACCGGTCTGTAGTTGCTGATTTCTGCTCTGCTCTTCTTTTTGTGAACAGGGACTACATTCGCCTCTTTCCATAGAGAGAGCCATTTACACTGTACTAGGCAGTGCTGAAAGATGCGAGTTAGAGGTGCAGCTAGCTGGTCTGCACATCTTCTCAGCAATCTTGGGCTCAACTTGTCTGGGCCCACGGCCTTTTCTTGGTCAAGCGATTTAAGAAGGAAATGCACCTCCTCCTGCCTTATTGTCACCACTGACAGTTTTGACACAGTTCTTGCAGCTAGCAAAGGAGGATCCCTTGCTGGATCAGGAACTTCTCTCTCTCTCTCTCTTTCTCTCTCTCTCTCTCTCTCTCTCTCTCTCTCTCTCTCTCTCCCTAATATATATATATATATATATATATATATATATATATATATAAAATATATATATATATATATAATATATATATATATATATATATATATATATATATATATATATATATATATATATATATATATATACTTGTGTGTGTGTGGTGTGTGTGTGTGAGATACACTGGGTATATCTACTCACACAGCGTCTGGGGTACCTCCACCTCCCGTCAATATATGGCGGGGAGTGTATGTTCCTCTGTCAGCCCTGACGGCTCGCTGACAGCGACAGTTTGACAGCAGCCAGCTGACGTGAAACTCCTGACAGCAGCGAAACTTTACGGTGAGCTGCAGGAATGAAGTGAGAGAGAGAGAGAGAGAGAGAGAGAGAAAAGAGAGAGAGAGAGAGAGAGAGAAGCATATAAGATAGTAAGATGAGAGAGAAAGCCATGCAAGTTCATGGAGCAGGGAGAGAGAGGACCTAGTAGCGACTAGTGAAGAGGGGGGCCAGGAGCTATGACTCGACCCCTGCAACCACAATTTGGTGAGTACATACACACACACACATACACACACACACACACACACACACACACACACACACCTGGGGAAGGCTTGACCAGTTATGCTAGGTGCTGGAGAAGGTGTAACTAGTCTTGCTAGGTGCTGGAGAAGGCGTGACCAGTTATGCTAGGTGCTGGGGAAGATGTAACCAGTCTTGCTAGGTGCTGGAGAAGGCGTGACCAGTTATGCTAGGTGCTGGGGAAGGTGTAACAAGTCTTCCTAGGTGCTGGAGAAGGCGTGACCAGTTGTGCTAGGTGCTGGGGAAGGTGTAACAAGTCTTGCTAGGTGCTGGAGAAGGCGTGACCAGTTATGCTAGGTGCTGGAGAAGGCGTGACCAGTCTTGCTAGGTGCTGGAGAAGGCGTGAATAGTCTTACTAGGTACTGGGAAAGGTGTAACCAGTCTTGCTAGGCGCTGGAGAAGGCATGACCAGTTATGCTAGGTGCTGGGAAAGGTGTAACCAGCTAGGTGCTGGAGAAGGCATGACCAGTTATACTAGGTGCTGGAGAAGGCGTGAACAGTTATACTAGGTGCCGGAGAAGGCATGACCAGTTATACTAGGTGCTGGAGAAGGCGTGACCAGTTAGTTATGCTAGGTGCTGGGGAAGGTGTAATCAGTCTTGCTAGGTGCTGGAGAAGGCGTGACCAGTTATGCTAGGTGCTGGGGAAGGTGTAACCAGTCTTGCTAGGTGCTGGAGAAGGCGTGACCAGTTATGCTAGGTGCTGGGGAAGGTGTAACTAGTCTTGCTAGGTGCTGGAGAAGGCGTGACCAGTTATGCTAGGTGCTAGGGAAGGTGTAACCAGCCTTGCTAGGTGCTGGAGAAGGAATGACCAGTTATGCTAGGTGCTAGGGAAGGCGTGACCAGTCTTCCTAGGCGCTGGGGAAGGCATGATCAGTCTTGCTAGGTGCTGGAGAAGGCATGACCAGTTGTGCTAGGTGCTGGGGAAGGCATGACCAGTCTTGCTAGGTGCTGGAGAAGGCATGACCAGTTGTGCTAGGTGCTGGGGAAGGCATGACCAGTCTTGCTAGGTGCTGGAAAAGGCATGACCAGTCTTGCTAGGTGCTGGAGAAGGCACGACCAGTCTTGCTAGGTGCTGGAGAAGGCGTGACCAGTCTTGCTAGGCGCTGGAGAAGGCACGACCAGTCTGCTAGGTGCTGGAAAAAGGCGTGACCAGTCTTGCTAGGCGCTGGAGAAGGCACGACCAGTCTTGCTAGGTGCTGGAGAAGGCGTGACCAGTCTTGCTAGGCGCTGGAGAAGGCACGACCAGTCTTGCTAGGTGCTGGAGAAGGCGTGACCAGTCTTGCTAGGCGCTGGAGAAGGCACGACCAGTCTTGCTAGGTTGCTGGAGAAGGCGTGACCAGTCTTGCTAGGCGCTGGAGAAGGCACGACCAGTCTTGCTAGTGCTGGAGAAGGCGTGACCAGTCTTGCTAGGCGCTGGAGAAGGCATGACCAGTCTTGCTAGGTGCTGCGAAGGCGGGAACAATTATCTAGGTGCTGGGGAAGACGTGACCAGTCATGCTAGGTGCTGAGGTCTTTATAATGTACTTATTATCTATATACATTAATGTACTTATTCTCTATATACACTAATGTACTTACTATCCACATACATTATTGTAACATCTACGTCTCGGTAAATATATTTTTATTAAACTTTTGGTGGATTTGAATCTGAAATCTTTACTCATTTATTTATTTACTCATGTATCACTGTTACTCATGTATCACTGTTACTCATGTATCACTGTTACTCATGTATCACTGTTACTCATGTATCACTGTTACTCCATGTATCACTGTTACTCATGTATCACTGTTACTCATGTATCACTGTTACTCATGTATCACTGTTACTCATGTATCACTGTTACTCATGTATCACTGTTACTCATGTATCACTGTTACTCATGTATCACTGTTACTCATGTATCACTGTTACTCATGTATCACTGTTACTCATGTATCACTGTTACTCATGTATCACTGTTACTCATGTATCACTGTTACTCATGTATCACTGTTACTCATGTATCACTGTTACTCATGTATCACTGTTACTCATGTATCACTGTTACTCATGTATCACTGTTACTCATGTATCACTGTTACTCATGTATCACTGTTACTCATGTATCACTGTTACTCATGTATCACTGTTACTCATGTATCACTGTTACTCATGTATCGCTGTTACTCATGTATCGCTGTTACTCATGTATCACTGTTACTCATGTATCACTGTTACTCATGTATCACTGTTACTCATGTATCACTGTTACTCATGTATCACTGTTACTCATGTATCACTGTTACTCATGTATCACTGTTTATCACTCATAATCCTATATCCAACACTTCTGTCTGTCATCTACCTCCTCCAATCATTCACCTTCATCATTCACTTCTCTCCATAATTCCCCTCAATCTATCATTCACTTCCATCCATCATTCACTTCACTCCATCATTCACTTCCCTCCATCATTCACTTCTCTCCATCGTTCACTTCCATCCATCATTCGCTCCACTCAGTCATTCACTTCCCACCATCATTCACTTCTCTCCATCGTTCACTTCTCTCCATAATTCTCCTCCCTCCATCATTCACTTCCCTCTACCATTCACTTCCCTCCATCATTCACTTCCTTCCATCATTCACGTCCCTCCATCATGCACTTCCCTCCATCATTCACTCCCCTCCATCATTCACTTCTCTCCATAATTCTCCTCCCTCCGTCATTCATTTCCCTCCATCATTCACTTCCCTCCATCATTCACTTCCCTCCATCATTCAAATTCCCTCCACAATTCACTTCCCTCCACAATTCACTTCTCTCCATAATTCTCCTCCCTCTATCATTCACTTCCCTCCATCATTCACTTCCCTCCATCATTCACTTCCCTCCATCATTCACTTCCCTCCATCATTCACTTCCCTCTATCATTCACTTCCCTCCATCATTCACTTCTCTCCATAATTCTCCCCCCCTCCATCATTCACTTCCCTCCATCATTCACTTCCCTCCATCATTCACTTCCCTCCATCATTCACTTCCCTCCATCATTCACTTCTCTCCATAATTCTCCTCCCTCCATCATTCACTTCCCTCCATCATTCACTTCCCTCCATCATTCACTTCCCGCCATCATTCACTTCCCTCCATCATTCACTTCTCTCCATAATTCTCCTCCCTCCATCATTCACTTCCCTCCATCATTCACTTCCCTCCATCATTCACTTCCTCCATCATTCACTTCTCTCCATAATTTTCCTCCCCCCATCATTTTACTTCCCTCCATCATTCACTTCCCTCTATCATTCACTTCTCTCCATTATTCACGTCCCTCCATTATTCACTTCCCCCCATTATTCACGTCCCTCCATTATTCACTTCCCTCCACATTCACTTCCCGCCATCATTCACTTCCCTCCATCATTCACTTCTCTCCATAATTCTCCTCCCTCCATCATTCACTTCCCTCCATCATTCACTTCCCTCCATCATTCACTTCCCTCTATCATTCACTTCTCTCCATAATTCTCCTCCCTCCATCATTCACTTCCCTCTATCATTCACTTCTCTCCATCATTCACTTCCCCCCATTATTCACTTCCCTCCATCATTCACTTCTCTCCATCATTCACTTCCCTCTATCATTCACTTCTCTCCATCATTCACTTCCCTCCATTATTCACTTCCCTCCATTATTCACGTCCCTCCATTATTCACTTCCCTTCATCATTCACTTCCCTCCATTATTCACGTCCCCCATTATTCACTTCCCTTCATCATTCACTTCCCTCCATTATTCACGTCCCTCCATTATTCACTTCCCTTCATCATTCACTTCCCTCCATTATTCACGTCCCTCCATTATTCACGTCCCTCCATTATTCACTTCCCTTCATCATTCACTTCCCTCCATTATTCACTTCCCTCCATTATTCTTGTACCTTCATCAACCACCTATTTCACCCTTGTCATTCATAATTACAGTTTAAATTAATATAGTGAATTTACAAGGAGTTTCCATGTGTGTGTGTGTGTGTGTGTGTGTGTGTGTGTGTGTGTGTGTGTGTGTGTGTGTGTGTGTGGTGTGCGTGTGTGTGTGTGTGTGTGTGTGTCTGTGTGTGTGTGTGTATATGTGTGTGTGTGTGTGTGTGTGTGTGTGTGTGTGTGTGTGTGTGTGTGTGTGTGTATGTGTGTGTGTGTGTGTGTGTGTGTGTGTATGTGTGTGTGTGTGTGTGTGTATGTGTGTGTGTGTGTGTGTGTGTGTGTGTGTGTGTTGTCTGTGTGTGTGTGTGTGTGTGTGTGGTGTTGTGTGTGTGTGTGTGTGTGTGTGTGTGTGTATTGTGGTGTGTGTGTGTGTGTGTGTTAGAAAATACAAAGATTTACTGGGAGCGAAGGAAGCGGGAGAGGTAGGAAGAGGGAGGGAGTTTTGAGAGGAAGAGGAGAGTTAGGAAGAGGGGAGGGACAGAGGATGTGCTAGCTGGAGGCTGACTCATAAAGATGTAAACATGGCATGAGATGAGGGAGAGACATCACCATGTACATTCTGCCTCAGCCTCCCCCGCTGCTCCGGGAATGTGTCTTACCTATGTGTCGGTGTGTTTGTTGTCTGTGTGTCAGGAGTCGCTTGTGTGTGTGTCCCTCACACTCACATGTAAGATACAGTATTTATGTGCCGTGTACATGTATGTGCCTGCATGTATGTATCTTCGTGTGCCTACTTACGTGCGCATCACTATGCCGTGTCTGTCAGTCATTGGGCCTACGTGGGAGGAAGCAAACCTTTCAATAAGTGGATAATTATCCAGCCCCTGGATAAAGTTTTACTCAACAATGGGAAATCCCTTTAAAAATAATTGGGTAATTTAATTCCCCATTAATAGGGTTTTTAATATATTTTTGGTTGTGTTTACAAAAGTTTGTCCCTTTAAGTTTGATTACGACTCCAAAAAAGTTTTTTCTGTTTTAAAACAAAACAAAAAAAATATTCAATTTATTCTCCCTCAAATGTATAAATTTAAAAAAAATTCTGGACTTTTATTTATTAAATAATTTAAACCTATAAATTAAACTTTACCCTTAAGGGATCAAACGTACAAAAACCCTCCATTTAAAATACAAATTTTTTCATCAAAGTATTACCAAACAAAAAAAATATATTTCTTTTATAACAAAAAAATTCTCACCAATAATTCCCCCAAACCAGAAAGGAAAACGTATATTAACATACTCCCACAAATCACTGTTATACATATAAAAGGTATTGACTTTCGTGCGAATATACACTGAGAATATACTTCAATTCCTTTTGATAAGGATTAAAATATCCTTAAACCGTTACTTTTGGTTGTCTTAATGACCTTTGTGTAAGTCGATAGACTTTAATACAAATTAACAAACCAACCCATAAATCTCACGTTCGTAACACTTATAATAATATCAGTAATGGACGATTTTCGATTAATGTTGCAACACTTGATCGTTTTTAGACTCACTTGCGAAAGTAATGACAATGAAAGAAATGCATGTCTTGGAGATTTGAATGAGTCAAGAGATAATGAGCTTTTTTAAATGCTCCAGGGAAGCCAATGGGCTCCTTGGAATTAGAGGGCTATTAGGAGCCAGAGGTCTGGTAGACCACTGGAGAAAAGAGGGCTCCTGTTCCACTAGAGAGCTAGGTGCTTCAATAGAAGCCAGGGGCCAAGAGGTCACTAAGGAGAAAGTGGATTTGTGAACCATAAGGTGGGCTTTTGGACCACTGGGGGTCCAGGGGGGCCACTAGAGACCAAAGGTTGATGTTTCACTGGGAGCCAGGTTCTGGTGGACCACGAGAGGGCCACGGAGCCATGGTTACGGTTGTGGAATCGCACTAATGTGGCAGTTTCCATGCACACAACAGTCTCTCTCGCGCTTCTGAGGCTGGCCGGTGCCGACCCAAGCCCAAGAATTATATTTCTCCTTCCCGGCTCTTTGTTGTTTCTCCCGCAGATGGATATAATTGCGAACACCTCCAGCGTAATTATCCAGCAGGTTGACACGCAGCAGAGCCTCGCTGCGATTAATGAGGACCTTCCTTGCTGGGCTCTGGAAGCAAGACGCCGGGGACCCTCCTTCACCCCTCTTTTGAAGCATCTCAGATCCTCTTACAGCTAGTGAATCTCCGTCTGCAACTTCTTCAACTTACATTCCGCTGACCCCCGTCTCTGTCTGAAGTGGCTCACACTACATACCATCGATTCCCACTTTCTGCAGTGGCACAATGCATGCTCCGTTCATCCTCAGCTTCTCCTGCATCAACTCAAACCACCACCTATCGACCCCACCTCCTTCAGCAATGGCTCAACCCACCTTCTGTTGACCCCAGTTATTTTGCCTAATGATTTTATCACCAGACCTGTTCGCCTGGCGTCTCGAACCAGATTTATATTCATTGCAGTTCTGTGATTTTCTATCAAATTTCGATTACTGGGCTTGAGCATTGTCGCAGCAAAAGCGGACCAGGGTAAGGCAGGATCTGCATCTTTCCTGTAAATCTTAAAACCTCCTGACGTAAGGCCCAGAGTTGCCTCTCTAGGAAAGGCAGCGAATAGTACCCTTTGGTCTGGGAGATGAGAGGGGGTAGGTGCGTTGTTTAGACAGTGTGGGTAGAGAAGGTAATAAGTTGTAGCCTGGCCTTACCGCCCCCTGTCAACCCAACAGTAATTCACGACCTTCCGAGTGAGCGAGAGTGAGGGAGGGAGAGAGCAAGGAGAGAGGGGAGAGAGAGATAGAAAGAGGGAGAAGTGGGAGGGAGGAGCCTGTATGAGGGAAGTGATTAAAAGGAAATTGGGAGTCAAGAAATTGGGAACTGGCGCGTCTTTGTATGTGTGTGTGTGTGTGTGTGTGTGTTGTGGTGTGTGTGGTGTTTGTGTGGTGTGTGTGTGGTGTTTTGGTGTTGTGTTGTGTGTGTGTGTTTGTTTGTGTGTGTGTGTGTGTGTGTGTGTTTTGTGTGGGGCGTGTGTGTGTTTTGTGTGTGGTGTGTTTGTGTGTGTGGGTTTGTGTGTGTGTGTGTGTTTGTGTGTGTGTGTTTGTGTGTGTGTGTTGTGTGTGTGTGTTGTTTGTGTGTGTGTGTGTTGTGTGTGTATGTGTTTTGGGGTGGTGGGGGGTTGTGTGTGTGTGCGTGTGTGTGTGTGTGTGTTTGTGTGTGTGTGTTTTGTGGTGTGTGGGGGTTTTGGTGTGTGTGTGTGTGTTGTGTGTGTGGTGCTTGTGTGTGTGTGTGTTTGTGGGGTTTTGTGTTTTTTGTGTATGTGTTTGTGTGTGGGGGGTGTGTGTTTGTGAGTATGTGTGTGTGTGTGTTTGTGTGTGTTGTTTGTGATTGGTGTTTGTGTGGTGTGTGTGTGTGTGTGTGTTGTGGGGGTGTGTGGGTTTTGTGTGTGTGTGTGTGTTTTGTGTGTGTGTGTGTGTGTGTGTGTGGGGTGTGTGGTGTGTTGTTTGTGTGGTGAGTGTTGTGTGTGTGTGTTGTGTGGGGTTGTGTGTGTGTGTGTGTTGGTGTGTGGGGTGTTGTGTGTTTTGTGTGTGTTTTGGTGTGTGTGTGTGTGTGTTTTTGCGTTTGTGTGGTTGTGTGTGTGTGTGTTTTTGTGTGTGTGTGTTGTGTGTGTGTGTGTGGTGTGTTGTGGTGTTTGTGTTGTTGTGTTTGTGTGGTTGTGTTTGTGTGGGGTGTTTTTGTGTTTTGTGTGTTTGTTGTGTGTTTTGTTTTGTGTGTGTGTGTTTTGTGTGTGTTGTGTGTTTTGTGTGTGTGGTGTTTGTGTGTGTGTGTTTGTGTGTGTGTGTGTGTGTGTGTGTGTGTGTGTGTGTGTTGTGTGTGTGGGGTGTGTGTGTGTTGTTTGTGTGTGTGTTTTGTGTGGGGTTTGGGGTGTGTGGTTTGTGTGTGTGTGTGTGTGTGTTGGTGTGTTTTGTGTGTGTGTTTGTGGGGCGTGTTTTTGTGTGTGTGTTTGTGTGTGTGTGTGGGGTTTGTGTGTGTGTTTGGTGTGTGGTGTGTGTGTGTGTGTGTGTGTGTGGGGTGTGTTGTTGTGTGGTGTGTGTGTGTTTGTGTGTGTTTGTATGTGTGGGGTGTTGTGTGTGTGTGTGTGCGTGTTGTGTGCGTTGTGTGTGTGTGTGTGTGTTTTTTGGGTGTGTGTTTGTTGTGTGGTGTGTTTGTGTGTGTGTGTGTGCGTGTGTGTGTGCGTGTGTGCGTGTGTGTGTGTGTGAGAGAGAGAGAGAGAGAGAGAGAGAGAGAGAAAGAGAGAATACAGATATTTACAATATTGACTAACCTTGCTAGTAATAACAGCTCCTGTCCCAAAAATAGTAAAATTTATTAAATATTTACAACCCAGTTCACAACAGCAGACTACAAGTAAACACAGTGCGACTGTCAACACAATTAAGAGAGGTCAACCACATCTCTTCTTCATATATATAAAAAAAAGCGTCTTTAACAGCCTTCGTTTCAACAATGATATTACTGACTTTTTTATTATATTTAGTACCCCCGTTTTCACTCTCCTCTAACTGTTAAGGGTAGAAGTTGTAACGGTGTGCGAGGCTCCTCTGTACAAAGGTGTTTAGTACCACTTCGCAAACTGTCTTGGGAGTAACACTGATAATTTTGCTGAATTTAAACCACTGTTACATGGGTAAGTAAGACACGTGTCCAAGAGTTGTACATGTGTCTTACTTATCAACTTGTCGGTATTTTATTCCATTTCCAGGACATTGTTGCCTTGTTGCTATGTTGCTAACACCTTCCTAATACATGAAGCACTTCAATATGTGGTCTTATTTTGGCAACAATTAGATTTAAAACACTTATATACTAAACTTACATCTGAAGATAATTGAACAATACCACTTGTTGACATTCTCTTGAGCCATAGAAATAATACCTTTAAATTGCATAAAAATGCTTAACTACATAATTATCTTTACAAATTTTTGCACATAAAACTTAATTTTATATATTAACACAAGATTTTTTCACTTTTGTTCACAGTATTTCTCCATTTAAGTTTTTTTGTTTATA
>NC_069441.1:14981285-14993785 GCF_026875155.1 Cherax quadricarinatus
CTTTTTGGCCTCCTGCAGTTCTGTGGTGGATTATACATCACTGCAATGCCCACTTTGTGTTCCCCGACTGAAGTGTACCTGCTATGTAGTCTCTTTCTCCCGTCTCATCTATTCCTTCCATTTTCTCGAATTTCCATCTGTTTTTTACGAGCAGAGCAACCCCACCCCCCCCCTGCCCCTTCTATCTTTCCTCATGATCTGGTATCCTGGGGGGAAGATTGCATGTGTTATTGTCTCCATGAGTTTTGTTTCTGTAACTGCTATGATGTCTGGGACATCTCATTGATTCTTTCTTGCCATTCCTCATGTTTATTCGTTAATCCATCTGCATTTGTGTACCAAACCTTCAACTTCTGTTCTAATACTGTAACTGTGGTGCGGGGGGTGGAAACAGAGGGATCGGTGTGTGATGGTTGGTTTGGATTGTTCAGTTGCCTTGGGGGTGTCGTGGCTGGAGTCCTTCTGCAGGTGTTTCTGGGGGGTGCGCTTGTCCTTCCATTTGATCCTGGGTTATTCTGCTTCTCCTTTTACATTTCCTCCCATTTCTCCTTTCGTTTTTGAACTCTCTCTTTCATTGTCTTCCTTTCGTCCTGTGTTCTGTCTCGGTCGAGGTACACACTCCGGAACTCCTGCTTGCCTCTCAGCCGTGCTTTCTCCTGCAGGATCATGGTTCGGGTTGTGTGTTGTGTGTGTGTGTGTGTGTGTGTGTGTGTGTGTGTGTGTGTGTGGTGTGTGTTTTGTGTGTGTGTGTGTGTGTGTGTGTGTGTGTGTGTGTTGTGTGTGTGTGTGTGTGTTGTGTGTGTGTGTGTGTGTGTGTGTGTGTGTGTGCGCGCGTTTTAGACACAATGGTGAAGGGAACAAATACTATATAAATATATATTTTGGGTGATTTTCCACTTTTTCTGCACTGACTGGTATACCTTCACAGCTTGATATATTTTTTACACTGACTGGTATACCTTCATATTTCCTGCACTGACTGGTATACCTTCACAGCTTGACATATTTCTTGCACTGACTGGTATACCTTCACAGCTTGACATATTTCTTGCACTGACTGGTATACCTTCATATTTCCTGCACTGACTGGTATACCTTCATATTTCCTGCACTGACTGGTATACCTTCATATTTCTTGCACTGACTGGTATACCTTCATATTTCTTGCACTGACTGGTATACCTTCATATTTCTTGCACTGACTGATATACCTTCATATTTCTTGCACTGACTGGTATACCTTCATATTTCTTGCACTGACTGGTATACCTTCATATTTCTTGCACTGACTGGTATACCTTCATAGCTTGACACATTTCTTTCATTACTAGATAATAATCTAGACGTAAACTGTATTGATTATCATTGATATTTTAATGTGATAAATACTGTCAGTTTTTCTTAGTAAATATCCACAGAAATGTGTGTATTTCTCAGTGTATATACACAGAGAGGAGTGTATCTCTGTATATACACAGAGAGGAGTGTATCTCTGTATATACACAGAGAGGAGTGTATCTCTGTATATACACAGAGAGGAGTGTATCTCTGTATGTACACAGAGAGGAGTGTATCTCTTGTATTATACACAGAGACGAGTGTATCTCTGTATATACACAGAGAGGAGTGTATCTCTGTATATACACAGAGAGGAGTGTATCTCTGTATGTACACAGAGAGGAGTGTATCTCTGTATATACACAGAGAGGAGTGTATCTATGTATATACACAGAGAGTAGTGTATCTCTGTATATACACAGAGAGGAGTGCATCTCTGTATGTACACAGAGAGGAGTGTATCTCTGTATATACACAGAGAGGAGTGTATCTCTGTATATACACAGAGAGGAGTGTATCTCTGTATATACACAGAGAGGAGTGTATCTCTGTATATACACAGAGAGGAGTGTATCTCTGTATATACACAGAGAGGAGTGTATCTATGTATATACACAGAGAGTAGTGTATCTCTGTATATACACAGAGAGGAGTGTATCTCTGTATGTACACAGAGAGGAGTGTATCTCTGTATATACACAGAGAGGAGTGTATCTCTGTATATACAGAGAGAGGAGTGTATCTCTGTATATACACAGAGAGGAGTGTATCCCCCTGTATATACACAGAGAGGAGTGTATCTCTGTATATACACAGAGAGGAGTGTATCTCTGTATATACACAGAGAGGAGTGTATCTCTGTATATACACAGAGAGGAGTGTATCTCTGTATATACACAGAGAGGAGTGTATCTCTGTATATACACAGAGAGAGTGTATGTCTGTATATACACAGAGAGGAGTGTATCTCTGTATATACACAGAGAGGAGTGTATCTCTGTATATACACAGAGAGGAGTGTATCTCTGTATATACACAGAGAGGAGTGTATCTCTGTATATACACAGAGAGAGTGTAGCTCTGTATGTACACAGAGAGGAGTGTATCTCTGTATATACACAGAGAGGAGTGTATCTCTGTATATACACAGAGAGGAGTGTATCTCTGTATATACACAGAGAGGAGTGTATCTCTGTATATACACAGAGAGGAGTGTAGCTCTGTATGTACACAGAGAGGAGTGTATCTCTGTATATACACAGAGAGGAGTGTATCTCTGTATATACACAGAGAGGAGTGTATCTCTGTATATACACAGAGAGGAGTGTATCTCTGTATATACACAGAGAGGAGTGTAGCTCTGAAATGTACACAGAGAGGAGTGTATCTCTGTATATACACAGAGAGGAGTGTATCTCTGTATATACACAGAGAGGAGTGTATCTCTGTATATACACAGAGAGGAGTGTATCTCTGTATATACACAGAGAGGAGTGTATCTCTGTATAACACAGAGAGGAGTGTATCTCTGTATATACACAGAGAGGAGTGTATCTCTGTATATACACAGAGAGGAGTGTATCTCTGTATATACACAGGGGAGGAGTGTATCTCGTATATACACAGAGAGGAGTGTATCTCTGTATATACACAGAGAGGAGTGTATCTCTGTATATACACAGAGAGGAGTGTAGCTCTGTTATGTACACAGAGGGGAGTGTATCTCTGTATATACACAGAGAGGAGTGTATCTCTGTATATACACAGAGAGGAGTGTATCTCTGTATATACACAGAGAGGAGTGTATCTCTGTATATACACAGAGAGGAGTGTAGCTCTGTATGTACACAGAGAGGAGTGTATCTCTGTATATACACAGAGAGGTGTGTATCTCTGTATTTTACACAGAGAGGAGTGTATCTCTGTATATACACAAAGAGGAGTGTATCTATGTATATACACAGAGAGTAGTGTATCTCGGGTTATACACAGAGAGGAGTGTATCTCTGTATATACACATAGAGTAGTGTATCTCTGTATTACACAGAGAGGAGTGTATCTCTGTATATACACAGAGAGGAGTGTATCTATGTATATACACAGAGAGTAGTGTATCTCTGTATATACACAGAGAGGAGTGTATCTCTGTATATACACAGAGAGGAGTGTATCTCTGTATATACACAGAGAGGAGTGTATCTCTGTATATACACAGAGAGGAGTGTATCTCTGTATATACACAGAGAGGAGTGTATCTATGTATATACACAGAGAGTAGTGTATCTCTGTATATACACAGAGAGGAGTGTATCTCTGTATATACACAGAGAGGAGTGTATCTCTGTAAATACACAGAGAGGAGTGTATCTCTGTATATACACAGAGAGGAGTGTAATCTATGTATATACACAGAGAGTAGTGTATCTCTGTATATACACAGAGAGGAGTGTATCTCTGTATATACACAGAGAGGAGTGTATCTCTGTATATACACAGAGAGGAGTGTATCTCTGTATATACACAGAGAGGAGTGTATCTCTGTATATACACAGAGAGGAGTGTATCTCTGTATATACACAGAGAGGAGTGTATCTATGTATATACACTGAGAGTAGTGTATCTCTGTATATACACAGAGAGGAGTGTATCTCTGTATATACACAGAGAGGAGTGTATCTCTGTATATACACAGAGAGGAGTGTATCTGTATATACACAGAGGGGAGTGTATCTCTGTATATACACAGAGAGGAGTGTATCTCTGTATATACACAGAGAGGAGTGTATCTCTGTATATACACAGAGAGGAGTGTATCTGTATATACACAGAGAGGAGTGTATCTGTATATACACAGAGAGGAGTGTATCTCACCGAACCAGACCTCAGACGCCGACGGTGCCTAGAAGCCTCACTAATCGCCGTCACCGACACTAGAACGCAACACTGGAAACTACAAAATTTCAAAAACATTGGCATACATGTTACTTAAGCAGCACCAACCCAACAACACAGGAGTCACATGATTTCATCGTCTACCCGTCCTTATCATAGGTAGAGGTTGTTTTGATAAGGACCTGCCTCACATGGACCAGTAGGCCTTTTACAGTGTTCCTCCATTCTTATGTTCTTATGACATTCCTCAGGTCACGTGCGTCACATCTCACTCTCCGCCTATATATATAATGTCTTTCTACCTCTGTATGTTAGAAGTGATCAAGGTCCCAGGACCGAAACGTTTTCTAATAAATATGTTATAGTGTTTGCTTACGTGTCTTTCTAAACCAACTTGTCGGTATTTATTACCAAGGTTTATACCATCTCTGTACATACACAGAGAGGAGTGTATCTCTGTACATACACAGAGAGGAGTGTATCTCTGTATATACACAGAGAGGAGTGTATCTCTGTACATACACAGAGAGGAGTGTATCTCTGTATATACCCCAGAGAGGAGTGTATCTCTGTATATACACAGAGAGGAGTGTATCTCTGTACATACACAGAGAGGAGTGTATCTCTGTATATACACAGAGAGGAGTTTATCTCTGTACATACAGAGAGAGGAGTGTATCTCTGTATTTACACAGAGAGCAGTGTATCTCTGTACATACACAGAGAGGAGTGTATCTCTGTATATACACAGAGAGGAGTTTATCTCTGTACATACACAGAGAGGAGTGTATCTCTGTTTATACACAGAGAGGAGTTTATCTCTGTATATACACAGAGAGGAGTGTATCTCTGTATATACACAGAGAGGAGTGAATCTCTGTATATACACAGAGAGGAGTGTATCTCTGTATATACACAGAGAGGAGTTTATCTCTGTACATACACAGAGAGGAGTGTATCTATGTATATACACAGAGAGGAGTTTATCTCTGTAAATACACAGAGAGGAGTGTATCTCTGTATATACACAGAGAGGAGTGTATCTCTGTACATACACAGAGAGGAGTGTATCTCTGTATTTACACAGAGAGGAGTTTATCTCTGTACATACACACAGAAGAGTGTATCTCTGTATATACACAGAGAGGAGTGTATCTCTGTACATATACAGAGAGGAGTGTATCTCTGTATATACACAGAGAGGAGTTTATCTCTGTACATACACAGAGAGGAGTGTATCTCTGTATTTACACAGAGAAAAGTGTATCTCTGTACATACACAGAGAGGAGTGTATCTCTGTATATACACAGAGAGGAGTGTATCTCTGTATATACATAGAGAGGAGTGTATCTCTGCATATACACAGAGAGGAGTGGATCTCTGTTATACACAGAGAGGAGTTTGTATCTCTGTGTATACAGTGAGAGGTAGTGTATCTCTGTATATACACAGAGAGGAGAGTTGTATCTCTGTATATACACAGAGAGGAGTGTATCTCTGTATATACACATATCAAAAACATTATCTCAGATCACAACATAATCGAGGTTCAGACTGTATGCGTGGGCCCCAGACCGACATAATGAGATTAGTCTGAGGGGAGCATTCCCCCCAATTTCACCTTCAATAACAAAAACATAAAGTGGGGACCAAAGTGTAAACCAAGTCCTAACCGATACTAAGTGGGAAGATTTACTAAGCTAACACAGACCCCAACTTATGCTAGAACTTATTAACTTGGTGGCCAACTCGGGTGTATGCCAAGAGCTTATTCTCTAAGAAAAAGGAGGAGTAGATGTTAAAATAGAAAGAGACAGGCGATCCCTTTACAGGCGACGGAAAAAAAATAAACAGAGCGGCTAAAAGAGGTCAATATATATGAAATGCGTAGGGAGACACTGGCAGAGAAATAGCAAGCATCGAACTTAAGATATAAAGGAATCTCTATAGGAGTTCAGGTATCGCGGGAAGAACTAAAAGCCATTGATTGATAATATAAAGAAACCCAAAGTATTTCTTCTTCATGCACAAATCAAAGTCGAGAACAACGTCCAGTATTGGGCCCCTCTTAAACATGATGGGTCCTACACAGATGACAGCCTAGGTAATATGTGAGCTACTCAAGTTCACATCTATTGACCCGTTTTTAGCAAGCGCTAAACCAGTCTGAGAGCGAAGAATCAAAATGATTTTTATATGTGAGAGCACAGAATTTGGTTAACACAAGCCTATCCGATGATATCCTGACGCCAATGACTTCGAACAGGCGATAAAATGACATGCCCGTGCACTCTGCCCCAGGGCGACTCATGGAACTCCGTGTTCATCAAGAACTGCAAGAAGTCCCTTTCACGAGCTTTTTCCATCTATGGAGAGGCTGGCATGGGACACGGGGGTCGTCCCACAGTTTACTCATAAAACAACAGACCATAGCCACACTCACCAAATGGGGAGTCGTAAAGTCAGCAGACAAATAACTACAGACCGTTAGCACTACATCCAATATCATAAAAAATTCTTTGAAAGGGTCTAAGAAGCCAAAGTTCACCACCAATCTTGAAACCCATCAGTTACACAAACCCAGGGCAACATGGGTTGAGAACAGGTCGCCTCCTGTCTGTCTCAACTATTGGATCATGACGACAAGGTCCTAGATGCAACGAGAAGACAAAAAGATGATGGGATGTAATATATTACAGGAACTTTTGCAACAACCTTCGACTAGATGTGACCATGACCAGTAATAGCGCACTCAAAAATGCGTGCTAAAGGAAATAAACAGGAAAAAGTCGGTCGATTTGGATATTTAATTTCCTCACTAACAGAACAACGAAAGGAGTCGTCATACTGAGTAAAGTCCGAGGCAGAGTGATACGGTGAATTGCTCTGATTCCACAAGGCCTCAGTACTCGCTCCCATCTTGTTCCTCATCCTCATATCCGACATTGAACAAGGATGTTGTTCTGCCACAGAACCGTGTTTCCTTTGCAGATGACACCCGAATCTGCATGACAGTGTTTTCCATGGCAGACACTGCTAAGGCTCCAGGCAGACATCAACCATAATCTTT
Source organism: Cherax quadricarinatus (assembly GCF_026875155.1). Taxonomy (NCBI): domain Eukaryota; kingdom Metazoa; phylum Arthropoda; class Malacostraca; order Decapoda; family Parastacidae; genus Cherax; species Cherax quadricarinatus. Next base: position 14,988,587 of record NC_069441.1, read on the forward strand.
CATGGGCTGCAGAAAACAGTTTGAAGTTCAACGATGAGAAGTTTCAATTACTCAGATATGTAACACGAGAAAATTATATCTTCATCAGAGTACAAAAAACAAATTCTGGCCCAAAATAGAGCGGTACACCAACGTCAAAGACCTGGGAGTGATCTTGTCAGAGGATCTCACTTCAAGGACCATAACATTGTATCAACTCGGATCTGCTAGAAAATGGAAGGGATGGATAATGAGAACCTTCAAAATTAGGGAGGCCTAGCCATGATGGACCACTCTTCTGGGTCTCTTGTTCTTTCTAGGCTGGAATATTGATGCACACTAAACTGCACCTTTCATGGCAGGTGAAATTTCTACTAGAAAATGTACAGAGAACCTTCACGGCGCGCATAACGGAGATAAAACACCTCAATAACTGGGAGCGCTTGAGTTCCTAAACCTGTATTCCCCTGGAAACGCAGGCGGGGTGAGATACATGATTATATACACCTGGAATATCATAGAGGGTCTAGTACGAACTTGCACACGAAAAGCACTCACAACGAAAAGCAAAAGACCTCGGCAGGACGATTGGACAACACTCCCCCCAATGAAAGCAGGGGTGTCACTAGCACGGGTAGAGACATTTCAATAAGTTGTCAGGGGCCCGAGATGTTCAACTGCCCCCCCTGCATACAATATGGGTGGTTTTCCAATAGACCCGGTCCAGGCGGGGCTGTGGCTAGTACGTTGCATTGCCGTGCAGCCTGCAGTAACAGCCCTGGTTGATTCAAGGCTCTGATCCACAGGAGGCCGGGTCACAGACCGGGGCCGCCCACGGGGTCGTGGACCCCCGGAACTCTCCCAGCGTTAATCTCGTAGATATATACTCAAGAGAGGTAGTATCCTCACTGTATATACACAGAGAGGTGAGTATCTCTCACTGTTTATACACATGAGTGGTGAGTATCTCTCACTGTATATACACAGAGTGGTGTGTATTCTCTCACCTGTATATACACAGAGTGGTGAGTATCTCTCACTGTTTATCAAAGTTAGGTGTGTATGTCTGTATACACACATAGTGGTGAGGTTGTTCAGAGGAGTTCATTCACTGGGTCTGATAAAATAATTACTTCTTATATTTATGTATTCTAGGCGCGGTGATGCCAAAGAGTGTCATGCGCCTTATTGACGCTGGTGATGCACAGGTGACATGCGCCTTCTTAATGACGCTGGTGTTGCACAGGGGACATGGCCTTAATGCGCTGGTGTTGCACAGGTGACTTTGAGCCTGAATGACGCTGGTGATCAGTCACAGGTGTCAGCGCCTTAATGACGCGGTGATGCACAAGTGACATGCGCCTTAATGGACGCTGGTGATGCCACGGTGACATTGCGCCTTAATTGACGCTGGTTTGATGCACAGGTGACATGCGCCTTAATGACGTGGGTGATGCACAAGTGACATGCGCCTTAATGACGCTGGTGATGTTGCACAAGTGACATGACGGCCTTAATGTCGCTGGTGACTGCACAAGTGAAATGAGCCTTGATGACGCTGCGTGATGCACTAGTGGGACATGCGCCTTAAGGACGCTGGTGATTGCACAAGTGATCATGCGCCTTAATGACGCTGGTGATGAACAAGTGACATGGCATTAATGACGCGGGTGTTCGCACATTGTGTCACTGCGCCTTATATGACGATGGTGCATGCACAGGTGATCATGCGCCTTTAATGACGATGGTGATGAACAGGTGACATTCGCCTTAATGACGCTGGTGATGCACAAGTGACATGCGCCTTAATGGACGCTGGTGACTGCCAGGTGACATTGGCCTTAATGTCGCTGGTGATGCACAGGTGACATGGCCTTTAATGGACGCTGGTGATGCACAGTGACATGCCGCCTTAATGACGCTGGTGATGCATAGTGACATGCGCCCTTATGACGCTTGTGTTGCACAAGTGACATGCGCCTTATTGACGCTGTGTGATGCCAGGTGACATGCGCCTTATGGACGCTGGGTGTGATGCACAAAAGTGACATGTACGACCTTAATGACGCTGGGATGCACAAGTGACATGCACGCTTAATGACGCTGGTGATGCACAGGTTGACATGCGCCTTAATGCCGCTGGTGATGCACTAGTGTCATGCGCTCTCTTAATGGTGGTGATGCTACAGGGGACATGCGCCTTAAAGCGCTGAGTGATGCCACAGGTGACCATGCGCCTTAATGACGCTGGTGATGCCACGGTGACATGACGCCTTAATGACGCTGGTGATGCACAAGTGACATGCGCCTTAATGACGCTGGTGATGCACAAGTGACATGCGCCTTAATGACGCTGTGTGATGCACAGGTGAATGCGCCTTAATGACGCTGGTGATGACAGGTGACATGCGCCTTAATGACGCTGGTGATGACAGGTGACATGCGCCTTTTTGACACGGTGTTGCCACAGGTGACATGCGCCTTAATGACGTGGTGATGCACCGTGACATGCGACTTAATGACGTTGGTGATGCCACAGGCTGACATGCGCCTTAATGACGTGGTGTATGCCACAGGTGACATGCGCCTTATTGACGCGGTGATGCACAGGGTGACATGCGCCTTAATGACGCTGGTGATGCAAGGTGTTCATGCGCCTTAATGACGCTGGTGATGCAAGGTGGACATGCGCCTTACTGAACGCTGGTGATGCACTGGTGACATGCGCCTTATTGGGACGCTGGTGATGCACAGGTGCTTGCGCTTAAGGACGCTGGTGATGCAAGGGTGACAAGCCGCCTTAATGTCGCTGGTGATGCACAGGTGACATGCGCCTTAATGACGTGGTGATGCACAGGTGACAAGCGCCTTAATGAGATGGTGATGCAAGGTGACATGCGCCTTAAGACGCTGGTGATGCCACAGGTGACATGCGCCTTAATGACGCTGGTTTGTGGCAGGTGACATGGCCTTAATGACGCTGGTGTGCCACAGGTGACATGGCGCCTTCTAATGACGCTGGTGTGATGCCAGGTGACTTTGCGCCTTATGACGCTGGTGATACACAGGGCTTGACATGCGCCTTAATGACGCTTCGTTGATGCACAGGTGACATGCGCTTAATGACGCTGGTGATGCACAGGTGACATGCGCCTTAATGACGGGTGTGATGCACAAGTGACCATGCGCTTATATTGTCGCTGGTGAGGCACAGGTGACATGCGCCTTAATGACGCTCGGTGTTGCACAGGGGACATGCGCCTTACTGACGCTGGTGATGCACAGGGTGAATTGCGCCTTTATGACGCTGGTGTGATGCAGCAGGTGACTTGAGCCTTAATGACGCTGGTGATGAAGGTGACATGCCGCCTTATTGCGTGGTGTGCACAGGTGACATGGCCTTATGACGCTGGTTGAGTGTGATGCAAAAGGTGACATGCGCCTTAATGACGATGGTGATGCTCATGTGACATGCGCCTTAATGACGCTGGTGATGCACAGGGTGACATGCGCCTTTAATGGGACGCTGGTGATGCACAAGTGCATGCGCCTAATGACGCTGGTTGATGCACAGGTGGACATGCGCCTTAATGACGCTGGTGTGGCACAAGTGACATGAGCCTTAATGACGCTGGTGATGCCAAGGATGACATGCGCCTTAATGACGCTGGTGTGCACTGATGCACAGGTGACATGCGCCTTAATGACGCTGGTGTGTTGCCACAAGTGGACAGCGCTTATGACGCTGGGGATTGCACAGTGGACATGCGCCTTATGACGTGGTGATGCAACAGTGACATCAGCCTTAAAGACGCTGGTGATGCACAGGTGACATGCGCCTTAATGGGGACGCTGGTGATGCACAGGTGACTTGCGCCTTAATGGACCGTGGTGATGCACAAGGTGACATGCGCCTTAATGACGCTGGTTGATGCACAGGTGACATGCGCCTTTAATGACGTGGTGATGGCAAGGTGACATGCGCCTTAATGACGCTGGTGATGGCACAGGTGACAATGCGCCTTAATGACGCTGGTGATGCACAGGTGAATGCGCCTTAATGACGCTGGTGTTGCACAAAGTGACATGCGCCTTAATGACGCTGGTGATGCACAGGGTGACTGCGCTTAATTACGCTTGGTGATGCACAGGTGACATGCGCCTTAATGACGTGGTGATGCCACAGGTGACATGCGTCTTAATGACGCTGGTGTGCACAGGTGACATGCGCCTTAATTGAACGTTGGTGATGCCAGGTATGACAGGCGCCTTAATGGACGCTGGTGTATGCACAGGTGACATGCGCCTTAATGGTGGTGATGCCACAGGTGACATGCGCCTTAATGGACGCTAGGTGATGCACACAGTGGACATGGCCTAATGGACGCTGGTGATGCAAAAGTGGACATGCGCTTAATGGACGCTGGTGATGCCACAAGTGACATGCGGCCTCTTATGACGATGCGTGATGCTACAGGTGAACATGCGCCTTAATGACGCTGGTGATGCACAAGTGACTTGCGCCTTAAATGACGCTGGTATTGCACAAGTGCATGCTGCCCTTTAATGACGCTGGTGATGCACAAGTGACATGCAGCCTTTACTGACGCTGTGGTGATGCACAAGTGACATGCGCCTTAATGGCGCTGGTGATGCACAAGCAGTGAACATGCGACCTTAATGGACGCTGGTGATGCACAGGGACATGGCTTAGTGACGCTGGTGATGCACAAGTGGTCATTGCGCCTTAATGACGCTGGTGATGCTCAAGTGATCATGCGCCTTAATGACGTGGTGATGCCACTGGTGGACATGCGCCTTAATGACGCTGGTGATGCAAAAGTGAAATGCGCCTTAATGACGCTGTGTGCACAGGTGACATGCGCCTTAATGATCGCTGGTTGATGCAAAGGTGACATGCGCCTTAATGACGCTGGTGATGCACAAGTGACATGCGCCTTAATGACGCTGGTGATGCACAAGTGACATGCGCCTTAATGACGCTGGTGATGCACAAGTGACATGCGCCTTAATGACGCTGGTGTGCACAGGGTGACATGAGCCTTAATGAGCTGGTGATGCCAGGGTGACATGCGCATTAATGACGCCTGGTGATGCCACAAGTGACATGCGCCTTAATGACGCCTGGGGTGTAGCACAAGTGACATGCGCCTTAATGACGCTGGTGATGATCAAGTGACAATGCGCTAATGACGCTGT
>NC_069441.1:14998785-15011285 GCF_026875155.1 Cherax quadricarinatus
CCGGATCCTCATCCGATTTGATTCTTCTCATTAACTTCTCATCGTCGCCAAACAAGGACACTTTCTGAGTATATCCCTTCCGTTTATGTCTATTCACTTTTACCAAGAACCAGCAAGGTCCTAGGACTGACCCCTGGTGGAACCCCGCTTGTCACAGGCGCCCACTCTGAAACCTCGTCCGTACCATGAATGACTGGTGTTGCCTCCCTGTCAGGTATTTCTTGATCCATTGCTGTGCCTTTCCTGTTAGTGTTCCTGATCCTCTAGCTTTTGCAGTAACTCTTGTGAGGTACTGTGTCGAAGGCCTTCTTGCAGTCCAAATAGATATGCAGTCGATCACCGTCTCTCTCTGTTCTTGCTTCTGTACCTTGTCATAAAACCTAGTAGGTTAGTGACACAGGATTTTCCTTCACTGAAAACCGTGCTGGTTTGTCTTTTATTACACTTGTTTCTTTCCAGGTGCTTTCCACCACTCTCCTCCTGGGATCTTCTCCATGACCTAGCATACGATACTCGATAGTGATACAGGTCTGTAGATTTAGTGCCTCATGTCTGTCTCTTTTTTAAAAATTGGGACTACATTTGCCATTTTCCATACCTCAGAGGTTGCCGTTTCAAATGATGTGTTGAAGATCTTTGTTATGGTCTCACAATATCTTCTTCCCTCTGTTAAGGACCCATGGAGAGATGTTGTCTGGTCCCACCGCCTTTGAGGGGTCATGTCGATAGGCAGTTCTCACCTCCTCCTTGGTTATATGAACCTCATCCCATATTTTGCTTATACACTTGCTGATGCCACCCTCCCTCAGCTCTGATTTCCTGGAGTCCTAATGGTTTACTGTAATTACTCTTTTTCTTGTGTTGGCTCTGACATACCTCCCGGTCGTTTCTTGTGAATTCTCCCCATCACCCTTCCTCAGTCTTGATAATGGCCCTTGACTGTTGTTTTCCTCCTGATGTGGGTGCAACAGCTTCGGGTCTGTCTGGACTTTCGATGCTATGTCAGTTTGTTATTGCCGCTGAGCCTTCCCTTCTTATATGTGCATATTCGTTTCTGACTCTTCGGCTGATTTCTTTATTTTCATGAGAGTCTCTGTCTCTGTCCTTTTCCCATTTCTTGTACATAGTTTTTGCCTCCCTACACCTTTGGGTGAACAAGGACTCGTTCTGTTCTTCCATTATTTCTGTTTCCCTTTGAAACAAACCTCTCCTATGCCTCCTTGCATTTTGTCTGCCCACATAATCCATCATTTCTTGTGTTGGTTTTCCTGTCAGTTCCCTCTCCCACTGAATGTCTTGAAGAAGTTCCCAAGCCTGAGTAGTTACCCTTTTGTAGTTTGGTTTTTCCCACCTTATTCCTGCTGCTCTCTTCCACTTGGAGCTCAACTATGTAGTGAAGCCACAGAACCACATGATCACTAGTCCCAGGGGCCTTTCATAAATGATATCCTCGGATGTCAGAACTACTCAAGGTGAATAATGGTCCAGCTTGCTGTTCATCCTCTCCTCTCTCTTGGTAGTGTCTCTAACATGTTGATTGATGAGGTTTTCCAGTTACCACTCCATCATCTTGGCTCTCATGTTTCGGGACACCCCATGGGGATCCAGGTTTTCCCAGTCAATATCCTTGTGATTGTAATCACCATAACTTAGTAACTTTGCTCCCTGCCTGTGATGCTCTCCTGGCCATCTCGGCTCTAGTGTATCGACCATTAGCTTGTTGCTCTCATCGTATTCTTCTCGTGGCCTCCTTGCAGTTCTGTGGTGGGTTGTACATTACTGCATTTATCACCTTATGTCCCTCAGGACTGAATTGTTACCTACTAAGTAGTCCCTTTTCGCCCGTGCCATCCATTCTCTTCCCAATTTTCTCAAAATCCACTAGGTTTTTATATGAGCAGTGCAACTCCTCTCCCCTCTCCTCCCCTCTGTCTTTCTGAGGATTTGGTTACGGATAAAGATTGAAATCTGTTATGATTCTGGTGAGTTTTGTTTTGTTTCGTGAGTGCTTTATGCTGGGGATGTCTCTTTGATTCTTTCGTGCCCAACTCTAATACTTGTTTGTTATTCCATCTGCATTTGTATACCAACACCTTCAACTTCTTTTCTAAGACTGTGGTTTTGGGAGGTATATTGGAGTTTGGGGAGGAAGTGGGAAGAGACGGTAAGGAACTATGGGTTGTTGCTGTGGGGTGTAGTTTGTCAGTAGTGGGTGGTGGCATTGGAATGTGGCATGGGCGTTTTTGATTTAGGAGTGTTTGGTTGCACTGGGGTTTTGATGGTTGGGAGGCCTTCTATAGGAAGTTGTGAGGGAGGCTGTATTTGACTTCTTCCTGGGTCTGGGATTTCCTGTCTGTCTTCTCCATCCCTCTCTGTTCCTATTTCCTCCTGTGTGTGTTGTTGTGCTGGGGTGTGTGTGTGTGTAGTTTTGTTGTGTGTGTGTGTGTGTGTTGTGTGTGTGTGTGTGTGGTTAGTGTGTGTGTATGTATTTGTGTGTGTGTGTGTTGTGTGTTGCGTGTGTGTGGTGTTGTGTGTGTGTTGGTGTGTTCTGTGTGTGTGTATTGTTGTGTGTGTGTGGTTGTGTGTGTGTGTGTGGTGTGTGTGTGTGTGTGTGTGTGTGTGTGTGTGTGTGTTGTGTGTGTGTGTGGGTGTCGTGGTCCTTGACTGGGCCGCAATTTCTGTGACCTGACCCCCACTTCTCCTGGGGGCTTACCCACCCATACTTACAATGTGTGCCTTTAAAGCGGGTGTGTGTATGTGTGTATTCGTGTGTATTCGTGTGTATTGGGGAGTTATGAGGGGAGATACTGTTTAATACATACCAGTAATTTCTGGGTTTGTTAAAAAGTGGTTATTTGCTACTAGGGTCTAAAGCTTCTAGGAGTTGTCTGCCCTTTTGTGTGTATTGAGAGAGGGATGGTTAGGGGGGGGGGTAGATGGTGTCGGTTTTAAAGATCCGTTATACTCTTGTTCAACTGTCTTTCCTAGATATGCTACTCTCTCCACTTATGCCTCTGCTGGATTTAGTATCAATTATTGCTGGTTATTTCCTATTCCTTGTTCTAGTTGACTAGAGGACTTCCTAACTTCCTAAGTATTCTTACAACTAATAACTACTGTAATTGTTGCAGGAGTGAGTGACCAGATCTAACCCGATGAAAAACCTGCAACATGCAAAAAACCACAAAATTGTGATGATACTTGCGCTGGCAACGGGCGGCAGAGCCAGATCGATGACGACGTCGTCGTACGTATCCTTAAATCCCTATTTTGGGGGATCCTTCACCCGTGTTTTATTATAGCCACTGTGCTAAACATCCCCTCCCTCAGCGATTTCACTTTTCACTTATGTGTATACACTTCACATTAATGCAATTAATTTATATGTTTAAAGGGGCCCCAAAATTGTGTGACTCACTGTTTTAAACAGGGCCCACTGCTGCCACCCTTCCCTTCTTATTTCTTATTTTTCCTTTTCCCCTTTTTCGGGTGTGTGTGTTTTTTGGGGTTGGTGGCGACTGGCTGGCTCGCCCCGGGTGACTGCCTGGCTGACTGGCACTGGTTGACTGGTGACGGTGCTGGCACCGCTGACTGGGTGGCGGCTGATGGGTTTACTGGTGGCTGGCTGGCTGGCTGATTGCTACGGCTGGCGGGGTACTGGCTCACTGCTGAGCTGTCAAACACAAAAGATTTGAACTGATCAGAGCCCGAAATTTTTATGCCTTCCCTCCTGCCTTTTCTCCCCCTTCCCTTCGCCTTCCCACCTCCCCCCCTTCCTGCCTTCCCTCCGCCTTCCCTCCTGCCTTCCCCCTGCCCTTCCCCCCTCCTTCCCGCCTGCCTTCCCCCCTGCCTTCCTCCTGCCTTCCTCCTGCCTTCCCTACTGCCTTCCTCCTGCCTCCCCCCGCCTTCCCAACTGCCTTTCCCCCCTGCCCTTTAAACATACCCTTTCCCCCCTCCTTCCTCCTGCCTTCCCTTCCGCCTTTCCCCCCTCCCTTCCCCCCCTGCCTTCCCCCTGCCTTCCACCTGCCTTCCCACATGCCCTTTCCCCCGCCTTCCTTCCTGCCTTCCTCCGCCTCCCTCCTGCCTTCCCCCTCCCTTCCCCCCGCTTCCCCCATGCCTTCGCACATGCCTTTCCCTTTCCCGCCCTTTCCCCCCTGCCTTCCCTCCTTTTCCCTTTCCCCCCTGCCGTCCCCCCTGCCTTCCCCTATGCCTTCCTTCCTGCCTTCCCTCCTCCTTCCCTCCGGCCTTCCCCCCCTGTTTTCCCAATCCTTCTTTTCCCGCCTTTCCCCCTGCCTTTTACATCCTTCCTCCTGCATTCCCTCCTGCCTTCCCCCCTGCCTTCCCTCCCGCCTTCCCCCCTGCCTTCCCCCTGCCTTCCCCCCCTGCCTTCCCCTGTCTTTTTTCCCGCCTTTCCCCCCTGCCTTCCCCCCCTACCCTTTCCCTCCTGTCTTCCCCCCTGCCTTCCTCCCGCCTTCCCCCTTTCCTTCCCACCTGCCTTCCTTCCTCCTTCCCCCCCTGCCCCCCCCTCCCCTTCCCCCCCACTTCCCTCCCCCCTTCCCTCCTGCCTTCCCCCTGCCTTTTCCCTCCCACTTCCCTCCTGCGTTCCCCCCCCGCCTTCCCTCCCGCCTTCCCTCCTGCCTTCCTCCTGCCTTCTCTCCTGCCTTCCCCCCTCCCTCCCCCCTGCCTTCCCCCCTGCCTTCCCACCTGCGTTCCCCCCTGCCTTTTCCCTTTTGTCTTCCCCCCCTGCCTTCCCACATGACTTTCCTTCTGCTTTCCCCCTTTCCTTCCCTCCCCGCCTTCCCCCCTGCCCCCCTCCTACCTTCCCCCTGCCTTCCCCTCCTTCTTTTCCCCCTGCCTTCCCACCTGCCCCTTTCCCCCTGCCTTCCCCCCTGCCTTTCCCCCCTGCCTTCCCATGCCTTCCCCCCTGCTTCCCTCCCCGCCTTCCCCCTGTCTTCCCTCCTGCCTTCCCTTCTGCCTCCCCCCCGCCTTCCCTCCTGCCTTCCCCCTGCCTTTCCCCCACCTTCTTCCTGCCTTCCCGCTGCCCTTCCCCCCCGCCTTCCCCCTCCTTCCCCCCTGCCTTCACTCCCCGCCTTCCCCCTTTTCCTTCCCACCCCCTTCCCCCCTGCCTTCCCCCCGCCTTCCCCTACCCCCTCCTTTTTTTCCCTCCTGCCTTCCCCCCTGCCTTCCCTTTTGTCTTCCCCCCTGCCCTTTCCCAATGACTTTCCTTCTGCCCTTTCCCCCTGCCCTTCCCTCCTGCCTTCCCTTCCCCGCCTTCCCTCTACCTTCCCCCTCCTTCCCCCCTGTTTCCCCCCCTGCCTTCCCCCCTTCCTTCCCCCTGCCTTCCCTCCTGCCTTTCCCCCCTGCCTTCCCACCTGCCTTCCCACCTCCTTCCCCCTGCCTTTCCCCCTTCTTTCTCCGCCTTCCCTTCTGCCCTTCCCCCCCCCTTCCCCCCTGCTTCCCCCCTGCCTTCCCCCCTACCCTTTTCTCCGCCTTCCCCGCTGCCCTTCCCTCCCCCCTTCCCCCCTGCCTTCCCCCTCCTTTCCCCCTGCCTTCCCCCTTTCCTTCCACCTCCTTTCCCCCCTGCCTTCCCTTCTGCCTTCCTCCTACCTTCCCCCTTTCCCCTTTTCCCCTGCCTTCCCCCCTGCCCCCCTTCGCCCTTTCCCCCCTCCCTTCCCCTTTTCCTTTCCCCCTGCCTTCCCTCCCCCTTCCTCCTGCCTTCCCTCCTGTTCCCTCCCGCCTTCCCTCCGCCTTCCCTCCCACCTTCCCCCCTGCCTTCCCTCCTCCCTTTCCCCCCTCCTTCCCCCCCTGCCTTCCCCCCCCCCTTTCCCCTCCTGCCTTTTCCTCCTGCCCTCCCCCCTGCCTTCCCTCCTACCTTCTCTCCTGCCTTCCCCCTACCTTCCCTCCTGCCTTCCCTCCTTCTCCCTCCTGCCTTCCCTTCTGCCCTTTCCCCCTTTCCTTCCCTCCTGCCTTCCCCCCCCTGCCTTTCCCCCCACCTTTCCCCCCTGCCTTCCCTCCCGCCTTCCCTCCCGCCTTCCCCCCGCCTTCCCTCCCGCCTTCCCCCCCTTCCCACCCGCTTCCCCACCTGCCTTCCCCCCTGCCTTCCCCCCTGCCTTCCCTCCTACCTTCCCTCCTGTCTTTCCCCTGCCTTCCCCCCGCCTTCCCTCCGCCCCCCCTCCTGCCTTCCCTCCTCCTTTCCCCCCTGCCTTCCCCCTGCTTCCCCCCCCCTTCCCCCCCTGCCTTCCCCCTGCCTTCCCTATGCCTCCCCCTGCCTTCCCCCTATTTTCTCCTGCCTTCCCTCCTACCTTTCCCCCTGCCCTTCCCCCCTGCCTTCCCCCCTGCTTTTTCCCCCCTGCCCTTTCCCCCCTGCCTTTTCCCCCTCCTTCCCCCCCTCCTACCCCCCTCCTTCCCTCCTGCCTTCCCCCCCCTTCCCACCCGCCTTCCCCCCTGCCCTTCCTCCTGCCCCTCCTGCCTTCCCACCTGCCTTCCCCCCTGCCTTTCCCTCCTGCCTTCCCCTGCCTTCCCCCCCCCCCCTCTTGCCCTTTTTTCCATCTTCTTCTCCTGCCTTCCTCCCACCTTTCCCCCCTACCTTCCCCCTCCTTCCCCCCCTGCCTTCCGCCTTTCCCCACCTTCCCAAGCCTTCCTCCTACCCTTTCCCTCCCGCCTCCCTCCTGCTTCCCTCCTCCTTTCCTCCTGCCTTCCCCCGCCTTCCCCCCGCGTTCCCTCCTCCTTCCCTCCTGCCTTCCCTCCCGCCTTTACTCCTACCTTCCCTCCGCCTTCCCTCCTGCCTTCCCCCCCTTCCCTCCTGTCTTTCCCCCCTGCCTTCCCCCCCTACGTTCCCTCCTATTCCCTCCTGCTTCCCCCTCCCCTTTTCCCCCTGCCCCCCTCCCCGCCTTTCCCCCCTGCCTTCCCCCCTGCCTTCCCCCTGCCTTCCCCCACCTTCCCTCCCGCCCTTTCCCCCCTCCCTTTCCCCCCTACCTTCCCTCCTCCTTCCCCCCCCCGCTTCCCTCCGCCTTTCCCCCCTACCTTTCCCCCTGCCTTCCTCCGCCTTCCTCCTACCTTTCCCTCCCGCCTTCCCCCCCCTGCCTTCCCCCCTGCCTACCCCCCTACCTTCCTCCCCCCCCCTGCCTTCCCCCCTGCCTTCCTCCTGCCTTCCCCCCCTTCCCCCTCCCTTCCCCCTGCCTTCCCCCTGCCTTCCCTCCTGCCTTTCCCCCCTGCCTTCCCTCCTGCCCTCCCTCCCGCCTTCCCTCCTATTTGTCCCGCCTTCCTCCTACCTTTCCCCCCTACCTTCCCCCCTACCCTTCCCTCCCGCCTTCCTGCCTTTTTTTCTACCTTCCCACCCATTCCCCCTACCTTCCCTCCTGCCTTCCCCCTGCCCTTCCCTCCCGCCCTTTCCCCTTTTAAAAAATTTCCCTCCTGCCTTCCCCCCTGCCTTCACTCCTACCTTCCCCCTGCCTTCCCTCCTGCCTTCTCTCCTACCCTTCCCCTTTTTTCTTCCCTCCCGCCTTCCTCCACTTCCCTCCCACCCTTTCCCCCCTGCCCTTTGTCCTGCCCTTCCCACCCGCCTTCCCCCCTGCTTCCCCCCTGCCTTCCCCCTGCCTTTCCCCCCCTGCCTTCCCTCCTACCTTCCCTCCGCCTCCCCTCCCGCCTTCCCCCCCAAAATTCCCTCCTGCCTTCCCTCCTGCCTTCCCCCCTGCTTCCCCTCCTACCTTCCCATGCCCCCTTTCCCCCTGCCCTTTCCCCTCCTCCCCTTCCCCCCTGCCTTCCCCCTGCCTTCCTCCTACCTTCCCTCCTGTCTTCCCCCCCTTTTCCCTTCCCCCCTACCTTCCCTCCTACCTTCCCCCCTGCCCTTCCCTTTTGCCTTTTCCACCCCGCCTTCCCACCTGCCTTCCCACCTGCCTTCCCTCCTGCCTTCCCCCCTGCCTTCCCCCCCTGCCTTTCCTCCTACCTTTCCCCTTCCTTCCCCCCCCCCGCCTTCCCTCCTGCCCTTTCCCCCCGCCTTCCCACCTGCCTTCCCTTTAACCCTTCCCCCGCCTTTCCCCCCTGCCTTTCCCCCTACCCTTTGCTCCTCCTTCCCTCCTGCCTTTCCCCCCCCTCCTTCTTTTTGCCCTTTCCCCCCCTACTTCCCTCCGCCTTCCCCCTGCCTTTTTCCCCCTGCCTTCCTCCCGTCTTACCCCCTGCCTTCCCCCCCTCCTTCCCCCTACCTTCCATCCTGTTCCCTCCTCCTTCCCCCCTGCCTTCCCCCCTCCTTCCCACCCGCCTTCCCCCCTGTCTTTCCCTCCTGCCTTTCCCCCCGCCTTCCCCCCTACCTTCCTTGCCTTTCCCCCTTGCCTTCCCCCTGCCCTCCTCCCTGCCCTTCCTCCTGCCTTCCCCCCCTGCCCTTCCCCCCCTGCCCTTCCCTCCTGCCTTCCCCCCCCTGCCTTCTCATCCTTCCCCCTCCTTCCCTCCCCTTCCTTCCCGCCTTTCCTCCACCTTCCCCCTTTTCCTTCCCTCCGCCCTTCCCTCCTGCCTTCCCTTTTCCCCCCCTCCCACCTTCCCTCCTGCCTTCGATCCTGCCTCCCACCTGCCCTTTCCCTCATTCTTCCCTCCTGCCTTCCCCTCCGCCTTCCCCCACCTTCCATCCGCCCTTTCCCCCCTGCCTTCCCTCCTACCTTCCCTCCGCCTTCCCTCCTGCCCTTCCCTCCTACCTTCCTTTCCCGCCTTTCCCCCCGCTTTCGCTCCTGCCATCCCCCCGGGCCTTCCCCCCTGCCTTCCCCTTTTAACTTCCCCCCTGCCTTCCCTCCCGCCTTTCTCCTACCCTTCCCCCCTGCCCTTCCCTCCTGCCTTCCCCCCCCTGCCCTTTCCTCCTGCCTTCCCTCCTACCTTCCCTCCTGCCTTCCCCCCTGCCTTCCCACCTGCCTTCCCCCCTGCCCTTTCCCCCCTGCCTTCCCTCCTGCCTTCTCTCCCGCCTTTCCTCCTACCTTCCCTCCTGCCCTTCACTCCTGCCTTCCCTCCTGCTTTCCCCCCGCCTTCCCACCTGCCTTTCCCTTCATCTTCCCCCCTGCCTTTCCCGCCTTTCCTGCTACCTTCCCAACCGCCCTTTCCCCCCATCTTCCCTTTTTCCCTTTCCCCCCTCCTTCCACCGCCTTCCCCCTGCCTTCCCCCCTCTCCCTCCTGCCTTCCCTCCCGCCTTCCCACCCCCTTCCCACCCGTCTTCCCGCCTACCTTCCCTCCGCCTTCCCCCCTGCCTTCCACCCGCCTTCCCCCCTACCTTCCTCCTGCCTTCCTCCTGCCTTCCGTCCTGCCTTCCCCCCTGCCTTCCCGCCCACTTTCCTTCTTGGCCTTCCCTCCTGTTTTCCCGCCTTTTCCCCCCCCCCCCGCCTTCCCACTGCCCTTTCCCCCCTACCTTCCCCCTTGCCTTCCCTCCCGCCTTCCCCCCTGCCTTTCCCCCCCTGCCTTTCCCCCCATTTCCCGCCACCTTCCCTCCTGCCCTTCCCACCCGCCCCTTCATCCTTTTTCCCTCCTGCCTTCCCCCCTTGCCTTCCCTCCGCCTTCCCACCGCCTTCCCACCTGCCCCTGCCTCCTTTCCCTCCCGCCTTCCCTCCTGCCTTCACAAAATGCCTTCCCCCACCTTCCTCCTGCCTTTCCCCCCTGCCCCTTTCCCCCCTGCCTTCCCCCCTGCCTTCCCCCCTACCTTCCTTCTTGCCCTTTCCCCCCTGCCTTCCCTCCTGCCTTTCCCCCCTGCCTTCCCCCCGCCTTCCCGCCTAAACCCTTCCCTTGCCTTTCCCCCCTGCCTTCCCTCCTGCCCTTTCCCACCTGCGGGTTTTCCGCCTACCTTCCACCTGCCCTTCCCCCCTACCTTCCCCCCTGCCTTCCCTTACCTTTTCCCCTTGCCTTCCCCTGCCTTCCCTCCTCCTTCCCTCCTGCCCCCCCACCCCGCCTTCCCCCCTACCTTCCCCCAAACCTTTTTCTCCTGCCCTTCCTCCTGCCTTCCCTCCTGCCTTCCCCCCTGCCTTCCCCCCTACCTTCCCGCCCACCCTTCCCTCCCCGCCCCTTTCCCCCCTACCTTCCTCTTGCCTTCCCCCCTGCCTTCCCTCCCACCTTCCCCCCTGCCTTCCCCCCTGCCTTCCCCCCTACCTTCCCGCCTACCTTCCCTCCTGCCTTCCTGTACCTTCCCCCCGCCTTTCCCCCCCTACCTTCCCTCCCACCTTCCCGCCCACCTTCCCCCCCTCCTTCCCGCCTACCTTCCCCCCTACCTTCCCTCCTCATTCCCTCCTCCTTCCCTCTTTCCCTTCCCCCCGCTTCCCTCCTACCTTCCCCCTGCCTTCCCCCCTGCTTCCCCCCTACCTTCCCCCCTACATTCCCCCCGCCTTCCCTCGTACCTTCCCCCTGCCTTCCCCCCTGCCCTTCCCCCTACCTTCCCCCCTACCTTTTCCCCCCCCACCTTCCCCCTGCCTTCCCCCCTACCTTCCCGCCTCCTTCCGCCCCACCTTCCCCCCTGTCTTTCCCCCCACCTTCCCCGCCCCACCTTTCCCCCTGCCTTCCCCCCTACCTTCCCCCCTACCTTCCCCCCCTACCTTCCCCCCTACCTTCCCACCACCTTCCCTCCTACCTTCACACCTACCTTCCCGCCTACCTTCCCGCCTACCTTCCCCCCCACTTCCCACCCCCTTCCCCCCTACCTTCCCACCCACCTTCCACCTACCTTCCCTCCCACCTTCTCACCTACCTTCCCTCCTACCTTCCCACCTACCCTTCCCCCCCTGCCTTCCCACCTACCTTCCCCCCTCCCTTTCCCCCCCTACCTTTCCCCCCTACTTCCCCCCTACCCTTTCCCCCTACCCTTCCACCTACCTTCCCTCCTACCTTCCCACCTACCTTCCCTCCTGCCTTCCCCCCTACCTTCCACCTACCTTCCCCCCTCCTTTAACCCTACCTTCCCACCTACCTTTCCCCCCTACCTTCCCCCCCACCTTTCCCCCCCCTACCTTTCCCCCCGCCTTCCACCTCCTTCCCCCCCTACCTTCCCACCTACCTTCCCACCTACCTTCCCCCCCCTACCTTCCCCCCCCTTCCCGCCCACCTTCCCACCTACCTTCCCTCCTACCTTCCCACTACCTTTTTTCCTGCCTTCCCTCCCCTTCCCCCCTACCTTCCCACCTACCCTTTCCCCCCCTGCCTTTCCCCTACCTTCCCCCTACCTTTTCCCCTACCTTCCCCCCTCCTTTCCCACCTACCTTTCCCCCCTACCTCCCCCTACCCTTTCCCCCCTACCTTCCCCCCTACCCTTCCCACCTACCTTCCCCCCTGCCCCTTCCCCCCTACCTTCCCCCCCTACCTTCCCCCTACCTTTACACCTACCTTCCCCCCTACCCTTTCCCCCCTACCTCCTCCACCTTCCCGCCTACCTTCCCCCCTGCCTTCCCACCTACCTCCCCCCTACTTCCCCCCTGCCCCTTCCTCCACCTTCCCGCCCACCTTCCCACCTACTTCCCTCCTACCTTTCCCCCTACCTTCCCCCTACCCTTTCCCCCCTCCTTCCCTCCACCTTCCTCCTACCTTCCCCCCCTCCTTCCCCCCTCCTTCCCTCCTACCTTTCCCCCCTTCCTTCCCTCCTGCCTTCCCCCCACCTTCCCCCTACCTTTTCCCCCCTACCTTCCCTCCTACTTCCCCTCCTATTCCCCCCTACCCTTTCCCCCCACCTTCCCACCTCCTTCCCTCCTGCCCTTCCCCCCACCTTTTCCCCCCTACCTTCCCACCCACCTTCCCTCCCACCTTCCCCCCTACCTTCCCCCTACCTTTCCCCCTGCCTTTTCCCCCCTACCTTCCCCCCTACCTTCCCCCACCTTCCCACCTACCTTCCCACCTACCTTTTCCCCCCTACCCTTCCCCCTACCCCCCACCTACCTTCCCCCGCCTTCCTCCACCTTCCCCCCCACCTCCCTCCTACCCTTTCCCCCCACCTTCCCACACCTTTCCCTCCTGCCTTCCCTCCTACCTTCCCCCCTACCTTCCCACCCACCTTCCCTCCTGCCCTCCCTCCTACCTTTCCCCCCTACCTTCCCACCTACCTTTTCCCCCCTACCTTCCCCCCACCTTCCCCCCTACCTTCCTCCTGCCTTTCCCCCCTACCCTTTCCCCCTACCTTCCCCCCTACCTTCCCTCCCACCCTTTCCCCCCTACCCCCCCTCCTGCCTTCCCCCTCCTTCCCCCCTATTCCCACCACCTTTCCCTTTTTGCCTTCCCACCCACCTTCCCCCCACCTTCCCACCCCCCTTCCCACCTACCTTCCCACCTACCTTCCCTCCCGCCTTCCCCCACCTTTCCCCCTACCTTCCCCCACCTTCCCACCTTCCCCTTCCCCCCTACCTTTCCCCCGACCTTCCCCCCTACCTTCCCTCCTGCCTTCCCCCCTACCTTCCCACCCACCTTCCCGCCTACCTTCCCCCCCTAACCTTCCCCCCCTACCTTCCCTCCTACCTTCCCCCCTCCTTTCCTTTTTACCCTTCCCCCCTACCTTTCCC
>NC_069441.1:15016285-15023785 GCF_026875155.1 Cherax quadricarinatus
ACTCATGTATCAATGTTACTCATGTATCACTGTTACACATGTATCACTGTTACTCATGATCACTGTTACTCATGTATCACTGTTACTCATGTATCACTTTTTCATGTATCACTGTTACTCATGTATCACTGTTACACATGTATCACTGTTACTCATGTATCACTGTTACTCATGTATCACTGTTACTCATGTATCACTGGGTTTCTCATGTATCACTGTTACTCATGTATCACTGTTATCATGTATCACTGTTTCTCATGTATCACTGTTACTCATGTATCACTGTTACTCATGTATCACTGTTTTCTCATGTATCAATGTTACACATGTATCACTGTTATCATGTATCACTGTTACTCATGTATCACTGTTAAATCATGTATCACTGTTACTCATGTATCACTGTTACTCATGTATCACTGTTACTCATGTATCCACTGTTACACATGTATCACTGTTATCATGTATCACTGTTACTCATGTATCACTGTTACTCATGTATCACTGTTACTCATGTATCACTGTTACTCATGGGATCACTGTTACCATGTATCACTGTTACTCATGTATCACTGGGTTTCTATGTATCACTGTTACTCATGTATCACTGTTATCATGTATCATGTTACTCATGTATCACTGTTACTCATGTTTCACTGTTACTCATGTATCACTGTTACTCATGTATCACTGTTACTCATGTATTCACTGTTACTCATGTATCACTGTTACTCATGTATCACTGTTACTCATGTATCACTGTTATCATGTATCACTGTTACTATGTATCACTGTTACTCATGTATCACTGTTACTCATGTATCACTGTTACACATGTATCACTGTTATCATGTATCACTGTTATCAGTATCACTGTTACTCATGTATCACTGTTACTCATGTATCACTGTTACTCATGTATCACTGTTACACATGTATCACTGTTACTCATGTTTTCACTGTTATCATGTATCACTGTTACTCATGTTTTCATGTTATCATGTTTCACTGTTACTCATGTATCCTGTTACTCATGTATCACTGTTACTCATGTATCACTGTTACTCATGTATCACTGTTACTCATGTATCACTGTTACTCATGTATCACTGTTACTCATGTATCACTGTTACTCATGTATCACTGTTACACATGTATCACTGTTACACAAAGTATCACTGTTAATTATGTATCATGTTACTCATGTATCACTGTTACTCATGATCACTGTTACTCATGTATCACTGTTACTCATGTATTTACTGGGTTTCACATGTATCACTGTTTACTCATGTATCACTGTTACTAAGTATCATGTTACTCATGTATCACTGTTACTCATGTATCACTGTTACTCCCTGTATCACTGTTTCTCATGTATCACTGTTACACATGTATCACTGTTTTCTCATGTATCACTTGTTACTCATGTATCACTGTTACTCATGTATCACTGTTACTCATGTATCACTGTTACTCATGTATCACTGTTACTCATGTATCACTGTTACTCATGTATCACTGTTACTCATGTATCACTGTTACTCAAAGTATCAACTGTTATCATGTATCACTGTTTACTCATTATCACTGTTACTCATGTATCACTGTTACTCATGTATCACTGTTACTCATGTATCACTGTTACTCATGTATCACTGTTACACTATCACTCATAATCCTATATCCAACACTTCTGTCTGTCATCTACCTCCTCCAATCATTCACCTTCATCATTCACTTCTCTCCATCATCACTTCTCTCCATAAGTCCCCTCAATCTATCATTTTACTTCCCTCCATTTTTCACTTCCATCCATCATTCATTCACTCCATCATTCACTTCCCTCCCTCGTTCACTTCTCTCCATCATTCACTTCCCTCCATCATTCGCTCCACTCGTCATTCACTTCCCACCATCATTCACTTCTCTCCATCATTCACTTCTCTCCATAATTCTCCTCCCTCCATCATTCACTTCCCCCTACCATTCACTTCCCTCCATCATTCACTTCCTTCCATCATTCACGTCCCTCCATCATGCACTTCCCTCCATCATTCACTCCCCTCATCATTCACTTCTCTCCATAATTCTCCTCCCTCCGTCATTCATTTCCCTCCATCATTCACTTCCCTCCATCATTCACTTCCCTCCCCTCATTCACTTCCCTCCACAATTCATTCTCTCCATAATTCTCCTCTCTCCATCATTTTACTTCCCTCCATCATTCACTTCCCTCCATCATTCACTTCCCTCCATCATTCACTTCCCTCCATCATTCATTCCCTCTATCATTCACTTCCCTCCATCATTCACTTTTCTCCATAATTCTCCTCCCCCCATCATTTACTTCCCTCCATCACTCACTTCCCTCTCATTCACTTCCCTCCATTTATTCACTTCCTCCATCATTCACTTCTCTCCATAATTCTCCTCCCCCCATCATTCACTTCCCTCCATCATTCACTTCCCCCCATCATTCACTTCCCGCCATCATTCACTTCCCTCTATCATTCACTTCTCTCCATAATTCTCCTCCCTCCATCATTACATTCCCTCTATCATTCACTTCTCTCCATCATTCACTTCCCCATTATTTTACTTCCCTCCATCATTCACTTCTCTCCAAACATTCACTTCCCTCTATCATTCACTTCTCTCCATCATTCACTTCCCTCCATTATTCACTTCCTCCATTATTCACGTCCCTCCATTATTCACTTCCCCTTCATCATTCACTTCCTCCATTATTCACGTCTCCATTATTTACTTCCCTCCATTATTCTTGTACCTTCCCTCAACCACCTATTTCACCCTTGTCATCATAATTACAGTTTAATTAATATAGTGAATTTACAAGGAGTTTCCATGTGTGTGTGTGTGTGTGTGTGTGTGTGTGTGTGTGTGTGTGTTGTGTGTGTGTGTGGTGAGTGTGTGTGTGTGTGGTGTGTGGTGTGGTGTGTGTGTGTGTGTGTGTGTGTGTGTGTGTGTGTGGTGTGTGTTTTGTGTATGTGTGGTGTGTGTGTGTGTGTTTTGTGTGTGTGTATGTGTGTATGTGTGTGTGGTGTGTGTGTATGTGTGTGTGTGTGTGTTTTGTGTGTGTGTGCGTGTGTATGTGTACTCACCTATTTGTGGTGTGTGTGTGTGTGTGTGTGTGTGTGGGGTGTGTGTGTGTGTGTGTGTGTGTGTGTGTGTGTGTGTATGTGTGTGTGTGTGTGTGTGTGTGTGTGTGTGTATGTGTGTGTGTGTGTGTGTGTGTGTGTGTGTATGTGTGTGTGTGTGTGTGTGTGTGGGTGTGTGTACTCACCTATTTGTACTCACCTATTTGTGGTTGCAGGGGTCGAGTCACAGCTCCTGGCCCCGCCTCTTCGCTGATTGCTACTAGGTCCTCTCTCTCCCTGCCCCATGAGCTCTATCATACCTCGCCTTAAAACTATGTATGGTTCCTGCCTCCACCAACATCACTTTCTAGGCTATTCCACGGCCTGACTACTCTATGACTGAAGAAATACTTCCTAACATCCCTTTGATTCATCTGAGTCTTCAACTTCCAATTGTGACCTCTTGTGTCTGTGTCCCATCTCTGGAACATCCCGTCTTTGTCCACCTCGTCTATTCCGCGCAGTATTTTTATATGTCGTTATCATGTCTCCCCTGACCCTCCTGGCCTCCAGTGTCGTCAGGCCGATTTCCCTCAACCTTTCTTCATAGGACAATCCCCGTAGCTCTGGGACTAGTCTTGTTGCAAACCTTTGCACTTTCTCTAATTTCTTGACGTGCTTGACTAGGTGTGGATTCCAAACTGGTGCTGCATACTCCAGTATGGGCCTGACGTAGATGGTGTACAGAGTCTTAAACGAATCCTTACTGAGGTATCGGAACGCTATCCGTAGGTTTGCCAGGCGCCCGTATGCTGCAGCAGTTATCTGATTGATGTGCGCCTCAGGAGATATGCTCGGTGTTATACTCACCCCCAGATCTTTTTCCTTTAGTGAGGTTTGCAGTCTTTGGCCATCTAAACTATATTGTGTCTGCGGTCTTCTTTGCCCTTCCCCAATCTTCATGACTTTGCATTTGGCAGGGTTAAATTCAAGGAGCCAGTTGCTGGACCAGGCTTGTAGCCTGTCCAGATCTCTTTGTAGTCCTGCCTGATCCTCGTCCGATTCGATTCTTCTCATTAACTTCACATCGTCTGCAAACAAGGACACTTCTGAGTCTATCCCTTCCGTTATGTCGTTCACGTATACCAAGAACAGCACAGGTCCTAGGACTGACCCCTGTGGAACCCGCTTGTCACAGGCGCCCACTCTGACACCTCGTCGCGTACCATGACTCGTTGTTTCCTCCCTGTCAGGTATTCTCTGATCCATTGCAGGGCCTTTCCTGTTATGTGTGCCTGGTCCTCTAGCTTTTGCAGTAACCTCTTGTGAGGAACTGTGTCGAAAGCCTTCTTGCAGTCCAAAAATACGCAGTCGATCCACCCCTCTCTCTCTTGTCTTACTTCTGTCACCTTGTCATAAAACTCTAGTAGGTTTGTGACACAGGATTTTCCTTCCCTGAAACCATGCTGGTTGTCAATTATACACTTGTTTCTTTCCAGGTGCCCCACCACTCTCCTCCTGATGATCTTCTCCATGACCTTGCATACTATACACGTTAGAGATACAGGTCTGTAGTTTAGTGCCTCATGTCTGTCTCCCTTTTTAAAAATTGGGACTACATTTGCCATTTTCCATACCTCAGGGAGTTGCCCAGTTTCAAATGATGTGTTGAAGATCTTTGTTAATGGCTCACACAATATCTCTGCTCCCTCTTTAAGGACCCATGGAGAGATGTTGTCTGGTCCCACCGCCTTTGAGGTGTCAAGTTCGCATAGCAGCTTCTTCACCTCCTCCTTGGTTATATGTACCTCATCCAGCACTTGCTGGTGTGCCCCCCTGTTCTGATTTCTTGGAGTCCTACTGTGTGTGTGTGTGTGTGTGTGTGTGTGTGTGTGTGTGTGTGTGTGTGTGTGTGTGTGTGTGTTAGAAAATACAAAGATTTACTGGGAGCGAAGGAAGCGGGAGAGGTAGGAAGAGGGAGGGAGTTTTGAGAGGAAGAGGAGAGTTAGGAAGAGGGGAGGGACAGAGGATGTGCTAGCTGGAGGCTGACTCATAAAGATGTAAACATGGCATGAGATGAGGGAGAGACATCACCATGTACATTCTGGCCTCAGCCTCCCCCGCTGCTCCGGGAATGTGTCTTACCTATGTGTCGGTGTGTTTGTTGTCTGTGTGTCAGGAGTCGCTTGTGTGTGTGTCCCTCACACTCACATGTAAGATACAGTATTTATGTGCCGTGTACATGTATGTGCCTGCATGTATGTATCTTCGTGTGCCTACTTACGTGCGCATCACTATGCCTGTGTCTGTCAGTCAGTGTCCTACTGTGCAGGAAGCATAACTTTCAATAAGTGGATAATTATCCAGTCATGGATATGTCTACTCAACAATGGAAGTCTTAAATATAATTGCATATTAAGTCACATTAATAAGGTTATTAATATATTATGGTTGTGTTTACAACGTTAGTCCCTCAAGTTTGATTACGACTCCACAAGTTTCTGTTTGAAAACAACACAAAAATATATTCAATTTATTCTCCCTCTACTGATATATTGAAAAATAATTCTGGACTTTTATTTATTAAATAATTTAACCTATAAATTAAACTTTACATTAAGTATCATAGCGTACAACACGCTCCATTAACATACAAAATATTTCATCAAAGTATTACCAATCAAAATATATATTTCTTTATATACAAAAAAATTCTCACCAATAATTCCACAAATCCAGAAAGATAAAACGTATATTAACATAACTCCCACAAATCACTGTTATACATATAAAAGGTATATGACTTTCGGCGAATATACACTGAGAATATACTTCAATTCCTTTTGATAAGGATTAAAATATCCTTCACCGTTACTTTTGGTTGTCTTAATGACCTTTGTGTAATCGATAGACTTTAATACAAATTAACAAACCAACCCATAAATCCCACGTTCGTAACACTTATAATAATATCAGTAATGGACGATTTTCATTAATGTTGCAACACTTGATCGTTTTAGACTTCACTTGCGAAAGTAATGACAATGAAAGAAATGCATGTCTTGGAGATTTGAATGAGTCAAGAGATAATGAGCTTTTTTAAATGCTCCAGGGAAGCCAATGGGCTCCTTGGAATTAGAGGGTTATTAGGAGCCAGAGGTCTGGTAGACCACTGGAGAAAAGAGGGCTCCTGTTCCACTAGAGAGCTAGGGGCTTCAATAGAAGCCAGGGGCCAAGAGGTCACTAAGGAGAAAGTGGATTTGTGAACCATAAGGTGGGCTTTTGGACCACTGGGGGTCCAGGGGGGCCACTAGAGACCAAAGGTTGATGTTTCACTGGGAGCCAGGTTCTGGTGGACCACGAAGGGCCACGGGGCCATGGTTACGGTTGGGAAAAAGCATAATGGGGGCAGTTTCCATGCACAAAAACACCCTCTCTCGCGCTTCTGAGGCTGGCCGGTGCCGCCCCAAACCCCCAAGAATTATATTTCTCCCCCCGGCTTTTGTTGTTTCCCCCCCCAGATGGAATTTAAATTTCGAACACCTCCCGGTAAATTTTCCAGCAGGTTGACAGCAGCAGAGCCTCGCCCCCGCGATTAATGAGGATTCTTGCTGGGCTCTGGAACAAACGCCGGGCCCTCCTCACCCCTCTTTTTAAGCATCTCAGATCCTCTTTAACTAGTGAATTCCCCTCTGCAAAATTTTTCAACTTACTTTTCCGCTGCCCCCGTCTCTGTTGAAGTGGGTCACATACCCAACCTCATTCCCCCTTTCTGCAGTGCCAAGCATGCTCCTTTATCCCCAGTTTTTTCCTGCATCAACTCAAACCCCCACCTACGACCCCCCCCTCCTTCAGCAAAGGTAAAACCCCCCTTCTGTTTTACCCCCGTTATTTTTCCTAATGATTTTTCCCCAGACCTGTTTTGCCCGGCGTTGAACCAGATTTATATTCATTGCAGTTCCCGTGTTTTCTATCAAATTTCGTTACTGGGGTTTAGCATTGTCGCAGCAAAAAAACGGACCGGGTAAGGCAGGATCTGCATCTTTCCTGTAAAATTTAAAAACCCCCGACGAAGGCCCAAGGCCACTCTAGGAAAAGGGAGCGAAAAGTACCCTTTGGGCTGGGGGATGAGGGGGGTAGGTGCGTTGTTTAGACAGTGTGGGTAGAGAAGGTAATAAGTTGTAGCCTGGCCTTACCGCCCCCTGTCAACCCAACAGTAATTCACGACCTTCCGAGTGAGCGAGAGTGAGGGAGGGAGAGAGCAAGGAGAGAGGGGAGAGAGAGATAGAAAGAGGGAGAAGTGGGAGGGAGGAGCCTGTATGAGGGAAGTGATTAAAAGAAAATTAGGAGTCAAGAAATTGGGAACTGGCGCGTCTTTGTAGTGTTTTTGTGTGTGTGT
>NC_069441.1:15026285-15058785 GCF_026875155.1 Cherax quadricarinatus
TTCTTTTCACGTGTTCTCTTTCGATGCTCCAGAATGTGTCAAGATCTGTTTTTTATATTTACATTTTATATATTATACAGTACCTGATAATGGAACAGAATTTACCCGAAAACTAGTGGTAAATAAGTAATGTTTAGGGCAGCCATGCTGATGTTCACCATTCCTATCTGACTTACCTTCCCACGGAATTTGTAAAATTGCTTTACGTACAGAAAAAGACCCTTTGGGGAGTGAGGGTGGAAGATGGGGTGCATTAAGGACACCACTGTGAGAGAAGCGTCAAGAGGAGAAAGGAAACTTCCAGGTTTAACCCAGTTGATGGGTGTTCTGGAGTGCCTATTATGTTAAGTTTTAGTGTCGAGCAGGTCATGACTCAGTGCCAGCAGGTCATGACACAGTGCCAGCAGGTCATGACTCAGTGCCAGCAGGTCATGACACAGTGCCAGCAGGTCATGACACAGTGCCAGCAGGTCATGACTCTGTGCCAGCAGGTCATGACACAGTGCCAGCAGGTCATGACTCTGTGCCAGCAGGTCATGACACAGTGCCAGCAGGCGGCACTGATCGTAACGATGACACTCACCTCATAATATCTGGAGTTACGATAATTTTTGATTTTGCAATAAAGGGAAAAAAATGAAGCTGTTAATAAGTCAGTGGGGAAGATTTTACTGACTATATGTAGACAGGAATAGTTGAAAAAGCAGAAAGTTGCTAGAAGAGATTGTAAGTCCAGTGTGATCATCAGATCATTTCGTCAGGGTGGGAATCACTTGGTGATTCACTCTGTTATAGAATGACTCATCTGTGACGTGATCTTGCCATCCAGTGCTGAATATTCAAAACAAGTCCTTGTTTTGAATACATTGTAGTTTCACAAGATTAGTTTTGCTCGCGAGGGACAGCGTTGTTGAGGCACATGTCAGAAGGTACAGAATAACACCTTTGAATAGGTGTAGTTTAGTCAGAGGCTCAGCCATTCGTAGTTTGTACGATCCCTTGAGCGCTTGTAGCCATATCATGTGCGTTTATGCTATGTGTATGTGTGTACTTACCTAATTTTGGTTGCAGGGGCCGAGTCATAGCTCTTGGCCCCACCCCATGGGGTGTGTGTGTAAGTAACTCTCACAGTGTTAATGTTGATATTCTTAAGTACTCATTTAATATAATATTTTAAAGTATCGGCAGTATTTTAACCGATACCGTAAAAATGGCCGATACCCGCCGATACCGATATTTTGGCACATCCGTAATATATACAACATTTAAAAATAAACGTATTAAAATGTGTATATGGAAGAGCCAGCTTGAACGTTGATATATACAAGGTGAATATACAACGTTCCATGGATCTTTATGGATCAGTGGATGAGTGACCCGACCGTCAGTATGTCTGGGGTCACCCGGATGTTGTGTACCTGATGGTGGGGCTTCCTCCACTACATGATGGAGCGGGCTGAGGTGGAGGAGGAGCAGGAGAGGAACTCCCTTCCAGTATGATGGAGGGGGCTGAGGTGGAGGAGGAGCAGAAGAGGAACTCCCTTCCAGCATGATGGAGTGGGCTGAGGTGAAGGAGAAGGAGGAACTCTCCTGTTCCACAAGGCACAGTACTCGCTCCCATTCTAATCCTCATCCTCATGTTTGACACAGACAGAGATGTAAGCCATAGCTCCGTGTCTTCCTTTGCAGATGACACCCGGATTTCCTTGACAGTGACCTCCATCGAAGACACTGCAAGACTTCAAGTGGACATCAACCAAATCTTCCAATTGACCACTCACAACAATATGAAGTTTAGTGAAGAGAAATTTCAACTATTCAGATATGGAAAATTGCAAATTAAAACTTTATCAGGGTATACAAAAAATTTTAACCATACAATAAAGCGAAAAAGTAATGTGAAAGACCTGGGAGTGATAATGTCAGAGGATCTCACCTTCAAAGACCACAACAGTATATCTACCTCATCTGTTAGGAAAATGATAGGATGGATAATGAGAACCTTCAGAAATAGGGATGCCAAGCCCATGAAGATTCTCTTCAACTCGCTTGTTCTGTCTAGGCTGGAATACTACTGTACACTAACTGCCCCCTTCAAGGCAGGCAAAATTGCTGACCTGGAGAGTGTACAAAGAAATTTCTTGGCCCACATAGGTACGAAAAAGCACCTAAATTACTGGGAACGGTTGAAATCCCTTGATTTGTATTCCCTGGAACGCAGGCGAGAGAGATACATGATAATATCACTTGGAAAATCCTAGAGGGATTAGTACCAAACTTGAACACGAAAATCACTCCCTATGAAAGCAAAAGACTCGGCAAGAGATGCAACATTCCCTCAATGAAAAGCAGGGGCGCCACGAGTAAACTGAGAGACAACACAATAAGTGTCAGTGGCCCAAGACTGTTCAATTGCCTCACAACATACATAAGGGGAATACCAATACAGCCCTGGCTGTCTTCAAGAACACACGGGACAGGGACCTAAAGTCAGTTCCTGACCTGCCGGGATGCGGTTCATATATCAATTTGCGTGCGGCCAGCAGAAACAGCCTAGTTGATCAGACCCTGATCCACCATGAGGCCTGGTCTCAGACCGACCCGCGGGGGCGTTGACCCCCGAAACCCTCTCCATGTATACTCCATGTATTCTCCAGCATGATGGAGGGGGCTGAAGTGGAGGAGGAGCAGGAGGGGAGGAACTCTTCTCCAGCAGCATTAAGGGGGGGGGGTTGAGGTGGAGGTGAGAGAGGAGGGAGGGAACCTTCTACATGATGGAGGAAATTGGGAAAGAGGTGAGGAAAGAGGGAGGGAACCTTCCACACCATGGAGGGAACTGTGACGGAGGTGAGGGAAGAGGGAGGGAACCTTCCATATGATGGAGGGAACTGGGACAGAGGTGAGGGAAGAGGGAGGGAACCTTCCACATGATGTAAGGAACAGGGACAGAGATGAGGGAAGAGGGAGGGAACCTTCCACATGATGGAGGGAACTAGGACAGAGGTGAGGGAAGAGAGAGGGAACCTTCCACATGATGGAGAGAACTGGGACAGAGGTGAGGGAAGAGGGAGGGAACCTTCCACATGATGGAGGGAACTGAGACAGAGGTGACGGAAGAGGGAGGGAACCTTCCACATGATGGAGGGAACTGGGACAGAGGTGAGGGAAGAGGGAGGGAACCTTGCACATGAGGGAGGGAACTGGGACGGAGGAGAGGGAAGAGGGAGGGAACCTTCCATACGATGGAGGGAACTGGGACAGAGGTGAGAGAAGAGTAATTGAACCTTCCACATGATGGAGGGAACTGGGAAAGAGGTGAGGGAAGAAGGAGGGCACCTTCCACATGATAAAGGGAACTGGGAAAGAGGTGAGGGAAGAGGGAGGGAACCTTCCACATGATGGAGGGAAGTGGGAAAGAGGTGAGGGAAGAGGGAGGGAACCTTCCACATGATGGAGGGAACTGGGAAAGAGGTGAGGGAAGAGGGAAGAGAACCTTCCACACGATGGAGGGAACTGGGACAGAGGTGAGGGATGAGGGAGGGAACCTTCCACATGATGGAGGGAACTGGGACAGAGGTGAGGGATGAGGGAGGGAACCTGCCACATGATGGAGGGAACTGGGACAGAGGTGAAGGAAGAGGGAGGGAACCTTTCACATGAAGGATGGAACTGGGACAGAGGTGAGGGAAGAGGGAGGGAACCTTCCATACGATGGAGGGAACTGGGACAGAGGTGACGGAAGAGAGAGGGAACCTTCCACATGATGGAGGGAACTGGGACAGAGGTGGGGGAAGAGGGAGGGAACCTTCCACATGATGGAGGGAACTGGGACAGAGGTGAATGAAGAGGGAGGGAACCTTCCACATGATGGAGGAACTGGGACGGAGGTGAGGGATGAGGGAGGGAACCTTCCACATGATGGAGGGAAATGGGACAGAGGTCAGGGAAGAGAGAGGGAACCTTCCACATGATGGAGGGAACTGGGACAGAGGTCAGGGGTGAGGGAGGGAACCTTCCACATGATGGAGGGAACTGGGACACAGCTGAAGGAGGAGGGAGGGAACCTTCCACATGATGGAGGGAACTGGGACAGAGGTGAGGGAAGAGAGAGGGAACCTTCCACTTGATGGAGGGAACTGGGACAGAGGTGAGGGATGAGGGAAGGAACCTTCCACATAATGGAGGGAACTGGGAAAGAGGTGAGAGAAGAGGGAGGGAACCTTCCACGTGATGGAGGGAACTGGGAAACAGGTGAGGGAAGAGGGAGGGAACCTTCCACATGATGGAGGGAACTGGGAAAGAGGTGAGGGAAGAGGGAGGGAACCTTCCACATGATGGAGGGAACTGGGAAAGAGGTGAGGGAAGAGGGAGGTAACCTTCCACATGATGGAGGGAACTGGGATAGAGATGAGGGAAGAGGGAGGGAACCTTCCACATGATGGAGGAAACTGGGACAGAGGAGATGGGAAGAGAGGGAGAGGAACCTTCAACATGATGGAGGGAACTGGGACAGAGGTGAGGGAAGAGGGAGGGAACCTTACACATGATGGAGGGAACTGGGACAGAGGTGAAGGAAGAGGGAGGGAACCTTCCACATGATGGAGGGAACTGGGAAAGAGGTGAGAGAAGAGGGAGGGAACCTTCCACATGATGGAGGGAACTGGGACAGAGGTGAGGGAAGAGGGAGGGAACCTTCCACATGATGGAAGGAACTGGGACAGAGGAGAGGGAAGAGGGAGGGAACCTTCCACATGATCGAGGGAACTGGGACAGAGGTGAGGGATGAGGGAGGGAACCTTCCACATGTTGGAGGGAACTGGGACAGAGGTGAGGGATGAGAGAGGGAACCTTCCACATGATGGAGGGAACTTTGGCAGAGGTGAAAGAAGAGGGAGGGAACCTTCCACATGATGGAGGGAACTGGGACAGAGGTTAGGGAAGAGGAAGGGAACCTTCCACATGTTGGAGGGAACTGGGACAGAGGTGAGGGATGAGAGAGAGAACCTTTCACATGATGGAGGGAACTGGGACAGAGATGAGGGAAGAGGGAGGGAACCTTCCACTTGATGCAGGGAACTGGGACAGAGGTTCGGGAAGAGGAAGGGAACCTTCCACATGTTGGAGAGAACTGGGACAGAGGTGAGGGATGAGGGAGGGAAACTTCCACATGATGGAGGGAACTGGGACAGAGGTGAGGGATGAGGGAGGGAACCTTTCACATGATGGAGGGAACTGGGACAGAGGTGAAGGATGAGGAAGGGAACCTTCCACATAAAGGAGGGAACTGGGACAGAGGTGAGGGAAGAGGGAGGGAACCTTCCACATGATGGAGGGAACTGGAACAGTAGTGAGGGAAGAGGGAGGGAACCTTGCACATGAGGGAGGGAACTGGGACGGAGGAGAGGGAAGAGGGAGGGAACCTTCCATACGATGGAGGGAACTGGGACAGAGGTGAGAGAAGAGTAATTGAACCTTCCACATGATGGAGGGAACTGGGAAAGAGGTGAGGGAAGAAGGAGGGCACCTTCCACATGATAAAGGGAACTGGGAAAGAGGTGAGGGAAGAGGGAGGGAACCTTCCACATGATGGAGGGAACTGAGACAGAGGAGAGGGAAGAGGGAGGGAACCTTCCACATGATGGAGGGAACTGAGACAGAGGTGACGGAAGAGGGAGGGAACCTTCCACATGATGGAGGGAACTGGGACAGAGGTGAGGGAAGAGGGAGGGAACCTTGCACATGAGGGAGGGAACTGGGACGGAGGAGAGGGAAGAGGGAGGGAACCTTCCATACGATGGAGGGAACTGGGACAGAGGTGAGAGAAGAGTAATTGAACCTTCCACATGATGGAGGGAACTGGGAAAGAGGTGAGGGAAGAAGGAGGGCACCTTCCACATGATAAAGGGAACTGGGAAAGAGGTGAGGGAAGAGGGAGGGAACCTTCCACATGATGGAGGGAAGTGGGAAAGAGGTGAGGGAAGAGGGAGGGAACCTTCCACATGATGGAGGGAACTGGGAAAGAGGTGAGGGAAGAGGGAAGAGAACCTTCCACACGATGGAGGGAACTGGGACAGAGGTGAGGGAAGAGGGAGGGAACCTTCCACTTGATGGAGTGAACTTTTTCCCAGTTCCTTCCTTCATGTAGAAGGTTCCCTCCCTCATCTGTCTCATCTGTCCCAGTTCCCTCCAAAATGTGGAAGGTTCCCTTCCTCTTCCCTCACCTCCGTCCCAGTTCCCTACATCATGTGGAAAGTTCCCTCCCTCTTCCCTCACCTCTGTCCCATTTCCCTCCATCATGTGCAAGGTTCCCTCCCTCTTCCCTCACCTCTGTCCCAGTTCCCTCCATTATGTGGAAGGTTCCCTCCCTCATCCCTCACCTTTGTCCCAGTTCCCTCTATCATGTGGAAGGTTGCCTCCCTCATCTCTCTCCTCTGTCCAAGTTCCCACCCTCATCCCTCACCTCTGTCCCAGTTCCCTCCAACATGTGGAAGGTTCCCTCCCTCTTCCCTCACATCTGTCTCAATTCCCTCCATCATGTGGAAGGTTCCCTCCCTCTTCCCTCACCTCTGTCCCAGTTCCCTCCATCATGTGGAAGGTTCACTCCCTCATCCCTCAACTCTGTCCCAGTTCCCTCAATCATGTGGAAGGTTCCCTCCGTCTTCCGTCACCTCTGTCCCAGTTCCCTCCCTCTTCCCTCACCTCTGTTCCAGTTACCTCTATTATGTGGAAGGTTCCCTCCCTCATCCCTCACCCCTGTCCCAGTTCCCTCCATCATGTGGAAGGTTCCCTCCCTCATCCCTCACCTCCGTTCCAGTTCACTCCAACATGTGGAAGGTTCCCTCCCTCTTCCCTCACCTCTCTCCCAGTTCTCTCCATCATGTGGAAGGTTCCCTCCCTCTTCCCTCACCTCTGTCCCAGTTCCCTCCATCATGTGGAAGGTTCCTTCCCTCTTCCCTCACCTCTGTCCCAGTTCCCTCCATCATGTGGTAGGTTCCCTCCCTCTTCCCTCAACTCTGTCCCAGTTCCCTCCATCATGTGGAAGGTTCCCTACCTCTTCCTTCACCTCTGTCCCAGTTCCCTCCATCGTATGGAAGGCTTCCTGCCTCTTCCCTCACCTCTTCCAAGTTCCCTCCACATGATGGAGGGAACTGGGACAGAGGTGAGGGAAGAGGGAGGGGACCTTCCACATGATGGAGGGAACTGGGACAGAGGTGAGGGAGGAGGGAGGGAACCTTCCACGTGATGGAGGGAACTGGGACAGAGGTGAGGGAAGAGGGAGGGAACCTTCCACATGATGGAGGGAATTGGGATAGAGGTGACGGATGAGGGAGGGAACCTTCAACATAATGGAGTGAACTGGGACAAAGGTGAGGGATGAGGGAGGGAACCTTCCACATGATGGAGGGAAGTGGGACAGAGGTGAGGGAAGAGGGAGGGAACCTTCCACATGATGGAGGGAACTGGGATAGAGGTGAGGGAAGAGGGAGGGAACCTTCTACATGTTGGAGGGAGCTGGGACAGAGGTGAGGGATGAGGGATGTAACCTTCCAAATGATAGAGGGAACTGGGACAGAGGTGAGGGATTAGGAAGGGAACCTTCCACATGATGGAGGGAACTGGGACAAAGGTGAGGGAATAGGGAGGGAACCTTCCACATAATGGAGGGAACTGGGACAGAGGTGAGGGAAGAGGGAGGGAACCTTTCACGTGATGGAGGGAACTGGGACAGAGGTGAGGGATGAAGGAGGGAACCTTCCACATGATGGAGGGAACTGGGACAGAGGTGAGCTAAGAGGGAGGGAACCTTCCACATGACGGACGGAACTGGGACAGAGGTGAGGGAAGAGGGAGGGAACCTTCCACATTTTTGAGGGAACTGGGACAGACGAGAAAGATGAGAGAGGGAACCTTCCACATGATGGAGGGAACTGGGACAGAGGTGAGGGATTAGGAAGGGAATCTTCCACATGATGGAGGGAACTGGGACAAAAGTGAGGGATTAGGGAGGGAAGCTTCCACATAATGGAGGGAACTGGGACAGAGGTGAGGGAAGAGGGAGGTAACCTTCCTCATGAGGGAGGGAACTGGGACAGAGGTGAGGGAAGAGGGAGGGAACCTTCTACATGATGTAGGGAACTGGGACAGAGGTGAGGGATGAGGGAGGGAACCTTCCACATGATGGAGGGAACTGGGAGAGAGGTGAAGGAAGAGGGAGGGAACCTTCCACATGATGTAGGGAACTGGGACAGAGGTGAGGGATGAGGGAGGGAACCTTCCACATGATGGAGGGAACAGGGACAGAGGTTAGGGAAAAGGGAGGGAACCTTCCACATGTTGGAGGTAACTGGGACAGAGGTGAGGGATGAGGGAGGGAACTTTCCACATGATGGAGGGAACTGGGACAGAGGTGAGGGATGAGGGAGGGAACCTTCCACATGATGGAAGGAACTGGGACAGAGGTGAGGGAAGAGGGAGGGAACCTTCCACATGATGGAGGGAACTGGGACAGAGGTGAGGGAAGAGTGAGGGAACCTTCCACATGATGGAGGGAACTGGTACAGAGGTGAGGGAAGAGGGAGGGAACCTTCCACAGTTGGAGGAACTGGTACAGAGGTGAGGGAGGGAGGAACCTTCCACGTGATGGAGGGAACTGGTACAGAGGTGAGGGAAGAGGGAGGGAACCTTCCACATGTTGGAGGGAACTGGTACAGAGGTGAGGGATGAGGGAAGGAACCTTCCACATGATGGAGGGAACTGGTACAGAGGTGAGAGATGAGGGAGGGAACCTTCCACATGATGGAGGGAACTGGTACAGAGGTGAGGGATGAGGGAGGGAACCTTCCACATCATGGAGGGAACTGGTACAGAGGTGAGGGAAGAGGGAGGGAACCTTCCACATGTTGGAGGGAACTGGTACAGAGGTGAGGTATGAGGGAGGGAACCTTCCACATGATGGAGGGAACTTGTACAGTGGTGAGGGAAGAGGGAGGGAACCTTCCACATGTTGGAGGGAACTGGTACAGAGGTGAGGGATGAGGAAGGGAACCTTCCACATGATGGAGGGAACTGGTACAGAGGTGAGGGATGAGGGAGGGAACCTTCCACATGATGGAGGGAACTGGGACGGAGATGAGGGAAGAGGGAGGGAACCTTCCACATGATGGAGGAACTGGGACAGAGGTGAGGGAAGAGGGAGGGAACCTTCCACATGATGGAGGGAACTGGTACAGAGGTGAGGGATAAGGGAGGGAACCTTCCACATGATGGAGGAACTGGGACAGAGATGAGGGAAGAGGGAGGGAACCTTCCACATGATGGAGGGAACTGGGACAGAGATGAGGGAAGAGGGATTGAGCCTTCCACATGATGGAGGGAACTGGGACAGAGGTGAGGGAAGAGGGAGGGAACCTTCCACATGATGGAGGAACTGGGACAGAGGTGAGGGAAGAGGGAGGGAACCTTCCACATGATGGAGGGAACTGGTACAGAGGTGAGGGAAGAGGGAGGGAACCTTCCACATGGTGGAGGGAACTGGGACAGAGGTGAGGGAAGAGGGAGGGAACCTTCTACATGATGGAGGGAACTGGTACAGAGGTGAGGGAGGAGGGAGGGAACCTTCCACATGATGGAGGGAACTGGGACAGAGGTGAGGGAAGAGGGAGAGAACCTTCCACATGATGGAGGGAACTGGTACAGAGGTGAGGGAAGAGGGAGGGAACCTTCCACATGATGGAGGGAACTGGTACAGAGGTGAGGGAAGAGGGAGGGAACCTTCCACATGATGGAGGGAACTGGTACAGAGGTGAGGGAACCTTCCACATGACGGAGGGAACTGGTACAGAGATGAGGGAAGAGGGAGGGAACCTTCCACATGATGGAGGGAACTGGTACAGAGGTGAGGGAGAGAGGAGGGAACCTTTAACAAAGATGGAGGGAACTGGTAAAAGAGGTGAGGGAAGAGGGAGGGAACCTTCCACATGATAGAGGGAACTGGTACAGAGGTGAGGGATGAGGGAGGGAACCTTCCACATGATGGAGGGAACTAGTACAGAGGTGAGGGAAGAGGGAGGGAACCTTCCACATGAAAGGAGGGAACTGGTACAGAGGTGAGGGATGATTGAGGGAACCTTCCACATGATGGAGGGAACTGGGACAGAGGTGAGGGAAGAGGGAGGGAACCTTCCACATGATGGAGGAACTGGACAGAGGTGAGGGAAGAGGGAGGGAACCTTCCACATGATGGAGGGAACTGGTACAGAGGTGAGGGAAGAGGGAGGGAACCTTCCACATGATTGAGGGAACTGGGACAGAGGTGAGGAAGAGGGAGGGAACCTTCCACATGAGGAGGGAACTAGTACAGAGGTGAGGGAAGAGGGAGGGAACCTTCCACATGATGGAGGGAACTGGTACAGAGGGGAGGGAAGAGGAGGGAACCTTCCACATGATGGAGGGGAAATGGTACAGAGGTCATGACAGATAGGAAAGGGATCCCTTCCCTCATCTGAACTTTCCATCAGGTGGGAAGGTCCACCCTCATCACCCCCATTCCCCATCATTGGAGGTTAACTAGTAACCAGATCAGGGAAGAGTTGGGGCCCCCTTCCTCACCTGATGTCCAGGACGCTACAGTGGTGAATTGGGAAAAAGGGGGAGGGCAACCTTCCACATGATGAAGGGAACTGTACAGAGGTGAAGGAAGAGGTAGGGAACCTTCCACATGATGGAGGGAACTGGACAGAGGGGAGGGAAGAGGGAAGGAACCTTCCTCAAAGATGGAGGGGAAATGGGACAGAGGTAAGAGAGGGCCTTCCCAGTTCCTACCCTCAGGTGAGAAAGGATTCCCACATGTGAGGTCAACTGTACATGGGGGGGGGGAGGACCTCCACATGTGGAGGACCCCCTTTCCCCACCTGGTGATCGGCAACCTTCCACATGTGGAGGAACTGGAAAGAGGTTTAGGGAATGAGGAGGACCTTCCCATCGATGGAGGGAACTGGGACGAATGAGGGAAGAGGAAGGAACCTTCCACGTGATGGAGGAACTGGGACAGAGTGAGGGGAAAAGGGAAAGGGAACCTTCCACATGATGGAGGGAACGGTACAGAGGTGAGGGAAGAGGGAGGGAACCTTCCACATGATTGGGGAACTGGACAGAGTGAGGGAAGAGGGAGGAACCTTCCACATGATGGAGGGAACTGGGACAGAGATGAGGGAAGAGGGAGGGAACCTTCCACATGTTGGAGGGGAAATGGTACAGAGGTGAGGATGAGGGAGGGAACCTTCCACATGATGGAGGAACTGGACAGAGGGGAGGGAAGAGGAGGGAACCTTCCACATGATGGAGGGAACTGGACAGAGGTGAGGGAAGAGGGAGGGAACCTTCCACATGATGGAGGAACTGGACAGAGGGAGGGAGAGGGAGGGAACCTTCCACATGATGGGGGGAACTGGGACAGAGGTGAGGGAAGAGGGAGGAACCTTCCACAATGGAGGGAACTGGACAGAGGTGAGGGAAGAGGGAGGGAACCTTCCACATGATGGAGGGAACTGGTACAGAGGTGAGGGAAGAGGGAGGGAACCTTCCACATGATGGAGGGAACTGGGACAGAGGTGAGGGAAGAGGGGAGGGAACCTTCCACATGATGGGGGAACTGGACAGAGATGAGGGAAGAGGGAGGGAACCTTCCACATGATGGAGGAACTGGGACAGAGGTGAGGGAAGAGGGAGGGAACCTTCCACATGATGGAGGGAACTGGTACAGAGGTGAGGGAAGAGGGAGGGAACCTTCCACATGATAGAGGGAACTGGGACAGAGGTGAGGGAAGAGGGAGGGAACCTTCCACATGATGGAGGGAACTAGTACAGAGGTGAGGGAAGAGGGAGGGAACCTTCCACATGATGGAGGGAACTGGTACAGAGGTGAGGGAAGAGGGAGGGAACCTTCCACATGATGGAGGGAACTGGTACAGAGGTGAGGGAAGAGGAGGAACCTTCCACATGATGGAGGGAACTGGTACAGAGGTGAGGGAAGAGGGAGGGAACCTTCCACATGATGGAGGGAACTGGTACAGAGGTGAGGGATGAGGGAGGGAACCTTCCACATGATGGAGGGAACTGGGACAGAGGTGAGGGAAGAGGGAGGGAACCTTCCACATGATGGAGGTAACTTGGACAGAGGTGAGGGAAGAGGGAGGGAACCTTCCACATGATGGAGGGAACTGGTACAGAGGTGAGGGAAGAGGGAGGGAACCTTCCACATGATGGAGGGAACTGGTACAGAGGTGAGGGAAGAGGGAGGGAACCTTCCACATGATGGAGGGAACTGGTACAGAGGTGAGGGAAGAGGGAGGGAACCTTCCACATGATGGAGGGAACTGGTACAGAGGTGAGGGAAAAGGGAGGGAACCTTCCACATGATGGTGGAACTGGTACAGAGGTGAGGGAAGAGGGAGGTAACCTTCCACATGATGGAGGAACTGGGACAGAGGTGAGGGAAGAGGGAGGGAACCTTCCACATGATGGAGGGAACTGGTACAGAGGTGAGGGAGAGGGAGGGAACCTTCACATGATGGAGGGGAAATGGTACAGAGGTGAGGGAAGAGGGAGGGAACCTTCCACATGATGGAGGGGAAACCCGGACAGAGAGTGAGGGAAGAGGAGGGAACCTTCCACATGATGGAGGGAACTGGTACAGAGTGACGGAAGAGGGAGGGAAAACCCTTTCCCCATGATGGAGGGAACTGGTACAGAGGTGAGGGAAGAGGAGGGAACCTTCCACATGATGGAGGAACTTTGGTACAGAGGTGAGGGAAGAGGGAGGGAACCTTCCACATGATGGAGGGGAAATGGTACAGAGGTGAGGAAGAGGGAGGGAACCTTCCACATGATGAGGGAACTGGTACAGAGGTGAGGGAAGAGGAGGGAACCTTCCACATGATGAGGAACTGGTACAGAGGTGAGGGAAGAGGGAGGGAACCTTCCACATGATGTAGGAACTGGTACAGAGGTGAGGGAAGAGGGAGGGAACCTTCCACATGATGGAGGGAACTGGTACAGAGGTGAGGGAAGAGGGAGGGAACCTTCCACATGATGGAGGGAACTGGGACAGAGGTGAGTTAAGAGGGAGGGAACCTTCCACATGATGGAGGGAACTGGTACAAAGATGAGGGAAGAGTGAGGGAACCTTCCACATGATGGAGGGAACTGGTACAGAGGTGAGGGAAGAGGGAGGGAACCTTCCACATGATGGAGGGAACTGGTACAGAGGTGAGGGAAGAGGAGGGAACCTTCCACATGATGGAGGGGAACTGGTACAGAGGTGAGGGGAAGAGGAGGGAACCTTCCACATGATGGAGGGAACTGGTACAGAGGTGAGGGAAGAGGGAGGGAACCTTCCACATGATGGAGGGAACTGGTACAGAGGTGAGGGAAGAGGGAGGGAACCTTCCACATGATGGAGGGAACTGGTGACAGAGGATGGAGGAAGAGGAGGGAACCTTCCACATGATGGAGGGAACTGGTACAAGAGGTGAGGGAAGAGGGAGGGAACCTTCCACATGATGGGGGGAACTGGTAGCAGAGGTGAGGGAAGAGGGAGACCCCCAATTATGAGGACTGGTACGAACTTGTGACTGGTAACCTTTCCAAAAATTACTGGAAATTACAAAACTGGGCCAGGGTAGGACGCTTTTTGCTAAAGGGAAATGATTAAGGTAAGAGGGAACCTTCACATATGGATACTTAAATTAGAAGATAGGAACTTCATATATAGAATTACTTAGATGAGGTATTATTAATTATATTGTTGTATAACTTAAGATATATTGATAAGGGAGGAATTACATATGGAGGTAATTACATTGTTGTTGTGAAAAGAATATATTCTTATATGAAGTAGAATTGTATTATTATTAATAATATTATTATAATTGAAATTTTATAATTATTATTAGTTATTTTATAATATTATTATTATTATTATAATTATTATTATATTATTATAATTATAATTATTATTATTATTATTATTATTATTTTTATTATTATGATTATTATTATTATTATTATTATTATTATTATTATTATTATTATTATTATTATTATTGTTATTATTATTATTATTATATTATGTGCTTAACTCAATTTTTTTATTATAATTAAATTATTATAGCTATAATAATTATAATAATAATAATAATAATAATAATAATAATAATAATAATAATAATAATAATAATAATGATAATATCAATTTCGTGGGGTGAGCGCTAAATCCATAGGGGGCCATGCAGCACCTTTCGGGAATCAGAAACAGTTGGTTTCGATGCAAGGAAGTAGAGGTCAGCTCTATTTTCTTGGATCAAGAGCGAGAAACAATATGAGGTCGATACTGCTACTTGGTAACCTTAACGCGCCTCAAGTAACAATCCAGAGATCTCTCGCGGAGAAGGCTCTTCTAGAGCTTTCAGGCTCTTCTAGAGCTCTCAGCCTCTTCCAGAACTCCCAGGCTCTTCTAGAGCTCCCAGCCTCTTCCAGAACTCCCAGGCTCTTCTAGAGCTCTCAGCCTCTTCCAAAACTCCCAGGCTCTTCTAGGGCTCTCAGCCTCTTCCAGAACTCCCAGGCTCTTCTAGAGCTCTCAGCCTCTTCCAGAACTCCCAGGCTCTTCTAGAGCTCTCAGCCTCTTCCAGAACTCCCAGGCTCTTCTAGAGCTCTCAGCATCTTCCAGAACTCCCAGGGTCTTCTAGAGCTCCCAGGCTCTTCTAGAGCTCCCAGGCTCTTCTAGTGCTTCCAGGCTCTTCCAGAGCTCTCAGCCATTCCAGAACTCCCAGGCTCTTCTAGAGCTCTCAGCCTCTTCCAGAACTCCCAGGCTCTTCTAGAGCTCCCAGCCTCTTCCAGAACTCTCAGGCTCTTCTAGAGCTCTCAGCCTCTTCCAGAACTCCCAGGCTCTTCTAGAGCTCCCTGCCTCTTCCAGAACCCCCAGGTTCTTCTAGAGCTCTCAGCCTCTTCCAGAACTCCCAGGCTCTTTAGAGCTCTCAGCCTCTTCCAGAACTCCCAGGCTCTTCTAGAGCTCTCGGCCTCTTCCAGAACTCCCAGGCTCTTCTAGAGCTCCCAGGCTCTTCTAGAGCTCCCAGGCCCTTCTAGAGCTTCCAGGCTCTTCCAGAGCTCTCAGTCTCTTCCAGAACTCCCAGGTTCTTACAGAGTTCCCAGGCTTTAATAGAGCTCTCAGACTTTTCTAGAGCTCCCAGGTTCTTCTAGAGCTTCTAGGCTATTCTAGAGCCCCCAGGCTCTTCTAGAGCTTCCAGGCTCTTATAGAATTCCCAGGCTCTTATAGAGCTCCCAGACTTTTTTAGAGCTCCCAGGCTCTTCTAGAGCTCACAGGCTCTTATAGAGCTCCCTGGCTCTTATAGAGCTCCTAGGCTCTTATAGAGTTTCCAGGCTCTTATAGAGGTCTCAGACTTTTCTAGAGCTCCCAGGCTCTTCTAGAGCTCCCAGGCTCTTCTAGAGCTCCCAGGCTCTTCTAGAGCTCCCAGGCTTTTCTATAGCTTCCAGGCTCTTATAGAGCTCTCACGCTTTCCTAGAATTCTCAGGCTCTTCTAGAGCTCCCAGGCTCTTTTAGAGCTCCCAGGCGAATTGTTCCAGCCTCGGCAGTGTCGTTTGTGAGTTGTACCACCTACGATACTGTGTATTATCTGTAAATTGTTCCATCCACAGTATTGTGCTTTATTTATGAATTGTTCCAACCACGATATTGTGTGTTATTCTGTTAAGTGTTCCAGCAATGGCAGTGATTGTCACTGAACAATACTGTGTAATGTACCATGGCCACTGTGAGCACAGGTGAGCGACGATGAGTCTTGAACAAGGGTGAGTCACAGTCAGTCACAGATAACTCATTACATATGAATCAATGGCAGTTTTGCATATTGGGAATGAGTCAGTTGACGCCCTCGGACTCGGCACAAGAGTCTTGATCAGCTAAGATAAACAGAAATTAAAAAATATAAAGTCACAATACCGTGACTGGAACAATAAACAAAAATAAGATTGAGACACTTATGCAATATATGGGAATCTTTGTTAAGGAAACGTTTCGCCACACAGTGGCTTCATCAGTGCAGTAAAAGGCAGAATGGGTAAGGAGAGGAGGAGTTTGGGGTGATGAGTCCCTCAACCTGGAGTCGATGTGTTCATTTCATCACTGATGGAGTGAACACATCGACTCCAGGCTGAGGGGCTGATCACCTCAAACTACTTCTCTCCTTACCCTTTCTGCAACATCATGGAATCTTGGTACAAAGACTTCAACGCTTGCCCAACCTTTGGACGACGACCTACTTACACTAGTGGCAGGTCCCACTGTGATCCCGCCTCCTCCTGCTTCAACTCATCTCACCGCAGTATATAAGTCACCTCTCTGGCCCTGTGCTGCACTTCCTACAAGAGTGATGGACTGAACACATCGATTCCAGGTTGAGGGACTGATTACCTCGAACTTCTACTCCACTTACCCATTTCTACTTTGTATTCGACTGATGAAGCCACTGTGTGGCGAAACGTTTCTTCAATAAAGATTGCCATGTGTTGCATAAGTGTCTCAATCTTCAACTTGTCGGTTTTCAAAACCGTTTATCACAAATACACAAATAACCCGCACATAGGAGAGAGGAACTCACGACGACGTTTCGGTCCCACTTGACCATTTACGTGTGACACATCTCGTCATAAGTTTCAATCTCCTACGTGCAGGTTATGCACTGTAGAGTGCCAATATTAGCCAGTAGTAGGGAGACAATCCTGGCACCTGATTGTGCCAATTTGGAATACTGTTCAGAGTGTCGAAGGTCAGTATTATGGGACAGAGGAGACCAGAAATGTCAGGTCGATAATAGTTAAGAGGCGGGGCCAGGATCTATGATTTTACCTTTACGAAGGCAGTTAAAGAGTAAATATAAGAAAACACCATACACAGACACACACACACACACACGCCCACACGCCCACACACACACACACACACATACACACACACTTCCCCATACAACACACGTATCACAGTCCTCCCTTCCTCTTCCTCCAGCCTCCAACGCTCCACTCCTGCATTGGATATGTGTCCGTCAGTATCTCTCACTCTCTTATCTCCTCAAAGAGAAACATAAAATGAGAGATAACTGGATTCACTAACACACGCCCACAGCTAGACACCTTCACTCATCTCACTGCCAGCCTCGGCAGGTCACTCCAAAGTTGCGTGATGCAAGCCAAGGCATTCTTCTTCATTAAAAGTTGGGCTATTCTCCACTTAGATCAATGTATATTACTTTTATTCCCAGGCTGTGCATTACCCATATGAGTTTAGCGCTCCCATATGGTGATGTGAAATTAGGAACAGTTTCTCATTGCCCTTCTCCCTGTACTGACTCCTGGGACAGGTAGGCCGTACCTGGTTATTTGGATGGATGGTTAGCCAGGCGAGTAATGATCTGTTTTGTTGAGTGGATGAGTTGGTAGTAGAGTAACTAGTTAGTTAAGTAGATACGCTATTGGCAAGAGTTTTAAGTTGATTGATTAGTTTGCTGTCTTCTGGTTGGTTTTCTGAACTGAGAGATGAGTAAGCATAGAAAAGAGCGTTTGGGTTACACGTTAAAAAAATGTGCTGGGTGAAAATGATTGGTGGTTCAAAGAATATATATAATTATTGCAAAAAAAAATGTATTTAGGTGATTTAAAATATCTTACTGAAAAATAATATTGCCGGTCTGTAATGTTTAGTGTGAGTCCCATACCAACAACCCCCACGCCCACCAGGTGTTAATGCAGTTTGGGGGAGTCCCACACCCTTTGTTGACGGGGCTATGTTCGAAAAATAACAGCAACAGTTGCACCAAGAGAAAAATCAAAGCCGGCGTCGCTAAATTTTTTTGTTGATTCTAAGGGGAGTTTCAAGGTGCGCTGGCACGGGATGGGGCGGGTTTGTACACGAAATACCTCTGCTTACACAGCTACCGTAACACTTTTTTTGTATCATAGCAAAGCCCCCGGAGGAAAATTACGGGAAATATATTCATATATAATATATATAATATATATTTTAAAATTTTATATATATATATATAATTATTATAAAATATATATATATTATATTTTTTTAAATATATATATATATATATATGTTATTATATAATATATATATATTTATATATTAAATTTTTATATATATAAATATTTAATAATAAATAATTTTAAATTATATTTTAAATTTTATATATATATATTAATATATATATATAAAAATTATATATATAATATTTTATATAATACATATACCCCCAAAAATACTTTATGGGTTTAATCATATTTTAAGAAAAAGAGGAAAAAAAAAAAGTAGCAGATATTTTGGGGGGCCCGAAATGCAGTATTTGTTGGATTTGTATTGGGTAG
This sequence comes from Cherax quadricarinatus, assembly GCF_026875155.1. Classification (NCBI taxonomy): domain Eukaryota; kingdom Metazoa; phylum Arthropoda; class Malacostraca; order Decapoda; family Parastacidae; genus Cherax; species Cherax quadricarinatus. The sequence goes on from NC_069441.1 coordinate 15,044,724, forward strand.
ATACATAAGTACAGGATGTACATGTTTATAAGGGGCCACAGATATATCAGATCACTTTTTGTTGTGTACACTGAGAGAAAAAAGGTAGATGGTAAAAGGGAAAATAGAACATCAGGGAAAAGGGAGGGGAAAAGGTTTATAAAACAAAAAGAGGAGGCAGTTAGGGAAAATATAAACGTACGGAGGATAGGGGCAAATGAGAAAAGGGCAATGGGTCGAAGGGTATGGGGTAGGTTTAAAAAATTAGTGTTAGAGTGTTCAGCAAATTTGTGGTTAAGGAAAAGTGGGGGGGGAGGGAAGAGGAGCGATTGGGGGAATGATGATGTAAAGAGATATAAGGGAAAAAAAATTAGCATTGAGAAGTTTTTAAAAAAGTAAAGTGATGCAAGGAGGGAAAGTATAGGAGAAAAAGAGAGAGTTAAAGAGAGTGGTGAACAATGTAAAAGAGGGGCAAAGAGAGGTGGGAGATTTTATCAACAAATTTTGTTGAAAATAGAAAAAGTTTTGGAGTGAGTTTAAAAGTTAAGAAAAGAGAAAATGGATTTGTCAGTTAAAAATAGGAGAGGAGAGTTATTAAAGGGAGAGTTAGAGGTTTTGGGGAAAGAGGGGGAATATTTTGAGGAATTGTTAAATGTTGATGAAGATGGAAGCTGTGATTTCGGTATAGGGCAAGGAGGAAAAATAACACTTTAGGAGTGGGAAAGAGCCATTGTGGGTGGGGGAAAGTTCGTGAGGCAGTGGGAAAAAATGAAAGGGGGTAAGGCACCCGGGTTTGATGGGATAAAGTAGAAATGTTAAAAGCAGGGGGGATATAGTTTTGAAGGGGTTGGTGAAATTATTTAATAAAATTGTGGAAGGGGGTAAGGTACTAGGGATTGGGCAGAGAGCTTTTGTTCCTTTGTAAAAAGGAAAAGGGGGGATAAAAGAGGTGCAAAAATTTATGGGGGGATAAGTCTGTTGAGTATCCCGGCAAATGTATGGTGATTAATTATTAAAAGAATTAAGGAAAGGGAGAATAAAATAGAGATGAACAAGGAGGTTTAGGAAAGGTAGGGGGTGTGTGGACCGGGTTTTTTACGTGAAACATATAAGTGAACAGTATTTAGATAAGGTAAAGAGGTCTTTGGGGGTTTTTATGGATTTAAAAAGGCGTTGACAGGGGGGATAGGGGGGTAATGGGGCAGATGTTGCAAGGTATGGTGTAGGAGTAGGTTACTAAAAGCGTGAAGACTTTTACGGGAAGTGAGGCCAAGTTAGGTATGTAGGAAAGGGGAAATTATTTCCCAGTAAAAGTGGGCCCTTTAACAAGGATGTGTTGTCACCGGGGATGTTTAATATATTTATAGTGGGGTTGTAAGAGAATAAATGCGGAGGGTTTTCTTGACAAGAGGGGGGAAAGTTAAAAAAAGAATCACACCAAATGGGGTTGTCACAGCGCTTTTGCTGATGACCTGTGCTTTGGGAGTTTCTGAAGAGAATTTGCGAGATTGGTGGATAATTTTGGGTAGGGTGTGAAAAAGAAGAAAATTTAAAGGTGAATACGGGGAAAGAGTAAGGTTATGAGGAAAAAAAAAAGTTTAGGTGATGAAAGATTGGAATCAGATTGGAGGGAGAGAGTATGGAAGGTGAATGTTTTCGATTTTGGGGTGGACGTGTCAGGGATGGTCTATAAGATGGGGTAATCATGAATTGAGGGGGGGAAAAAAAAGAGTGATGGGCACTTGGGAGTCTGTGGAGACAAAGAATTTTGCCCTTGGGGGCAAAGAGGGGAATGTATGAGAGTATAGTTTTACCAACGTTTATTGGGGGGTGAAGCAGGGGGATGAAAGTTTCAGCGGGGGGAGAAGGGTGGAGGGAGTGGAGATGTCATGTATGAGGGCAATGTGTGGTGTGAATTTTAAAGCAAGAATTCGGGTTTTGGGAAATTAGGAGGAGGGCGGATTACCAAAATGTTGTCCAGAGGGCTGAGGGAAGGGTTGTTGAGGTGGTTCGGACATGTAGAGAGAATGGGCGAAAAAAGAAAGACTTCAAGAGTGTATCAGTCTGTATGGAAGGAAGGCGGGGGTAGGGCGGCTAGGAAAAATTGGAGAGAGGGGGTAAAGGAGGTTTTGTGGCGAGGGGCAGGATTCCAGCGGGTATGCATGAGGGGTTTGATAGGGGTGAATGGAGACAAATGGTTTTTAAACTTGAGTGTGTTGGAGTGTGAGCAAGTACATTTTTTGAAGGGGTTCAGGGAAACCGGGAGGGCCGACTTAGTCCGGAGATGGGAAGTACAGTTCCTGCACTCTGAAGGGGGGTGTTAAAGTTAAGTTTAAAAAAAAATGTAGTGTAAAGCACCCTTCTGGCAAGACGGGGGGTGATGTGGGAAAGTTTTTTTTTTTGGGCCAAACCGCCTTGGTGGGAAACGGGCCCGTGTGTATAATAATATATATATTTTTTATATAATTATATTTTTTTTATTTTAAAATTTATTTTAATATTATATTAATTTAAATTTATATAATATATTTATTATATTATATATAATTTATATATATAAATATATTTATTTTTATATTTATAAATAAATTTTTTTTTTATTATAATTTTATTATATATTTTATTTTATATTTATATAAATATATATATAAAAGGAGCTTTCGGTAAAATTTTTGTATGGATTTAACTCAAGAACAATACAGATTGTTTAACATGTTAAAATTATTCTAACTGTGCCACTATAGAGCATGCTTCACCTGGTCGCTCTACTTAAAATAATTCAAGTAACGGTCCTTCCTCTCTCCTCTTTATTTAAAACACTACTAATTACCTTCCATTCGCCCCCAAAAAAATTTAATAAAAATAAAAAATAAAAATTCTCCTCCCTTTTAATGACCCTTCTAGGTGCACCAACCCACCACCCCATCACCACACCATCACCCACCATCACCCCACCATCACCAAAAACCCTACCACACCCCCACCACACCATCACCCCACCCACCCCCAAACCTCACCCACCATCACCAACCCTACCAACCATACCACACCTCACCACACCTAAAAACCCCCAAAACCCAAACACCCCACCATCACCACACCTCCCCACCCTCCCCACCACCCACACCCCCCCACACCATCACCACCACCATCACACACAATCACCACACCATCACCACACCTTCACCACACCATACCACACCATCACCACACCATCACCACCTCATTACACCTCACCCAATTCACCTCACCAACACCCTCACCACACCATCACCACCCTCACAACACTCACACACCATCACCCACACCCCTCACCACACACTCACCACACCTCACCACAACCCTCACCACACATCTCCACCAACATCACCACAACCCTCACAACACCCTCTACACACCCTCACTCACCATCACACCACACCCTCACTCCACACCATCACCACACCTCACCACACATCACCACCTCCTAACCAATCCATCACCTCACCATCACCACTCAATCACCACACAATCACCACACCATCACCACACCATCCCACACCTCACCACACCCCTCCCACACCAATCACCACACCATCACCCACACCATCACCACACCATCCACCCCCTCACCCACACCCTCCCACCATCACCAACATCACACACCATCACCCACCAACACCACACCATCACCACACCATCACACACCCTCACCACACCCTCACCACCCCACCACCCCACCTCACCACCCCATCACCACCCATCACCAACACCATCACACACCATCACCCACCCCATCACCACACCCTCACCACCACCATCACCACAACCTCACCACACCATCACCACCACCATCACACACAATCACCACCACCATCACCACACCCTCACACACCCATTACCACACACACCACACCATCACCCACCATCCCACACCATCACCACACAATCACCCACACCATCACCACACCCTCACCACCCATCACCAACCCCATCAACCACACCATCACCACACCATCACCACACAACACCACACCTCACCACACCCTCCACACATTACCACACCATCACCACACCATCACCACACCATACCACACCTCACACCAATCACCACACCATCACACACCATTCACCACCCATCACACCCCTCACCACACCCTCACCACCCATCACCACACCATCACCACACCATCACCACACCATCACCACACCATCACCCACACCCTACCACACCTCACCAGGACATACACACCCTCACCACACCATCAACACACCATCACCACACCATCACCACCCATCACCACACATTCACCACACCCTCACAACCAACACCACACCCTCACCACACCATCACCACACCATCACCACACAATCACCACCCCATCACCCACACCCTCACCAACATCACCACACCATCACCACACCATCACCACACCAACACCACACACTCACACCCTCCCACACCCTCACCACACATCACCACACCACACCACACCATTCAACACACCATCACCACACACTCACCACACCAACACCACCCCACACCACACCATTACCCACACCATACACACCATCACCACACCAACACACCCCCTCCACCACACCATCACCACAATATCACCACACCATCACCAACATCACCACACCTCACCAACCCTCACCCACACCCTCACCACACCCCTCACCACCCCATCACCACACCATCACCACACCATCACCAACCACAACCCACACCTCACCCACACCATCACCCACACATCACCCCACCCTCACCACACCATCAACACCACACCACCCCCTCACCACACCAATCACCACACCATCACCACACCATCACCACACCATCACCACACCATCACACACCATACCACACCTCACACACCATCCCCACCACCCATCACCACACCATCACCACACCATCACACACCATCACCACACCCTCACCACACATCACCCACACCCTCCCACACCCTCACCACACCCTCACACACCATCTCCACACCTCACCACACCTCATTACACCCTCACCACACCACACCCACACCCTCACCACACCTTCACCACCCCATCAACCACACCCACACAACACCTCACCACAACCCTTCCCAACACCATCACCAACACCCCTCACACACCTCACCCACACTCACTCACAAATCCTCCACCACCACCCTCACCACACCAATCACCACACCCTCACCACACCCTCCACCACACCATCACCACACCTCACCATACCCTCACCCACACCCATACAACCTTCACCACACCCTCACACACAATCACACACCATCACCACACCATCACCACACCCTTATCACACCCTCACCACACCCTTACTAAAACCATCACACCTCACCACCACATCACCACACCCTCACACACCATCACCACACCCTCACCACACCTCTCACCACACCATCACCACACACTCCCCACCCATACCACACCTTCATCCACACCTTCACCACCACCCTAACCACACCCTCACATCACACCCTCACACACCATCACACACCATCACCACACCCTCACCACACCATCACCACACTCACCACACCCTCACCACACCATCACCACCACCATCACCACACCATCACCACAACCCTCACCACACATCACTACACCCATCACCACACCATCACTACACTATCACAATACCCATCACACACTATCAAACCACACATCACACACATCACCACACCATCACCACACCATCAACCACACCATCACTACACCATCACCACACCATCACCACACTATCACCATTACCATACTACACCATCACACCAATCCACCACACCATCACCACACCATTCACACACCATCCACCACACCATCACTACACCATCACCACACATCACCACACTTATCACCATAACCATCACTACACCATCCACCACACCATCACCACACCATCACCACACCATTCACCACACACACCACACCATTCATTTAACATCAACCACACTCTCAACAACACCTCACCACACCCTCACCCATTCCATCTCACTCCCATCACCACACACATACCCACACCATCACTACACCATCACCCACTCCATCACCACACCATCACCACACCATCACCACACCATCACACACCCATCACCACACCTTTACCAGACCCTCACCACACCATCACCACCCATCACCACACCATCACCTCACCACACCATCACACCCCAACTCTCCTCCACGTGATCATACCTCTTCCTCAGTCCTTATCCATCTTAGACACACCCCCCTCCTCTCACCCCACAACCCCTCCCCTTCTCTCCCCAAACCCTTCCCCCTCTTCTCACCCCACAACCCCTCTCCCTTCTCTCACCCCCAACCCCTCCCCCTCCTCTCACCTCACAACCCCTCCCCTCCCCTCACCTCACAACCCCTCCCCTCCTCTCACCTCACAGCCTTCCCCTCCTCTCAACCCACAGCCCCTCCCCCTCCTCTCACCCACAACCTTTCACTCTCTTCTCACCCCACAACCCCTCCCCTACTCTCACCCTACAACCTCTCCCTTTCCTCTCACATCAGAACCCCTCCCTCTCCTCTCACCTCAGAACCCCCCCCTCCTCTCACCCCACAACCCCTCCCCCTCTTCTCACCCTACATCACCTCACCCTCTTCTCACCCACAACCCCTCCCCCTCCTCTCACCCCACAACCCCTCACCCTCTTCTCACCCCACAACCCCTCTCCCTCCTCTCATCCTACAACCCCTCCCCCTCCCCTCACCCCACAACCCTTCCCCCTCCTCTCACCCCACAACCTCTCTTCTTCCTCTCACCTCACAACCCCTCCCCTCCTCTCACCCCACAACTCCTCCCCTTCCTCTCACCTCACAACCCTTTCCCCCTCCTCTCACCCCACAACCCTACACTCTCTTCTCACCCCACAAACCCCTCCCCTCCTCTCACCCTACAACCTCTCCCTTTCCTCTCACATAAGAACCCCTCCCTCTCCTCTCACCTCAGAACCCCTCTCCCTCCTCTCACCCCACAACCCTACCCCTCCTCTCACCCTACAACCCCTCACCCTCTTCTCACCCCACAACCCCTCCCCCTCCTCACCCCACAACCCCTCACCCTCTTCTCACCCCACAACCCTATCCCTCCTCTCATCCCACAACCCCTCCCCCTCCTCTCACCCCACAACCCTTCCCCCTCCTCTCACCCCACAACCTCTCTTCTTCCTCTCACCTCACAACCCCTCCCCCTCCTCTCACCCCACAACTCCTCCCCTTCCTCTCACCTCACAACCCTTCCCCCCTCCTCTCTCCCCTAAACCCCTCCCCCCCTTTCACCCCACAACCCTCCCCCTCCTCTCACCTTACAACCCCTCTCGCCTCCTCTCACCCACAACCCCTCCTCCTCCTCTCACCTCACAACCCAACCCCTTCTCTCACCCCACAACCCCTCGCCCTCTTCTCACCCCACAACCCCTCCCCCTCCTCTCACTCCACAATCCCTCCCCCTCCTCTCACCCCATAACCCCTCCCCCTCCTCTCACCTCACAACCCCTCCCCCCTTCTCTCACCCCACAACCCCCTTTTCTTCCTCACACCTCACAACCCCTCCTCTCCTCTCACCCCACAATCCCTACCCCCTCCTCTTACCCCATAACCCCTCCCCCTCCTCTCACCTCACAATCCGTCTCCCTCCTCTCACCTCACAACCCCTCCCCTCTCCTCTCACTCCACAACCCCTCCCCTCCTCTCACCCAACAACCCCATCCCCTTCCTCACGCCTCACAGCCCCTCCCCCTCCTCTAACCCCACAACCGCTCCCCTTCCTCTCACTCCACAACCCCTCCCCCTCCTCTCGCCTCACAACCCCTCCCCTCTCCCTCACACCCCCACAACCCCTCCCCCTCCTCTCACTCAACAACCCCTCCCCCTCCTCTCACCTCACAACCCCTCCCCTCTCCTCTCACCCCCACAACCCTCCCCCTCCTCTCACCCAACAACCCCTCCCCCCTCCTCTCACCCCACAACCCCCCTCCTCTCACCCCACAACCCCCCTCCTCTCACCCCACAACTCCTCCCCTTCCTCTCACCTCACAACCCTTTCCCCCTCCTCTCACCCCACAACCCTACACTCTCTTCTCACCCCACAACCCCTCCCCTCCTCTCAACCCTACAACCTCTCCCTTTCCTCTCACATAAGAACCCCTCCCTCTCCTCTCACCTCAGAACCCCTCCCCTCCTCTCACCCTACAACCCCTCCCCCTCCTCTCACCCTGCAACCCCTCACCCTCTTCTCACCCCACAACCCCTCCTCCTCCTCCCACCCCGCAACCCCTCACCCTCCTCTCACCCACAACTCCTCCCCTTCCTCTCACCTCACAACCCTTTCCCCCTCCTCTCACCCACAACCCTACACTCTCTTCTCACCCCACAACCCTCCCCTCCTCTCACCCTACAACCTCTCCCTTTCCTCTCACATAAGAACCCCCCCCTCTCCTCTCACCTCAGAACCCCCCCTCCCTCCTCTCACCTCACAACCCAACCCTCTTCTCTCACCCCACAACCCTCACCCTCTTCTCACCCCACAACCCCTCCCCCTCCTCACCCCGCAACCCCTCACCCTCTTCTCACCCCACAACCCCTATCCCTCCTCTCATCCCACAACCCCTCCCCCTCCTCTCACCCCACAACCCTTCCCCCTCCTCTCACCCCACAACCTCTCTTCTTCCTCTCACCTCACAACCCCTCCCCCTCCTCTCACCCCACAACTCCTCCCCTTCCTCTCACCTCACAAGCCTTCCCCCCTCCTCTCTCCCTAAACCCCTCCCCTCCTTTCACCCCACAACCCTCCCCCTCCTCTCACCTTACAACCCCTCTCGCCTCCTCTCACCCCATAACCCCTCCCCCTCCTCTCACCTCACAACCCCTCCCCCCTTCTCTCACCCCACAACCCCTTCTCTTCCTCACACCTCACAACCCCTCCCTCTCCTCTCACCCCACATCCCTACCCCCTCCTCTTACCCCATAACCCCCCCCCCTCCCTCTCACCTCACAATCCCTCTCCCTCCTCTCACCTCACAATCCCTCCCCTCTCCTCTCACTCCACAACCCCTCCCCCTCCTCTCACCCAACAACCCCATCCCCTTCCTCACGCCTCACAGCCCCTACCCCCCCTCTAACCCCACAACCGCTCCCCTTCCTCTCACTCCACAACCCCTCCCCCTCCTCTCGCCTCACAACCCCTCCCTCTCCTCTCACCCCACAACCCCTCCCCCTCCTCTCACTCAACAACCCCTCCGCCTCCTCTCACCTCACAACCCCTCCCCTCTCCTCTCACCCCACAACCCCTCCCCTCCTCTCACCCAACAACCCCTCCCCCCTCCTCTCACCCCACAACCCCCCTCCTCTCACCCCACAACCCCCCTCCTCTCACCCCACAACCCCCCTCCTCTCACCCCCACAACCCCTCCCTCCTTCTCTCACCCCACAACCCCTCCCCTTCCTCACACCTCAAAACCCCTCCCCTCCTCTCACCCCACAACCCCTTCCCTTCCTCTCACTTTACAACCCCTCCCCCTCCTCTCACCTCACAACCCCTCCCCTCTCCTCTCAACCCACAACCCCTCCCCCTCCTCTCACCCAACAACCCCTCCCCCTCCTCTCACCCCACAATCCCTCCCTTCCTCTCATCCCACAACCCCCTCCCCCTCCTCTCACCCCACAACCCTTCCCCTTCCTCACACCTCACAACCCTCCCCCTTCTCTCACCCCAAACCCCTCCCCTTCCTCTCTCTCCACAACCCCTCCCCCCTCCTCTCACTTCACAACCCCTCCTCTCTCGTCTCACCCCACAATCTCTCTCCCTCCTCTCACTCCGCAACCCTCCCCTCCTCTCATTTCACAACCTTTCCCCCTCTCCTCTCACTCCACAACCCCTCCCCCTCCTCTCACCCCACATCCCCCTCCTCTCACCCCACAACCCCACTCCACACCCCTCCCCCTCCTCTCACCCCACAACACCTCCTCTTCCTCACACCTCACAACCCGTCCACCTCCTCTCACCCCACAACCCCTCCCCCTCCTCTCACCCCACAACCCCTCCCCTTCCTCTCACCCCACAACCCCTCCCCCCTCCTCTCACCTCACAACCCCTCTCTCTTCTCTCACCCCACAACCCCTCCCCCCTCCTCTCACCCACAACCCCTCCCCTTCCTCACACCTCACAACCCCTCCCCCCTCCTCTCCCCACAACCCCTTCCTTCCTCACAACCTCCAACCCCTCCCCCCTCCTCTCACCCACAACCCTCCCCTTCCTCTCACCTCACACCCCTCCCTCTTCTTCCTCTCTACTCCCAACCCTTCTTTTCTTAAGTGCAATCCCCTCTCCCCTTTACTTTCCTCACCCCTCTTCTTTCCTTTCTTCCCCCTTACCCTCCCCTCTCTTCTCCTCCTGAACCCTCCCTCTCCTTTCTTCTCCCCCCGTCAAATTCTCGTCCCTTCCCCTTACTCTTTCCCCTATCATTAACCTTCATATTCCCCCTCCGCCCCCTCCCTCTCCCCCTACCTGAACCCTCATACCCTCAATCTCTGCCCATACCCTGGCTCTCTCCCCCGCCCCCTCCCGCCCGCCCCGTCCCCATGGCCCCTCCCCATCCCCCCTCCCTCCCTTGGCCCGCCCCCGGGCTTATGGCCCACGTGCCGCCTGACCACGACACGTTCTTCTATGCACCCTGTCTGGCCCCCCGTGCTCTATGCCCGCATGCGCTACTGGACCCCCGGGCTCCCTGGCCCGCCCCGTGCTCTACTGGCCCCCCCCGTGCTCTCCTGGCCCGCCCGTGCTCTACTGGCCCGCCCCGTGCTCTACTGGCCCGCCCCGTGCTCTCCTGGCCCGCCCCGTGCTCTACTGGCCCGCCCCGTGCTCTACTGGCCCGCCCCGTGCTCTACTGGCCCGCCCCGTGCTCTACTGGCCCGCCCCGTGCTCTACTGGCCCGCCCCGTGCTCTACTGGCCCGCCCCGTGCTTCTGGGCCCACCCCGTGCTCTACTGCCCGCCCCGTGCTCTACTGGCCCGCCCCGTGCTCTACTGGCCGCCCCGTGCTCTACTGCCCGCCCCGTGCTCTACTGGCCCGCCCGTGCTCTACTGGCCGCCCTGTCCATCCCCCCTGTGCTCTACTGGCCCGCCCGTGCTCTACTGGCCCGCCCGTGCTTACTGCCCGCCCCTTGCTCTACTGGCCCGCCCCGTGCTCTACTGGTCCACCCCGTGCTCTACTGGCCCGCCCCGTGCTCTACTGGCCCGCCCCTTGCTCTACTGGCCCGCCTCGTGCTCTACTTGCCCGCCCCGTGCTCTACTGGCCCACCCCTTGCTCTACTGGCCCGCCCCGTGCTCTACTGGTCCACCCCGTGCTCTACTGGCCCGCCCTGTGCTCTACTGGCCCGCCCCGTGCTCTACTGCCCTTGCTCTACTGGTCCATCTTGTGCTCTACTGGCCCACCCCGTGCTCTGCTAGTCAGTCCCTTGCTCTACTGGCCCACCCCGTTCTCTACTGAGTGGTACTGGGCGGTATTGAGCAGTACTGAGTGATACTGAGCGATAGTGAGCGGTTACTTTGGCGGTACTGGGCGTACTGGTGGTACTGAGTGGTACTGGGCGGTACTGAGCGGTACTGAGCGGTACTGGTCGTACTGGGCGGTACTGAGCGTACTGGCGTATGACGGTACTGAGCGGTACTGAGCGGACTGTCGTACTGGCGGCACTGAGCGATACTGCGGCAGTACTGGGCGGTATTGGAGGTACTGGCGGTACCTGGGCTCTTGGCGGTCTGACGTGATGAGTGGTACTGGGTGTACTGGAGGGCGTACTTGGCAGTACTGGGCGGTTACTGAGCGGTACTTGGCAGTACTGGGCGGTACTGGCGGTACTGGGCAGTACTGGGCGGTACTGAGCGGTACTGGACAGTACTGGGCGGTACTGAGCGGTACTGGGTGGTACTGAGCGGTACTGGGCAGTACTGGGCGGTACTGAGCGGTACTGGGTGGTACTGAGCGGTACTGAGCGGTACTGAGGGGTACTGAGCGGTACTGAGGGGTACTGAGCGGTACTGGGCAGTACTGGGCGGTACTGAGCGGTACTGGGTGGTACTGAGCGGTACTGAGCGGTACTGAGGGGTACTGAGCGGTACTGGGCAGTACTGGGCGGTACTGAGCGGTACTGAGCAGTACTGAGCGGTACTGAGCGGTACTGAGCGGTACTGAGCGGTACTGAGCAGTACTGAGCGGTACTGAGCGGTACTGAGCGGTACTGAGCGGTACTGAGCGGTACTGAGCGGTACTGGGCGATATTGAGCGGTACTGAGCGGTACTGAGCAGTACTGAGCGGTACTGAGCGGTACTGAGCGGTACTGAGCGGTACTGAGCGGTACTGAGCGGTACTGGGCGGTAGTGAGCGGTACTGAGCGGTACTGGGCGATATTGAGCGGTACTGAGCGGTACTGAGCAGTACTGAGCGGTACTGAGCGGTACTGAGCGGTACTGAGCGGTACTGAGCGGTACTGAGCGGTACTGAGCGGTACTGGACTGTTACCTGCTTCCTCCTCATCCACATCCTGTTCATCCTTCTCCACCATCCTTCCTCATTCCTCTGCTCAGAATAAGACACTTCGTAGCGTTTATAAGATCAACTTAACACTTCCTGCGTCACAGAGATCATCATAGCACTTCCTGGCGTCTTAGGGATCAACTTAACACTTCCTGCGTCACAGAGTACTGCACATCCTGGCGTCTTAGAGATCTACTAACACTTCCGGGCGTCACAGAGATCATCATGAGCACTCCTGGCGTCTTAGAGATCAACTTAACACTTCCTGGTCACAGAGATCATCATAGCACTTCCTGGCGTCTTAGAGATCAACTTAACACTTCCTGCGTCACAGAGATCATCATAGCACTTCCTGGCGTCTTAGAGATCAACTTAACACTTCCTGCGTCACAGAGATCATCATAGCACTTCCTGGCGTCTTAGGGATCAACTTAACACTTTCCGCGTCACAGAGATCAGCACTTCCTGGCGTCTTAGAGATCAACTTAACACTTCCTGCGTCACAGAGATCATCATAGCACTTCCTGGCGTCTTAGGGATCAACTTAACACTTCCCGCGTCACAGAGATCATCATAGCACTTCCTGGCGTCTTAGGAGATCAACTTAACACTTCCCGCCGTCACAGAGATCATCATAGCCCCTTCTGGCGTCTTAGGATCAATTTAACACTTCCTGCGTCACAGAGATCAGCACTTCCTGGCGTCTTAGGGATCAACTTAACACTTCCCGCGTCACAGAGATCAACACAGATCAAACGCGCATCACAGAGTCAAGATGAAAGGAATGTCAGAGAGTGGTCATCACCTGTCTAATGGATGAAAGACATACAACCTCCCCACAAATGTTGGAATATAAAAGACAACAACAACAAAACATTCCTTGCCAAAAGAAATGTGACACTGAATTGAATAACTTAAAGATAATGGTGAAGATCATGAAGAATGGTATAGAGATCGTAGAAGTCCATTAAAGAATTATAAAATTTTGGGGATCAAATGATGGTAAGAGACAGTACAAATCCGGCATCTGTACTCAGAAGCGTTTTACTTCACATACATTTTATGACGAATCAGAGGTGATAACACTGGCACAGAGGATTAAGAGGGTTTGAGGTCAATTCACTCCCTGGCTTCACAGAAAATGGCAGTCTCTCTGTATTTTATTATCAACTTGTCGATATTGTCTTCCATCTTATAAGATCACGTTAAACGTCTGACGTCCGCCTAGAAAGAGGTAAATCGGTTTGATCGAGGCACTTAATGGGACGTACGAGGCACAACGTTTGAAAAATGATAACAGGAACAGAGAAAGTATAGAACTTGAGGATCTTGGGAATATGACACCAACATCGTGGAAAGAATACGCTCTGGGAAGGTGAGAGGAGTGTGAAGAGCTAATTAAGCAGATAATAAAATAATGTTGAAGTAGAATTAAGTAGATGTTGAGTGAGGAAGAACTTGCGGCAGGATAATTACGGATGCAGGAGAGACAAAAGCAACAGACAGATCAGATGATCAGATGATCCAGATATATTATCAAACAGA
>NC_069441.1:15063785-15068785 GCF_026875155.1 Cherax quadricarinatus
TCATTTCACTAAGTAAAAAAAAAATCAAATGTAAGAAAAAATATATTATATAACGTAATTTAATGTATTTCTGTGACACCCAAAAATTATTTTAGGATATTTTCTTTCTAGAAGTATTGTTTATTTAAGTGTAATAAATGCAATTATTAAAGTAATTCATTTATAGTTAAAATATTCACCATAATTAGTGGGGAAACTAATAAATTTTATAATGGAGGAAATAGTTATATTACTGTTCTGTTCTGCTGGTACTAAAATTCTTTCTGTACATCAGGAACCTTATCATCATTGAAACTCTTTCCGCCCATCAGAAGCCTACAAAAATTAAAAAAGAAAACTGCCCATCTATAGGCTATTAATACGCATTTTTTTTTTTTTTGCCAATCTGACACTTATAAATGTGCAAGTCTTTCAACTCATAAAACGTGGAAACAGATGTTCACCCACTTGTTATTTTACACCCAAAATATTTACTTTAGCATTAAGTTGAATATATGAGAATATACACTGTGATGTTTACGTCTCTCAGTGTATATATGCTGAGAGTTAAATTGAACTCTTATTTTAAAGATTAAAACATTGTTGATTGGTAGTGATCAGGTGACATGCAGCCTTAATGACCCTCGTGTAGTAGATAGGCTTTAAACTTAATTAACCAATTAATCAAGGTGGTTATATAATATTGTATACCCATATACCTCACCGTTAACATTTACTAAGCAAGAATTTAACATTGGTTAGATATATGAAAGAGGAGAACACAACCTGCAGATAATACACAGAGAGAACCATACTGCCACATACACACATACACACACAACACACACACACACACACACACACACACACACACACACACAACACACCACACACACACACACACACATGAAAATATAAGCTATGAAAATAAACTTAATGAAAGCTGCTAGTGTCAATAATTAAGCAATTTAATAAAAATAATGAAAAAATAAATATAGAAATTATGATATAAAAAATGATAACAACAATAATAATGATAATATTTATAGCATCTAATAATAAGGAAGCTGAATACTAGATTCAAAGAAAGTAAATTATGTTTCCTGCTCTCTATACAAGGCAAATTAAGCCGAGTCATCATTTCCGTCTACCGCTGCGTCGACAACATCCGTCACATATCATCTCCCCCACCCGTCGGAAGTGCCCTCGGCCCTTGGGGTCCGACAGTTTCTCATGGTATAAAAATATAATATAGTTACCCCTACGAATTCGTCAGTGGTGCGATTTATTTTTAAGTGGACGATATAGTTTTTTTGCTTCGAACGATTCCGTTTTATTTTATGGTTTCTGTATTGTATATTATTTTCGGTAGATAAGTCACGAGTCTTCAGAATAAACTAAGTTTTGCTTCTTGTAATAATATCTACGTCTCCTGTACTTACAATTAATTCGTTATTGTTAACTCTACTACACTACGAATTTTTATATAAGATTCGCTGAGAAAGTTTTTCTTTTGTTCGTTCGCCTTTACTTTTACTTTCCAGTGTTTGTTATTGTTTTTATCATGGCCCGATGTTTCGGAATGAGGTTTTCTTGCATCGTGTTCTATGATGCTATCTGCACGTTTTGATGTCTCGATATAAAGTGTTATTTTTAAAATCCATAAAACACTAGTCTCATCCCTTCCCACATAACCAAACATCTAATTTTCCTCAGGTTAAATTATATTTATATGAAGCGCCAAACCCGTGTGTTGTTCAGCGCAAGAAATTGTGGAGGGTCGATCCTCTGTTCGATAACCAAGACACAGACTCGTTACTCTTGTAGACAGCCAGGATCTCCTTAGTTTAAAACCCAATATACTGCAACAACAGCCTTTCTGTTGATCTAGTTATTGCTGTCACAGCTGTCATATATAGATGCATTCCTTTTCTAGTGTAAATTTCATTTATACTAGAAAAGGTCTCAGTTATCATTAAAAAGCCCTGCAGTGTTCTAGAAGTATTTTGCTAGCCAAGAATTAAGACCAGATCCTATGGACAATTATTCATTCCCAACACTACCACGGGGCAAGATGCAACATATGGCAGGGATTCCTACTTTTTTTCTATTTATGTTTACCACTGATAAGCAGGTCATCTCTTCAGCGCTTACCAACATAATCCCTTCAGCACTAAACAAACAAAAGAGTTGCTATCATTATCATTCACGATGTATCCTAATGCGCTAACAAATACTTTCATCCTAGCCCCAGGCAAACACCCTATGCTTCCTCTTCTTATTCTTAATATTAAAAGGCTTTGTCCCTAAGTTAAATTTAAGAATCCCTCGCTGAAACAACATTCTCACCTCCAACTCGGCCTTCCCCAGAAGGTACAGCGTTCCAAAAATCACGGAAGACATCCTGAACACTCTCGTGCCTGAGCACTGGAATCCAATATTATTATTATTATTATTATTATTATTATTATTATTATTATTATTATTATTATTATTATTATTATTATTATTATTATTATTATTATTATTATTATTCATGTGTGACTAAATCTGTGAGGGTCATTCAGTTCAAGTAGGAGAGATCAAATGTTGGGTCCACTAAATACTGTAGAGGCACGCTACTAAGTTGTACACACTTAGTTGTATCTGAGGCGTGAAGCGACCCCCTACGAGGGCATGACTGCTACACCCGCTGGACCTCCATAAACAACAGTCACCTTATTCTCAGCTAGGCAGGGGGTGCTAAGCTGAACACTATTGTGTCCTAATGACCTGAACAATTCAAGAGCAATCATACGCTATCTGCTCGGCATACTAATTCTCAAACTGTTTTGTTTTAGAGTGCTTCCTATTCATATGTGTGTATATATATATATATATATATATATATATATATATATATATATATATATATATATATATATATATATATATATATATATATATATATATATATATATATATATATATATATATATTGACGTATATTGAAGATGCTGCTGTTTTCACTAATTGTGCCCGTGACTGATGCGAGGCTTCCAGACACCTCTTACATACGAAGCTTCCAGATACCTCTTACATACGAGGCTTCCAGATACCTCTAACATACAAGGCTTCTAGACACCTCTTCCATACGAGGCTTCCAGACACTTCTTACATACAAATCTTTCAGACATATCTTACGAAACTGGGATTGTTTTATAAGTAATATTTCATCTATCCGTTGCATGAGACGATTATGAGTTACGATGAATTATGCAACCATTGTTGATGTCATCAACAGTGCAATCGTATTTATAGTTACGGAAAATGCTATTTGTATACCAACAGTATGTAAATGAGACATATATGTAATGCAGAAACATTGTGCTTGGAAGTTTTGCTGATAACCAAGATCGTTATCAATCCAGTACAGCGCATGAGAAATTTATAACATAGGAGCAGAGAAGTGAAGTACAGGAGACCTCAGGTTAGTAGTGCGTTGGTCTGGACACGATCTCATTCTGTCCGGGTAGCAACAAATTGGCCAAAACATCTGACATGCTAAAACTATCGGATTTCTGGGCAATAGTGATGTCAGCGACCATCAATGAAGATTCTAGGCAGCTTTTCCTATGCAGATCAATCTCCTTGATTACGAGTCTGGTTTCTTCCCTGCTTCATCAGATTTCCATGTGAGTTCCAGTGAATTACACATTCATCGTTCATATCGTCACTGCTGCATATGTACTTATGAGAGTATGAATGGTATATGTATACCCTTATATACCCACAATGGTATATGTATACCCATGTATACCCACAATCAATTTATGTAAATAAACACGCTGACAGTGTTTGGATATCTGAGTTATGATCCGTTTCCCTCACCAGAAGCTTTATCAGTCAACTTAGATAGTTGGACACAACAGTCATAATATCTACAACAAAAATGTAAAGTGACTTCACAATTAACAAAAGTCGAGATGATTGAGTCTTATGTAAAACCAAATTTAACAAATAAAATTTTATATAATATATATATATATATATATATATATATATATATATATATATATATATATAGATATATATATATATATATATATATATATATATATATATGCATATGTAAAAGATAAAGATAAAGAATTCCCCCCAAAATGCTGACGGTTGTGTCTATAAGATTCCTTGTAAAATTTGCGATAAAGTTTATTACGGTCAAACTGGTAAAAATCTCGAACTAAGATTAAAACAACATAAATATAGCATTAGAACTGGACAAGAATCCATGCTCTATTTATTCATGTAAGAGATTTTAACCATCCAATTGATTTTCAAAAAGTTGAGAAAGTAGTATCAAGCAAGTCCATTTTCGACAGGAATATAATTGAATCTTGTTTCATAAAAAGCAGTTTTGACAATAATGTGAATATTTCCTTTGGTTTATATAAATTAGATCCATTTATAATTAATAGAATTTGGGAAGAATTTAATAATACACTGGACAAATAATAATTTTTAAACTTTCTTGGGTAGAATAGCTTGGGGGTGAGTTGTGCAAGGGACCTATCCAAGTTGGGTCGCCGCGCGCGTCACGTGTTTAACCGTTGTGGGATCTGATAGTGAGGTGCTGGCCGGACCCCTTATATAGCTTCCTTGGATGCTTTACTTTCATAGTTCCTTGATAATGTGAGTAGTCACGAAAGCGCTTGGAATTTCTCTATTCTTTCAGAGTGCTTGTTTTGCATATATATATATATATATAATATATATATATATATATATATATATATATATATATATATATATATATATATATATATATATATATATATATATTATATATATATATATTATATATATATATATATTTTATATATATAATATATATATAATATATATATATATATATATATATATATATATATGCATAATAAAAATAATAATAATAATAGTAGCAATGTTGTGTTAAAATGATTAATGGTAACACCTCTGAAGTGTTGATATGGTGAGTGTTTGTTTCCTATGACTGAGAGTTT
>NC_069441.1:15076285-15103785 GCF_026875155.1 Cherax quadricarinatus
CAAACCAGGTGGAGGGTAGGTCCAGAAGCCAGGTGAAGGGTAGGTCTACAAAAAAGGTGGAGGGTAGGTCTACAAGTCAGGTGGAGAGTAGGTCTACAAACCAGGTGGAGGGTAGGTCTACAAGCTAGGTGGAGGGTAGGTCTACAAGCCTGGTGGAGAGTAGATCTACAAGCCAGATGGAGGGTAGGTCTACAAGCCAGGTTGAGAGTAGATCTACAAGCCAGGTGGAGGGTAAGTCTACAAGCCAGGTGAAGGGTAGGTCTACAAGCCAGGTGGAGGATAGGTCTACAAGCCAAGTGGAGGATAGTCTACAAGCCAGGTGAAGGGTAGGTCTACAAGCCAGGTGAAGGGCAGGTCTACAAGCCAGGTGAAGGGTAGGTCTACAAGCCAGGTGAAAGGTAGGTCTACAAGCCAAGTGAAGGGTAGGTCTACAAGCCTGGTGAAGGGTAGGTCTACAAACCAGATGGAGGATAGTGTACAAGCCAGGTGAAGGGTAGGTCTACAAGCCAGGCGAAGGGTAGGTCTACAAGCCAGGTGGAGGATAGGGCTACAAGCCAGGTGAAGGGTAGGTCTACAAGCCAGGTGAAGGGTAGGTCTACAAGCCAGGTGGAGGATAGGTCTACAAGCCAGGTGGAGGATAGTCTACAAGCCAGGTGAAAGGTAGGTCTATAAGCCAGGTGGAGGATAATCTACAAGCCAGGTGAAGGGTAGGTCTAACAAGCCAGGTGAAGGGTAGGCCTACAAGCCAGGTGGAGGATAGTCTACAAGCCAGGTGAAGGGTAGGTCTACAAGCCAGGTGGAGGGTAGGTCTACAAGCCAGGTAGAGGATAGTCTACAAGCCAGGTGAAGGGTAGGTCTACAAGCCAGGTGAAGGGTAGGTCTACAAGCCAGATGGAGGATAGTCTACAAGCCAGGTGAAGGGTAGGTCTACAAGCCAGGTGAAGGGTAGGTCTACAAGCCAGATGGAGGATAGTCTACAAGCCAGGTGAAGGGTAGGTCTACAAGCCAGGTGAAGGGTAGGTCTACAAGCCAGGTGAAGGGTAGGTCTACAAGCCAGGTGAAGGGTAGGTCTACAAGCCAGGTGAAGGATAGGTCTACAAGCCAGGTGAAGGGTAGGTCTACAAGCCAGGTGAAGGGTAGGTCTACAAGCCAGGTGAAGGGTAGGTCTACAAGCCAGGTGAAGGGTAGGTCTACAAGCCAGGTGAAGGGTAGGTCTACAAGCCAGGTGAAGGGTAGGTCTACAAGCCAGGTGAAGGGTAGGTCTACAAGCCAGGTGAAGGGTAGGTCTACAAGCCAGGTGAAGGGTAGGTCTACAAGCCAGGTGAAGGGTAGGTCTACAAGCCAGGTGAAGGGTAGGTCTACAAGCCAGGTGAAGGGTAGGTCTACAAGCCAGGTGAAGGGTAGGTCTACAAGCCAGGTGAAGGGTAGGTCTACAAGCCAGGTGAAGGGTAGGTCTACAAGTCTTGGGTGAACCAAGAGACAATCAATATGCAAATAACCATCCCCTTGCCACAAGGTTTTCCTCCACAAACTCATTATGTTCGCCTAACAAGAGGTGAACCACTAATTCTTTCTCCTTCTGCTTTCCTTTCTTCCTTACTGTCTGCTTCAGCTGTTCCTTCCGCCTTCTTTCTTTCCTTCCTTATACTCCTACCTCATTCATTCCTTTCTTTTCTTCTCATCTTTTTTCTCTTTTGTTCTTCATATCTTTGTCGTTTGTTTCTCATTTGTTCCTTGCTAGCTTTTATTTTGTTCTTCTTTCTTTCTTTTATCTCATCTTCTTCATCCCTCTGTTATCCTCTGTCTTTCCATTTCTCTGTAATCTCAATCCGTTTATTCCTGTCTTATCGTCTTGTGTTCCTCCCTCCTCTCTTCTTTATATCCATAGCTATCTCCTTTCGATATGTTCCTGTGTTGCTTCCTTCGTCTCTTATCTTCTATTCCTGCCATGTTCTGTTACTTCCCTCTGTTCTTACCATGTTCTTTTATGTCTTCTGTTCCTCTCACTTTGTTTCTCCCTCCCTCCCTCCCTCCCTCCTGCAAGTATTCCATCAGCCTGTGTTATCCAGGAAGCTTCCGTCTCACCGCTCCATCTCTCTGCTTGGCTGGTCCTCAAAGATCATCCATAATGATGGACACAAAGGCTTATTTAGGAGTCCATCACATCCCCTCCTATCAGCACCTCTGACCAACATAGCTTCAAATTATAACCTCGACTGTTCCGCCAGTATAACATCGATTGTTCCATCAGTATAGCTCTAACTGTTCCATCAGTATAGCCTCGACTGTTCCGCCAGTATAGCCTCAACTGTTCCATCAGTATGACATCGACTGTTGCATCAGTATAACATCGACTGTTCCATCGATGTGATAAATGGTTTAAAACCGACAAGCTGAAGATTGAGACACTTTTGCAACATCTGGGAATCTTTAGTGAAGAAACGTTTCGCCACACAGTGGCTTCATCAGTCAGAAGGGTGTAATGAGAGGAGTTTGAGGTGATCAGTCCCTCAACCTGGAGTCGATGTGTTTAGTTCATTAGTCTTGTAGAAAGTACAGCATAAGACCGTAGAAGTGGTTTATATACTGTAGTCAGGTGAGGTGAAGCAGGAGGAGACGGGATCATAGTGGTACCATCCATTAGTCGAAGTAGGTTTTCGTCCAACGATTGGACAAGGTTGAAGAATTCTTCCAGCACTTCAATAAAGGATCTGACCAGGACAAAATCCAAGCACCATGAACCAGTCAACGCATGGGGTTACATTATACCCCGTGGAGGCTGTGATAGGATTTATGTAGGTGAAACAGCAAGAAACCTCGAAACCCGCCTCATTGAACACATCTATGCATGTAGGAACGATAACCTGAACAACGCCTGCGTACAACACCGAAATTTCACCAGTCATCTCATGAAATTCAGAGACGCCCAACTAGTGATCAAAGAAACTAATTTCCGCAGACGCAAGTGTCTTGAATCAGCACTGATCGCTGTTTATAATACAATTAAACAAAACAAAGACAGCTTCACCATCTCTGAAGTCTTAGCAAGAATCTTCCAGAAAACAGTAAACCCTGCCATCACATAGTCTCTCCTGATAATACTACACAAGCACAACACAGAAGATGAACACTGAAACAGACCTTCTCTAATTCAACCTCCAATAGAAATATTTGTCTAACCTATTTTTATGCTTCCCAATTAATAGCTTTTATATCCTTTTACTCATGTGCGAGTTAATTGTTCTACCATATTGTATTACTACTACCATAACTTACATCACTACTACTACTACTACCACTAGTATTGCACCTCACTCTAAGCTTATATATACCCTCTGTGTACATGTACTGTTCGTAGCGGCTTGACCAAGCTCCTGGAGAGCGAAACGTTGTCACAATAAAATGTCACATTAGTTGCACTTATGTCCTTTTAGGTGTTTCTTTGTTGTGGGATGTGATGGTGAGGTGTTGTCTTGACCCTTTATATGTCTTCCTTTGATGTATTGTTTTTATAGTTCCTTGATAATGTGAGTAGTCACGAAAGCGTTTGGAATTTCATTATTCTTTCACATTGGTTGTTTTGCATATTATGAAATCACCTTTTTACTCTGATCTTATTGCATATATATAAATATATATATATATATATATATATATATATATATATATATATAATATATATTATATATATATATATATATATATATATATATATATATATATATATATATATATATCCTCTTCCCTATTCTCACTCCTAAAAGGCCTGTCAACCTCCCTATTCCATCTGACATTCAAAAAAGCCTCAATATTTGTCTTGCCATCTCAAAAATTAAAAATGACCCCCGTTCTCACTGCTTCCTCAAAAAAGGTCCAGTTGCCCCGTCTCTCAAATTCTCCCCTCTAAAAATGCCCTAAACCCCCCCCCTAACCATCTCCCACCAAAAAAAGTCCCAATATTGTAACTGGTCTTTACCCAAATACGTACTTTTCACGATTTAAATAATTTAGATAATTTGAATATGCAGAATATGTTAATATGTTAATTACGAGCAGTGGGCAGCGGCCCCCGGCGGCCGGCGCAACAATCAAGGCTTTTTAACCGCTCACTTTTGTAATGGTCTCCACGATATTCCTTTTTTTTCAAGTGTGGTCCCGCGTGGGGCCGGACCCTCATAAATATTGCTGGACAATACATTATTTGAGGCCAATGATTATAATATGTATGAGTACTTATTATATGATTAATGTTCAGCTACTACGCTTTAATATTCCTTATATATATATATAATATATATATATATATATTTATATATATATATATATATATATATATATATATATATATATATATATATATATATATATATATATATATATATATATATATATATACATATATAGAGAGACAGAGAGACAGAGAGAGAGAGACAGAGAGAGAGAGAGACAGAGAGAGACAGAGAGACAGAGAGAGACAGAGAGAGAGACAGAGAGACAGAGAGACTTTATTAAAACAAATTATCAAGAAATAGATTCGCAAAATATTTTTATTTAAAACACTTGTGCATGGAATTATTCGCATATATAAAGACAGAAAGTTTTCAGTTAGTGTTACTGTTAGAAATGTTCTGGTAAATTACTAAAGTAACTGTGTATGTGTTGAGTATAAATGTTTGTTGTGTGTGTGATTGATTACAGTGTTTGTTGTGTGTGTGATTGATTACAGTGTTTGTTGTGTGTGTGATTGATTACAGTGTTTGTTGTGTGTGTGATTGATTACAGTGTTTGTTGTGTGTGTGATTGATTACAGTGTTTGTTGTGTGTGTGATTGATTACAGTGTTTGTTGTGTGTGTGATTGATTACAGTATTTGTTGTGTGTGTGATTGATTACAGTATTTGTTGTGTGTGTGATTGATTACAGAGTTTGTTGTGTGTGTGATTGATTACAGAGTTTGTTGTGTGTGTGATTGATTAGTGTCTTCAAGAGGTCACTTATACTATGCATGTTCTCCGCTTCACTGTTCTGTATTCTGAACATTCTGTACCACAACTGCGTAGTGTCATGATACTGAAAAAAAACTTCATTACTACTCGTGCTGAATGACCCTCGCTGGTTTAGCGCGTCAAATAAAAATAGCAATAAATTTAAAAGAGATTTTACCAAGGATGTGCAGTTGTCATAAAATATTGAGACTTGTTTATAATAATGTTTGAGAAATAATTCACAATATAGAAGTTGAAACAATTTATGTCTTAAAACTAGATACAGAAGTAGAATGAAAACCACAAGTTTTGTCAGATCATTTTAGAGAAAATTCTAGTTTGTGATCCTCTGTCTTGTAATTTGATCTGAAACGTTGATGGAATTGGAGGAGCAGCCGCCTTTACACCGTCACTTGTGAGTATTGTGGATGTGTGAAGGTATTGTGACACAGTGTAGCTGCTCAACTGTGTCTGAAGAAAATGTACCTCGGTGGGATCATATCTGATTAAATATCATTACACAATCACTGTTTGATCCACAAAGATTTAGTGCTCAGGGGAATATAATAATAATAATTAATAATAATAAATATAATATATAATAATAATAATAATAATAATAATAATAATAATAATAATATATAATAATAAATAATAACAATAATAATAATAATACTAATACTAATATAATAATAAATAATAATATAATAATAATAATAATAATAATAAATAATATAATAATAATAATTAATAAATAATAATAATAATAATACTTAGATCAAATCAGTGGCCACTTGTCTTGTATCCTGACATGGAATACAAGATGACCCGTGTCTCCTACACTGGTCATCAGGTGACCAGTGTCTCCTACACGGGTCATCAGGTGACCCGTGTATGATAAAGCCAATGACTGGGATCATGAGTCCCTTATCGAGCATCAATATATGCGTTGATGGTAACGTAATCGTAAGAAATTATATCTAGACGGGTCTAAATAATAACAAGAATCTAGGTGAGTATGGATATGAAGTGCGTCAGTCTAGCGCTCAGCAGACAGAGGATCAAGTCTGATACTGTATGACCCAGTGAGTTTAGCACTTAATATGAATTTAAACAAAATAGATGACTCGTCACTGGCTCCTGAAGAAGTGGCGGTGTTTGTGCATTTACTACTGTCGTCGTAGACCCGTGCGACACAGACGGGAAGAGCTTCACGTAACAGTGTCTTCAGTCAAATTCGTCGAAACTGCGAAATTTAATCTGAGCATTATGAAAAAATATATATATATCTTTGATTTTAAGTAATATTAAGTAAATTTAAAATGACCTATAATTTATATATACAGCAGAATTTTGCTAAAAAAAAATACGTTGTTTTAAATCAGTTTAGGTGTGACTTCTAAGTTAAGCTTGGACTAAAAAAATATTTTTACATCATTGCCAATAAAAAATATATATAAATTTCAATCCGTAAAAAAAATGGAATAGTCCAATTTTAAAGATTTTTCAGCTTATTCGGCAAGTTCTGCTTATCAGGCACGACATACGAGTTTAGTGCTATATTATAAGTTATGTATATATGTATATATGTATGTATGTATGTATATATGTATGTATATATATTTTCAGAGTGAGGTGTAATACCAGTGGTAGTAGTAGTAGTAGTAGTGATGTAAGTTGTAGTAGTAGTAGTAATACAATTAACTCGCACATGAGTAAAAGGATATAAAAGTTATTACTTGGGTAACATAAAAATAGGTTAGACAAATATTTCTATTGGAGGTTGAATTAGAGAAGGTCTGTTTCAGTGTTCATCTTCTGTGTTGTGCTTGTGTAGTATTATCAGGAGAGACTATGTGATGGCAGGGTTTACTGTTTTCTGGAGGATTCTTGCTAAGACTTCAGAGATGGTGAAGCTGCCTTACATATATACAACATATATGCAACACTAAACTCGCATGGGCCACACATCATAAATAAGAACAGGAAGAGTTCTGCAGTAGACCTACTGATCTATCCAGCAATAAGTTCTACTCAACCAGTTAGTTTCCATTAATGTATTTATCATTCGATATTTTTCTACTAAAGGTCCGTTTTACAAAGACCTAATTTATAAATTAAGTATATGTAATATATAGGTATTACAAGTTTAAAAAATACAGATGGTTTTATTAATTTATGTAAGTTTAGTTGTTGGGTTAGTGAGTGGTGTTGGTGGTTCATGGCTTAACCACCACCACTGGAGTCACTCCAGAAGGACCTCTTGCCAAACTTCCTCGTCCAGGTGCTCCGTCAAGGGGTCGTGGGGTGACCTCGAGAAAGGTGTCCTCCTGAAGGTGTACTCTACGAACACCAACCAGATGGAGGTTTGGTACAAGGACAGAGATCTGTAGATGACAGGGCAGCAGGCACCTCCCCGCGAGGTCCCCGACCAGCCTCTATGGCTGCTTGATGTACTTCTCTCCAACGAGAGTCAAGGGGCGTGTCTCCAGCTGGTGCTCGTCTGCCACTCCAACAGACTATGGGTGCAGGAGATGCCTCCCTCAGTGAGTCACTTCCCCTCTATAGTGTACTCGCTCATCCACCTTCCCACCCCTGTGGTGAGAGCTACAACAGACATGTTGAGCCTCAGTACCAGACCTCTCACCAATGCCAGCAAGAAGGGACAACTGTTACAAATAAATATTAACTTGCCCAGCACTGCTGATGACGCCATTTCTGAAAACGGTTATCAGGAGGATAACTCTACCCAGGTAATCGAACCTCTGTCTGAAGAAGGCGTTCATGGTGGTTAATGATATTGATATTTTTAATACTTTCGCATCGAATTCTCTGTTTATTTTTTGTAATTCTGTTTGCAGTTTGAATGTATTACATTATAACTTTTCTGTCAAAGAGGCCGAGCAACATTACAAAATGTACAGTGATGTACAAGTACATAGAGCTTCTCATGACACAGTGTATCTGAGGTTTTAAAACAGTCACTGATGTGAGAATCATAAATTTTATCGATTTTAAAATATTATTTAATCAGTTGAATACATTTCGAAGGAATCTATTTCAAATTTCTTCTCCAGCTATATATGCCTAAGATTTTTATTTTCATTATATTGTTGAAAATAGCAGTTTTTTTTTCTGTAGATTTAAAGAAGGCAGAGAAGTTCCAGCGTTGCCGACACTAACAGCTCTCTTGTTTGTTATGTCAAAAATTTTCTCATCCCCACCTCAGTGATTTTTACCTTCTCGAGTCTTCACAGACGCCGTCTTCTTGAATCCATCTTAATACTCTACTCGGCTACCATCTGTCATGGCTCTGGCTTCATTTCTGGAACTTCCGTCCTCCAGTACTGTGTCCGAAACTGTAATGTTAAGAACACACCTGATTTGACCTGACCTTGGTTGTCTCCTCACCTCTCTCTTCTATGACGCATAAGGATTTGCCACATATCTTGAATATAATAATTACACACACACACACACACACACACACACACACACACACACACACACACACACATATATATATATATATATATATATATATATATATATATATATATATATATATATATATATATATATATATATATATATATATATATATATATGTATGGTGATAAATCTATAAAAATGATTTCTTGTGAAAAAAAAACTCAGGAAATAATTGTTATAGCTGTACTTCAGCTGCCCTGAGAAAACCCTTTTCACTAATTTTTTCTTAACTATGGATAAAAATATTTAAGGTTGGTCTTAGATTTCCTTACAACACTAATTTTGTATTCTCTCTAGTATTTTTCCCCTCTTCTTTTTTTTCCCCTCTCTTTTAATTTCAACGTACTGGTGTACAAGGAAGGTCTTCCCCGGTTCGAGCACCTGGAGTTTACCTGTGATGTACATCTCTAATAAATGTTTTACTCTTTGATTTATATATTTAAAAATCGTAGTTTGATTTATATAATTTCTCTGTGAAGAATGAGCTGCTGTGGGCAGTTTCTACAAGGCTGTGAAAAATATAAATTATCTTCAATAATATTTCTCAGTTATTTTCAATAATATTTCTCAGTTATCTTCAGTAATATTTCTCAGTTATTTTCAATAATATTTCTCAGTTATTTTCAATAATATTTCTCAGTTATCTTCAATAATATTTCTCAGTTATTTTCAATAATATTTCTCAGTTATTTTCAATAATATTTCTCAGTTATTTTCAATAATATTTCTCAGTTATCTTCAATAATATTTCTCGGTTATCATCATTAATATTTCTCAGTTATCTTCAATAATATTTCTCAGTTATCATCAATAATATTTCTCAGTTATTTTCAATAATATTTCTCAGTTATTTTCAATAATATTTCTCAGTTATCATCAATAATATTTCTCAGTTATCTTCAATAATATTTCTCAGTTATCATCAATAATATTTCTCAGTTATCTTCAATAATATTTCTCAGTTATCCTCAACATTTGCGGAACTGTAATAACACAATTCAAAACAACTCTCATGAAAATAATATTACTAATAGATTTGTGATTTTATTTTATCTGGTTTTATTGTTTACCAGGAGATCATATATGTTATTCCCTCAAGTTGCTTCAAACACCGACCAAGAATACCGCCAGTAAGCCAGGAAATTTAACTAGAAGTGGCTTATATTGTTTCTTATTCTTTCCGGTGGTTTTAATCGACCATTGATGTGACTTAGAATACTGTAGTCGTGATGTATTTTTGGAAAATTTATCGCATAAAACGAGTGAGGTTTATGTTTTAGTGTCTCTATTGAGTGTTTTAAAGTGTGTGATGATTTGTTCATTGTAGGTCCTTGTTTTAAGTGGGGTTGTCTTCTGGTTTTTTTTATAAACCAATCAGGGGAAAACTGGTTTTAGTAAATGAGCCTTGATATCTGTTTCCCGTTTGATTTGAGAGGGAATGCAGAGTGGGAGAGATGTTAGGTAACAGCTGGATGTTGTGATCTTGTTGCATCTGTGTGTGTGTGTGTGTGATGTGTGTGTGTGTGTGTGTGTGTGTGTGTGTGTGGTGTTTGTGTTGTGTGTGTGTGTGTGTATGTGCTCACCTAGTTGAGGTTGCGGGGGTCGAGTCCGAGCTCCTGGCCCCGCCTCTTCACTGATCGCTACTAGGTCACTCTCCCTGAGCCGTGAGCTTTATCATACCTCTGCTTAAAGCTATGTATGGATCCTGCCTCCACTACATCGCTTCCCAAACTATTCCACTTACCACTACTCTGTGGCTGAAGAAATACTTCCTAACATCCCTGTGATTCATCTGTGTCTTCAGCTTCCAACTGTGTCCCCTTGTTACTGTGTCCAATCTCTGGAACATCCTGTTTTTGTCCACCTTGTCAATTCCTCCAGTTTGTATGTCGTTTCAGTCCCCCCTATTCTCCTGTCCTCCATGTCGTCAGTGATTTCCCTTACCTCTCCTCGTGTGTGTGTGTGTGTGTTGTGGTGTTCTGTAGTGTGTGTGTGTTGTGTGTGTGTGTGCGTGTGTGTGTGTGTGTGTGTGGTGCTGTGTGTGTGTGTTGTGTGTGTGTGTGTGTGTGTGTGTGTGTGTGTGTGTGTGTGTGTGTGTGCGTGCTGTGTGTGTGTACGTGTGTGTGTGGTGTGATGTGTGTGTGTGTGTGTGTGTGTGGTGTGTGTGTGTGCGTGTGTGTGTGTACGTGTGTGTGTGTGTGTGTATGTGTGTGTGTGTGTGTGTGTGCGTGCTGTGTGTGTGTACGTGGTGTGTGTGTGTGTGTGTGGTGTGTGTGTGTGCGTGTACTCCCTTAATTGTGGTTGTGATGATTTGTTCATTGTAGGTCCTTGTTTTAAGTGGGGTTGTCTTCTGGTTTTTCTTTATAAACCAATCAGGGGAAAGGTTTAGTATTGTGCGTGGTTTTGTGGTGTGTTGTGTGTGTGTGTGTGTGTGTGTGTGTGTGTGTGTGTGTGTGTGTGTGTGTGTGTGTGGGTTGGCTTCTTGTAAATGAAGACTGTAAGTTGGATTTTTTCTCTGGTGAGGAGAAATTCAATCAACTGATGTTGATTGAATTTCTGGACGACAGGTGTCGAAGGGGCCCAAATGTGGTCCCAAGTATACTTAAAAATGTCAAAATTAACACTCTACCTCATAGTGTGAGAGTTACTCATACACGCAAACAACAGGGGAGTACACACACACACACACACACACACACACACACACACACACACACACACACACACACACACACACACACACACACACACACACACACACACACACACACACATATCGACAAGTGCCCTTAACTAATACAAGAAGCCAAGTAATAAATCATGATATATTATCTCAAAGAAATTTATTTATCTGATATATAACCTTCCTGTGTTATTTAATGCCATTAAACAATTATCACTCCCTTATATATTGAACATAATCTAATTTTAAAGAATATGAAATTACAGGAAAAGTATCGCTTTCGCTAAAAAAAATTGGCATCGTCCCATCATATATATATATATATATATATATATATATATATATATATATATAAATATATATATATATATAAATATATATATATATATATATATATATTATATATATATATATAGTATAATTGGTACAAGTAGATTACATGGAGACTTATAAGTTAATTTCGCCGGCTGATGCTTGCGGCATTCTTTTTTTTTTATTTTCTTTCCCACAGGAAAATCAATAGTTGTACGAGAGTAATTTGTTTGTTCCTTTGGCCATTGGAAGAGAAGTTTTGCTCTTCCTCTATAGATATATTATTTACTTTTCATCTGGCGGCCGGGCCACCACGGGAGGCTGCCCAGGGAAGGAAGAAAGAAAGAAACAGAGAGAGAGAGAGAGAGAGAGAGAGAGAGAGAGAGAGAGAGAGAGAGAGAGAGAGAGAGAGAGAGAGAGAGAGAGAGAGAGAGAGGCTCGAGTATAAATATGTCACCCGTCCTTTTCTACACACATTTCCCAGATGTGCAAAACGATATAGTTTGAGGTGAGCCTTGTTTTCCAAGACATATTTTTCCAGAGCAATATAAGTGAGGGGGGGAGTGGGGGGAGTGGGGTGTCCCTAGCGAGGCAGGCGGTGATTGGCTGGTGTGTGTGTGCGCGAAGTGGTTGGCGACGCGCGCACTAAGTATGATTGGTCAAATTGAAACAGACATTACGATCCTGCGCGAGGTTGCCGAACTTGCTTTATATTTCCTCCTCTCAACGACGGTGAGTAAACAGGTAAAAAATTACCTCTCTTTAACCCCCCTAAGAAGGAAAACTCTTGGAGGTAAGAGCAAGGGCCAACGAGTGGGCCACAGCCGACGTCTGGAAACTACAATTTGTGGAGAGGATAAGTTGCATTTTCCGGGGAAGGCAGAGCTGCGCTCCCAGAGAGAATGTCCCCAGCTTCGTACCGCACAATTGAAACAGATATTACCGGCGTCATCAGTAATACAATAGCTGGGCGCCAGGAGAGCCTTATGAATTTTTATCAGACATAAAACAGAGAAAAAGCGAGCACTCGATCTCCGACCATTGGACATCGGCCTGATTGGAGTGGACTTTTACGTTATTTATGCAGTGTTGTTCCGTTGGTACAACTGCCGTGATCCTCAGGGAAACAATGTGGATTAAAGAATTGATCTATTAGATGTTGTTTGTTAGCGCCGCCCTGATATTAAGGGAGCCATTGTAGGGCTTCCCCTTCGTTACGCAACTTTGATTTAGGGAAGATGCAGAAATTGAAGGGTGCCAGGAGCAGGGAGGAAGGGAGAGAGGATAGGAGGAAGGAAGAGAGAAGGGAGAGAGGAAAGGGGGAAGGGAGAGAAGGCCACAAACTTGTTCTTTATGTCAGCTGTTTATGTTGTGTTTGACAGGTGAGGCTAAGAACAGAAGCACCTCCACCAGCCGCACCACTACCACTACCAGCACCGCCATTACCAGCACCACCATCACCACCACCATCACCACCATCACTACCACCACCACTACCATCATCATTACCAGCAGCACCAACATCACTAGCACCACCATCACCATCATCATTACCAGCACCACCGCCATCACTACTATCACCATCACCGCTACCAACACCAATATTACTACTACCACCACCACTACTACCACCATCACCACTACAAGCACCAGCAGCCTCACCGAGATACCAGTAAGAGCAACACCAACAGCAGCAATATCACCAACACAACCACATTTCACACCACCAGTGCCACTATCAACACTGAAACCACCACCAACACTACCACTAACACCACCACCACCACTAACACCACCACCACTACCACTAGCACCACCACCACTAGCACCACCACCACTAGCACCACCACCACTAGCACCACCACCACTAGCACCACCACCACTAGCGCCACCACAACTAGCACCGCCACCACTAGCACCACCTTCATCTGACGTCAGGACCTACTGGTTGAGAGGCAAGAGAGAGACAGTATTTGGGAAGTATTTTGTTGAGTTGGATTATCAAGGAGAAATTGATCCTATGCATACACATGACTATTCAGACCAGTGCTAGCGCCTGCAGTTGATTTTATGCAATTGCCACCTGCATATACAGCAACAAATTGATATATATACATATATATATATTATATATATATATATATATATATATATATATATATATATATATATAATATTATATATATATATATATATATATATATATATATATATATATATATATATATATATTTACATTTCAGGTTATAGTTGAGGCTATTTGTCTCAATTATAAGTTGAGGACAGACGACGTACTGTGATAACTAGACGTTCATTAGAGGCATTAAAAACAGGATGAAAAATGGATTTAACAACGGGAAGGAAGAGAAGGTTTAACCTGCGAGAGAAGCCGAATTAAGAAAACAGATTTGAGATAGAGTTTCTTTACAAATTGAGTTGCTAACGAGTTGAGGCAAAAAGTTCCATACAAATTCACACAAAACAAATAAATATAATTACAGAAAACCTCACAAAACATATAAAATACTCAGGGATAGAGACAATGTAGTTAGTAATTAGTTCTTTGTTAGCGTTGTAACCAGAAGACATGGTTAAAAACTCGCACACCAGAAGACATGGTAAGAAACTCGCGCACCAGAAGACATGGTTACAAACTCGCGTACCAGAAGACATGGTTAAAAACTCGCGTACCAGAAGACATGGTTACAAACTAGCGCACCAGAAGACATGGTAAGAAACTCGCTCACCAGTAGACATGGTTACAAACTCGCACACCAGAAGACATGGTTACAAACTCGCACACCAGAAGACATGGTTACAAACTCGCACACCAGAAGACATGGTTACAAACTCGCACACCAGAAGACATGGCTACAAACTCGCGCACCAGCAGACATGGTTACAAACTCGCACACCAGAAGACATGGTTACAAACTCGCGTACCAGAAGACATGGTTACAAACTCGCACACCAGAAGACATGGTTACAAACTCGCGCACCAGAAGACATGGTTACAAACTCGCGTACCAGAAGACATGGTTACAAACTCGCACACCAGAAGACATGGTTACAAACTCGCGCACCAGAAGACTTGGTAAGAAACTCGCGCACCAGAAGACATGGTAAGAAACTCGCGCACCAGAAGACATGGTTACAAACTCGCGCACCAAAAGACATGGTAAGAAACTCGCCCACCAGAAGACATGGTAAGAAACTCGCGCACCAGAAGACATGGTAAGAAATTCGCGCACCAGAAGACATGGTTACAAACTCGCGCACCAGAAGACATGGTAAGAAACTCGCGCACCAGAAGACATGGTTACAAACTCGCGCACCAGAAGACATGGTAAGAAACTCGCGCACCAGAAGACATGGTTAGAAACTCGCCCACCAGAAGACATGGTAAGAAACTCGCGCACCATAAGACATGGTAAGAAACTCTCGCAACAGAAGACATGGTTAGAAACTCGCGCACCAGAAGACATGGTTAGAAACTCGCGCACCAGAAGACATGGTTGCAAACTCGCACACCTGAAGACATGGTAAGAAACTCGCGCACCAGAAGACATGGTTACAAACTCGCGCACCAGAAGACATGGTAAGAAACTCGCGCACCAGAAGACATGGTAAGAAACTCGCGCACCATAAGACATGGTAAGAAACTCTCGCAACAGAAGACATGGTTAGAAACTCGCGCACCAGAAGACATGGTTAGAAACTCGCACACCAGAAGACATGGTTGCAAACTCGCGCACCAGAAGACATGGTTGCAAACTCGCACACCAGAAGACATGGTAAGAAACTCGCGCACCAGAAGACATGGTTAGAAACTCGCTCACCAAAATACATGGTAAGAAACTCGCGCACCAGAAGACATGGTTACAAACTCGCGCACCGGAAGACATGGTAAGAAACTCGCGCACCAGAAGACATGGTTACAAACTCGCGCACCAGAAGACAGGGTAAGAAACTCGCGCACCAGAAGACATGGTTAGAAACTCGCGCACCAGAAGACATGGTTACAAACTTGCGCACCAGAAGACATGGTTACAAACTTGCGCACCAGAAGACATGGTAAGAAACTCGCGCACCAGAAGACATGGTTAGAAACTCGCTCACCAGAAGACATGGTTAGAAACTCGCGTTCCAGAAGACATGGTTAGAAACTCGCTCACCAGAAGACATGGTAAGAAACTCGCGCACCAGAAGACATGGTTACAAACTCGCGCACCAGAAGACATGGTAAGAAACTCGCGCACCAGAAGGCATGGTAAGAAACTCGCGCACCAGAAGACATGGTAAGAAACTCGCGCACCAGAAGTCATGGTAAGAAACTCGCGCACCAGAAGACATGGTTACAAACTCGCGCACCAGAAGACATGGTAAGAAACTCGCGCACCAGAAGACATGGTAAGAAACTCGCGCACCAGAAGACATGGTTACAAACTCGCGCACCAGAAGACATGGTAAGAAACTCGCGCACCAGAAGACATGGTAAGAAACTCGCGCACCAGAAGACATGGTAAGAAACTCGCGCACCAGAAGACATGGTTACAAACTCGCGCACCAGAAGACATGGTTACAAACTCGCGCACCAGAAGACATAAGAACATAAGAACATAAGAAAGGAGGAACACTGCAGCAGGCCTGCTGGCCCATACTAGGCAGGTCCTTTACAATTCATCCCACTAACAAAACATTTGCCCAACCCAATTTTCAATGCCACCCAAGAAATAAGCTCTGGTGTGAAAGTCCCACTCAAATCCAACCCCTCCCACTCATGTACTTATCCAACCTAGATTTGAAACTACCCAAAGTCTCAGCCTCAATAACCCAACTAGGTAGACTGTTCCACTCATCAACTACCCTATTTCCAAACCAATACTTTCCTATGTCCTTTCTAAATCTAAAACTTATCTAATTTAAATCCATTACTGCGGGTTCTCTCTTGGAGAGACATCCTCAAGACCTTATTAATAACCCCTTTATTAATACCTATCTTCTACTTATACACTTCGATCAGGTCTCCCCTCATTCTTCGTCTAACAAGTGAATGTAACTTAAGAGTCTTCAATCTTTCTTCATAAGGAAGATTTCTAATGCTATGTATTAATTTAGTCATCCTACGCTGAATGTTTTCTAACGAAATTATGTTCATTTTGTAATACGGAGACCAGAACTGAGCTGCATAATCTAGGTGAGGCCTTACTAATGATGTATAAAGCTGCAGTATGACCTCTGGACTTCTGTTGCTTACACTTCTTGATTAAATCCCAGTAATCTATTTGCCTTATTACGTAACGCTTAGGAATTGCTGTCTTGGTTTAAGGTTGCTGCTCACCATAACCCCCAAGTCCTTTTCGCAATCTGTATGGCTAAGTTCTACATCATTTAACTTATAAGTACTAGGGTTATGGGTACTCCCGAGCTTCAGAACCTTGCATTTATCTACATTGAACTGCATCTGCCACTTTTCTGACCAAAAATAGAGTTTGTTTAAATCCTCCTGAAGTTCCATAACATCTACGTTTGAATCAATTATCCTACCTATCCTTGTGTCATCGGCGAATTTGCTCATATCACTAGTAATTCCTCATCAAGATCATTGATATTTATTATAAAACAACAACGGGCCCAAGACTGATCCCTGTGGAACGCCACTTGTTACAGATCCCCACTCGGATTTAACCCCATTTATGGACACTCTCTGTTTCCCTGTCAGTGAGCCATGACTCGATCCACGAGAGCACTTTTCCCCCAATGCCATGATTGCCACTTTCTTTAACAGTCTATGGTGCGGAACTCTATCAAAAGCCTTACTAAAATCTAAGTAAATAATATCAAATTCTTTATTGTGGTCAACAGCCCAAAAGCTTTACTGAAGAAAGTTAAAAAATTTTAGTTAGACAAGACGGTCTCTTGTGAATCCATGCTGAGTATCATTAATCAAGCTATGCTTTTCGAGATGGCTTCTTATAATCTCATTTAACTTATAAGTACTAGGGTTATGGGCACTCCCAAGCTTCAGAACCTTGCATTTATCTACATTGAACTGCATCTGCCCACTTTTCTGACCAAGAATAGAGTTTGTTAAAATCCTCCTGAAGTTCCATAACATCTACGTTTGAATCAATTATCCTACCTATCTTTGTGTCATCGGCGAATTTGCTCATATCACTAGTAATTCCCTCATCAAGATCATTGATATATATTATAAACAACAAGGGGCCAAGACTGATCCCTGTGGAACGCCACTTGTTACAGATCCCCACTCGGATTTAACCCCATTTATGGACACTCTCTGCTTCCTGTCAGTGAGCCATGACTCGATCCACGAGAGCACTTTTCCCCCAATGCCATGAGCTGCCACTTTCTTTAACAGTCTATGGTGCGGAACTCTATCAAAAGCCTTACTAAAATCTAAGTAAATAATATCAAATTCTTTATTGTGGTCAACAGCCTCAAAAGCTTTACTGAAGAAAGTTAATAAATTAGTTAGACAAGACCGGTTCTCTTGTGAATCCATGCTGAGTATCATTAATCAAGCTATGCTTATCGAGATGGCTTCTTATAATCTCAGCTATAATTGACTCTAGTAATTTGCCTACAATTGAGGTCAGGCTTATTGGGCGGTATTTGACGGTAACGACTTGTCCCCTGTTTTAAAAATAGGAGTTACATTAGCCATCTTCCACATATCAGACACTACACCTGTTTGAAGAGA
This sequence comes from Cherax quadricarinatus, assembly GCF_026875155.1. NCBI lineage: Eukaryota > Metazoa > Arthropoda > Malacostraca > Decapoda > Parastacidae > Cherax > Cherax quadricarinatus. The sequence continues at coordinate 15,094,481 of NC_069441.1, forward strand.
TAAATTAAAAATATTAGTTAATGGTTCACAGAGTTCCATTTTGCATTCCTTAAGAACCCTTGAAAAAACCTCATCAGGACCCGGCGACTTATTTTGCTTCAGTCGGTCTATCTGCTTCACAACCATCTCACTAGTGACTGTGATGTTACATAATTTATCTTCTTCTAGCCCACTGTAAAAATTAATTACTGGAATATTGTTAGTGTCTTCCTGTGTAAAAACTGAGAGAAATAATTATTTAAAATCAAGCACATTTCATTCTCTTTGTCAGTAAGGTGCCCATAGTTATTTTTAAGGGGACCTATCTTATCTCTAACTTTTGTTTCTATAGACCTGGAAAAAACTTTTTGGGTTAGTTTTAGAATCCCTAGCAACTTTATTTCATAGTCCCTTTTAGCTTTTCTTATCCCCTTTTTAATGTCCCTCTTAATGTCAATATACTGATTCATAAGATGACCTCACCTCTTTTGATACGCCTATAAATTCCTTTCTTATGCCCTAGTAGATATTTGAGCCTATTATTCATCCATTTTGGGTCATTTCTATTTGATCTAATTTTTTATATGGGATAAACGTTCTTTGAGCAGCATGTATAGTGTTCAGAAAACTGTCATATTGATAGCTCTCTTCGTTACCCCAGTCAACAGATGATAAGTGTTCCTCTAAGCCCATCGTAATCTGCTAAGCGAAAATCTGGGACTGTTACCGAGTTATCGCTACTATCGTACTTCCATTCAATGCTAAATGTAATTGATTTGGGGTCGCTAGCACCCAGTTCCTCTGAAATTTCTAAATTATTAACAAGGGATTCATTGTTTGCCATAACTAAGTCAAGTAGGTTATTTCCCCTTGTAGGTTCTGTCACAAACTGCTTCAAAAAACAATCCTGAAATACTTCTAAGAAGTCGTATGATTCTAAATTCCCAGTCAAGAAATTCCAATCAACATGACTAAAGTTAAAGTCTCCTAGAATTACTACATTATCGTGCCTTGTGGCCTTAACAATTTCCTCCCATAGTAGTCTCCCTTGGTCCCTATCTAAGTTTGGGGGACGGTATATCACACCTAAAATCAGTTTTTCATGCCCCTCTGAAAATTCTATCCAAACAGACTCTGTATGTGTTACTTCAGACTTAAAAACCCGTTTTTTATGCAACAGTTCAAGCGATCTGGGACATACAATGCCACCCCCCACCCCCCCCCCCAATACTTCTATCTTCTTGGAACAATTTAAAACCCTGAATATGACATTCCGCAGGCATGTCCCGACTTTTGAATTAAACCACGTCTCAGTTAAGGCAAATACATCAATGTTACCTACACTAGCAACTAATCTCAACTCGTCCATCTTATTCCTAGCACTACGGCAATTAGCATAATAAACATTGAAAGACTCACCTTTCTCTTTACCCTTCCTGCTCATTTCTATTTTTCTACTAAACCAAATTTACTGTCCTTATCACCCAAGGTCCCTGGCTTTTCAATATCTATCTCTTTTCTTATTATTACTAGTTCCCCTAGAACTCGTAATATTACTACACTGGAACTTCACTGTTTTCCTGCCAAAACCCATACCACTAACTATTCCTAGTTTAAAGTCCTAACAGCTCCCTCCACTGCAGTTGCCAGTGCTCCCACCCCAGACCTAGATAAGTGAACCCCATCCCTAGCATACATGTCATTTCTGCCATAGAAGAGGTCCCAGTTGTCAATGAATGTTACCGCATTTTCCTTACAGTAATTGTCCAGCCAGCAATTGACACCAATTGCCCTGGACAACCATTCACTTCCAACTCCCCTCCTTGGCAAAATACCACATATGAGAGGGTTCCCACCCTTACTTCTAATTATTTCTATTGCTGACCTATACCTGCTAATCAGGTCCTCACTCCTACGTCTGCCAACATCGTTGCCTCCAGCACTGAGACAGATAATAGGATTGCTCTCATTACCTCTCATGATGTCATCCAGACGGCTAACAATATTCTCCATCCCAGCCCCAGGAAAGCAAACTCTCTGTCTCCTACTCCTGTCCTTCAAGCAGACATGGTTACAAACTCGCGCACCAGAAGACATGGTAAGAAACTCGCGCACCATAAGACATGGTAAGAAACTCTCGCAACAGAAGACATGGTTAGAAACTCGCGCACCAGAAGACATGGTTACAAACTCGCGCACCAGAAGACATGGTTACAAACTCGCGCACCAGAAGACATGGTTACAAACTCGCGCACCAGAAGACATGGTTACAAACTCGCGCACCAGAAGACATGGTTAGAAACTCGCGCACCAGAAGACATGGTTACAAACTCGCGCACCAGAAGACATGGTAAGAAACTCGCGCACCATAAGACATGGTAAGAAACTCTCGCAACAGAAGACATGGTAAGAAATTCGCTCACCAGAAGACATGGTTAGAAACTCGCTCACCAAAATACATGGTAAGAAACTCGCGCACCAGAAGACATGGTTAGAAACTCGCGCACCAGAAGACATGGTAAGAAACTCGCGCACCAGAAGACATGGTTACAAACTCGTGTACCAGAAGACATGGTTACAAACTCACGCACCAGAAGACATGGTAAGAAACTCGCGCACCAGAAGACATGGTTAGAAACTCGCGCACCAGAAGACATGGTAAGAAACTCGCGCACCAGAAGACACGGTTAGAAACTCGCGTACCAGAAGACATGGTTACAAACTCGCGCACCAGAAGACATGGTTAGAAACTCGCTCACCAAAATACATGGTAAGAAACTCACGCACCAGAAGACATGATTAGAAACTCGCGCACCAGAAGACATGGTAAGAAACTCGCGCACCAGAAGACATGGTTACAAACTCGTGTACCAGAAGACATGGTTACAAACTCACGCACCAGAAGACATGGTAAGAAACTCGCGCACCAGAAGACATGGTTAGAAACTCGCGCACCAGAAGACATGGTAAGAAACTCGCGCACCAGAAGACACGGTTAGAAACTCGCGTACCAGAAGACATGGTTACAAACTCGCGCACCAGAAGACATGGTTAGAAACTCGCGTACCAGAAGACATGGTTACAAACTCGCGCACCAGAAGACATGGTTACAAACACGCACACCAGAAGACATGGTTACAAACTCGCACACCAGAAGACATGGTTACAAACTCGCACACCAGAAGACATGGCTACAAACTCGCACACCAGAAGACATGGTTACAAACTCGCCCCACCAGAAGACATGGCTACAAACTCGCACACCAGAAGACATGGTTACAAACTCGCACACCAGAAGACATGGCTACAAACTCGCTCACCAGAAGACATGGTTACAAACTCGCACACCAGAAGACATGGTTACAAACTCGGACACCAGAAGACATGGTTACAAAATCGCACACCAGAAGACATGGTTACAAACTCGCACACCAGAAGACATGGTTACAAACTCGCACACCAGAAGACATGGTTACAAACTCGGACACCAGAAGACATGGTTACAAACTCACGCACCAGAAGACATGGCTACAAACTCGCACACCAGAAGACATGGTTACAAACTCGCACACCAGAAGACATGGTTACAAACTCGCGCACCAGAAGACATGGTTACAAACTCGCACACCAGAAGACATGGTTACAAACTCGCACACCAGAAGACATGGTTACAAACTCGCACACCAGAAGACATGGTTACAAACTCGCACACCAGAAGACATGGTTACAAACTCGCACACCAACTCTCGCACTCTAAGAAATGTAACTAAGTATATCTTCAGCATGAAGACTTGCAATGAAATGAAAATCAGAGTAAATTAACAGAGTTTACCTCCACTCAGGAGATCAACAATAATAACACAAAAAGGCACAATACAGTGACTGGAACGATACACAAATAACCTTGTCGCTAGTGTGACTTTGTAAATGGTGCAAGTCTATGTGCGGGTACAACTGTGTCCTATCAGGTTAGTTAGTAGAAGGTTAAGAGATGTAACCTGGAGCTAGAGCTTACCTGCGCAGACACACACACACACACACACACACACACACACACACACACGCCTGCTAGTTCTACTGTAACTGTAGCTGACAATAGGTAATTATACACAAGTCTGAGAATGAAATGAATAGTAAAACAATACTATATAACAATGTAATACTATATAACAATGTAATACTATATAACAATGTAATACTATATAACAATGTAAAATGTTAAGAGACAAAAGAAAAAGAAAAGGAATCAAATATTAGAGCTGATGGTTGAGGAGGTAATGTTAGACGCTGAGCGGATGTGCAAGACACCTTGGGGGTCGGGGGGGGGGGGGGGGGGGGGGGAGGGGGGAGGGGGGGAGGGGGGGATACACAACACTAAATTTTCCAAAAATGTGAAGGTGATAGCTGCCGTCACATATGTGACGGGTTGAAGAGAAACTAAGAAAATACGTAACATCAACTGAAAAAAGAGAATTATGCTTAGTTAACAGCATCAAATGTGAGATGACTATGAAGGACCAAGTGTCAAGGACCAAGTGTCAAGGACCAAGTGTCAAGGACCATGTGTGAAAGACCAAGTGTAAAGATAAATAGTGGAGTACTGGCTGAGGGCAGAGAAGAATAAGAAGAATCTAGCAGAAGATTAAAGGAAGTGTTAAGAGAAGAATGAGGTAAGTTACCTGAAAACAACGAAATCATAACAAACCAATCAGAGCAAGAATACACCCAAACTACAACGGAATATGTGATAAAACTACTCAAGGAACTTGACATGACACAATCAATGGACTCATGTAACATCTGGTCATAGTTAGTGAGAGGACCAGAACGACTGTGTAGCATAGTTACTGAGAGGACCAGAACGACTGTGTAGCATAGTTACTGAGAGGACCAGAACCACTGTGTAGCATAGTTACTGAGAGGACCAGAACGACTGTGTAGCATAGTTACTGAGAGGACCAGAACCACTGTGTAACATAGTTACTGAGAGGACCAGAACCACTGTGTAACATAGTTACTGAGAGGACCAGAACCACTGTGTAACATAGTTACTGAGAGGACCAGAACCACTGTGTAACATAGTTACTGAGAGGACCAGAACCACTGTGTAACATAGTTTACTGAGAGGACCAGAACTACTGTGTAACATAGTTACTGAGAGGACCAGAACCACTGTGTAACATAGTTTACGAGAGGACCAGAACCACTGTGTAACATAGTTACTGAGAGGACCAGAACCACTGTGTAAATAGTTACTGAGAGGACCAGAACCACTGTGTAACATAGTTACTGAGAAGACCAGAACCACTGTGTAACATAGTTACTGAGAGGACCAGAACCACTGTGTAACATAGTTACTGAGAGGACCAGAACCACTGTGTAACATAGTTACTGAGAGGACCAGAACCACTGTGTAACATAGTTACTGAGAGGACCAGAACCACTGTGTAACATAGTTACTGAGAAGACCAGAACCACTGTGTAACATAGTTACTGAGAGGACCAGAACCACTGTGTAACATAGTTATTGAGAGGACCAGAACCACTGTGTAACATAGTTACTGAGAGGACCAGAACCACTGTGTAACATAGTTACTGAGAGGACCAGAACCACTGTGTAACATAGTTACTGAGAGGACCAGAACCACTGTGTAACATAGTTACTGAGAGGACCAGAACCACTGTCTAACATAGAGTAGAGATCTTTAGACAGTCAGTCTAGACGTGGCACTTGTCAGAAATCTGGTAAAAACAGAAAGCGTAATCGCTATATATAAACAATGAGCACAAATGAGGCACCGAATTATAAGACATTATTTTTGATATACATTATCAAATATTTTGGATAAGATTGGATAATAATGTTAGAATATTTAGGAGATCTGGATAAGCTCCAGACGTACTTCATCAAGTGACTACTCAAGTTTAAACCAACGAAATATAAGGTCAGGCGGACTGTAGATGAAAGACCATGAAAGGAGTACAAACTAGAACTCGAAAAACTTCAAGTATCAATAAGAAAAAAGGATGTGGGAGTTAACATCGCACCAAACATATTACTGGGGTACACATTAACTATACAGTTGCAGCGGCAGATGCAAGATTAGCAAATCTCAAAGTATCATGCAGGAAACTAATCAAAGAATTCTTCAGAATTTTATACGCAATAACTATTAATGGAGCGTGTGGCCCAAGCTCGGTGCTCCATCTGATCAGTTGTGGTAAAAATAGAAAAGGCAAAAAAAAAAAAAAAACTGTAATTAAACGAGTCCAAAAACTGAGAGGGACACATTATACAAATTATACAGTTTGAACAGAGTGATTAAAAGGACTCAACGTTATTATTTTCAAGTAGATGAATAATGGAAGTATGAAACTGACTTTAAATTTTAAAAGGAATTGACACAGTAGATAGGGATAGACTATCTGTAATGTAAGAACGTGGAACTATACGAACGCAAATGGAACTTGGAGACAAACATATTATAGGGAGTTCGCAGAGTACTTTATTGGTATTAGTGTGCTAGAAAAGTGAACTGAGTTACACGAGAAATGGATGGAGGCAAATTCGAAACAGATTTACGAGAGAATGTACAATAATGTTCAACGAGCCAGAAATCAGTACTGATATTTGAAGGAGGTTAAGAAGCGGGGTCAGGAGCTGAAGCTTAACTCATGCAAACACAGATCACTGAGTATACCGTAAATTAGTACAGTATTGTGCCACAAGGAGAGGTAGAGTGACGAGTACACCCTGACGAAGCAGGTTTAAAATCTAGAGAAACAGTAAGTTCGCAATGAAAATAGTCCAGCAGAATTAGGAATGAGATACAAAGCAAGACAGTGATTAGAAGAACCAGGGAAGTACTACATACCAGGGAAGTACTATATACCAGGGAAGTACTATATACCAGGGAAGTACTATATACCAGGGAAGTACTATATACCAGGGAAGTACTATATACCAGGGAAGTACTATATACCAGGGAAGTACTATATACCAGGGAAGTACTATATACCAGGGAAGTACTCTATACCAGGGAAGTACTATATACCAGGGAAGTACTATATACCAGGGAAGTACTATATACCAGGGAAGTACTATATACCAAGGAAGTACTATATACCAGGGAAGTACTATATACCAGGGAAGTACTATATACCAGGGAAGTACTATATACCAAGGAAGTACTATATACCAGGGAAGTACTATATACCAGGGAAGTACTATATACCAGGGAAGTACTATATACCAAGGAAGTACTATATACCAGGGAAGTACTATATACCAGGGAAGTACTATATACCAGGGAAGTACTATATACCAAGGAAGTACTATATACCAGGGAAGTACTATATACCAAGGAAGTACTATATACCAGGGAAGTACTATATACCAAGGAAGTACTATATACCAGGGAAGTACTATATACCAGGGAAGTACTATATACCAAGGAAGTACTATATACCAGGGAAGTACTATATACCAAGGAAGTACTATATACCAGGGAAGTACTATATACCAAGGAAGTACTATATACCAGGGAAGTACTATATACCAGGGAAGTACTATATACCAGGGAAGTACTATATACCAAGGAAGTACTATATACCAGGGAAGTACTATATACCAGGGAAGTACTATATACCAAGGAAGTACTATATACCAGGGAAGTACTATATACCAAGGAAGTACTATATACCAGGGAAGTACTATATACCAAGGAAGTACTATATACCAGGGAAGTACTATATACCAGGGAAGTACTATATACCAAGGAAGTACTATATACCAGGGAAGTACTATATACCAAGGAAGTACTATATACCAGGGAAGTACTATATACCAAGGAAGTACTATATACCAGGGAAGTACTATATACCAGGGAAGTACTATATACCAAGGAAGTACTATATACCAGGGAAGTACTATATACCAAGGAAGTACTATATACCAGGGAAGTACTATATACCAAGGAAGTACTATATTCCAGGGAAGTACTATATACCAAGGAAGTACTATATACCAGGGAAGTACTATATACCAGGGAAGTACTATATACCAGGGAAGTACTATATACCAAGGAAGTACTATATACCAGGGAAGTACTATATACCAAGGAAGTACTATATACCAGGGAAGTACTATATACCAGGGAAGTACTATATACCAAGGAAGTACTATATACCAGGGAAGTACTATATACCAAGGAAGTACTATATACCAGGGAAGTACTATATACAAGTCAAAAGACTCAGTAAGACTGAAAAGGGTAGAATGTTTGGAGAAAATGAACCAGAGACAAGGACGTAACTGAGTCACAAGAATTCCAGGAAATACTTCTGTAGTCCGTGTGTGTGTGTGTGTGTGTGTGTATGTGTGTGTGTGTGTGTGTGTGTGTGTGTATGTGTGTGTGTGTGGGGGTACCAAGTGGAACGACCTAAATGAGGAAGTGGTGAAAGCAGATTCCATACAAAGTTGATAAAATATGTATGATAGATCCAATGGGGCGAGGAATAAAGTATGACGGTGAGGATCTGAGAGGCGGGAAAGAGGCTCCGAAAATTGACTTTCACAATCACAAACAGGTTGATATACACAAAGAAGGAAGTATTCTCAACACTTCTACACGACGTGTTTCACCAATCCTTGAACCTGAGCCACCAACATGGAACAAATAAAACATATAAAAAAAATTAAGTTTTACTGTTTGTAACGAGGTTGGTACTGGAACTTATTTGTAATGTTACGCACGAGTACACGAACGAGGACTCACGACGCTAGAAGAGGTGACACACACCAGCTAAGATCACAACACGCAAAATGCCCCAGAGAAGTACAAAAGGCAGGCATGGTAGTCTCAAAATGCGCAAATTAATCACAGGAGCTGTGAATCGACCCCTGCAACCACATATAGGTGGGTACACACACACCACACACACACACACACACACACACACACACACACACACACACACACACACACACACACACACACACACACACACACACACACACACACACACACACACAAGTTCCGCCGAGCTTCAATACAAACTATTCCATTGGCCTGTGAATTTCCTTTTTTCAGCATTTCTATCACTCTGGACGCTGGATATAGCCATGAATAGTCAACACGGAGTGAATGAATAAAAGAAGTTAGAAGAGTGGTGTAGGTGAGAGGGAGGAGAGACGAGGTAGGGAGGAGAGACGGGGTTGGGAGGAGAGATGGGGTAGGTAGGAGAGACGGGGTAGGGAGGAGAGACGGGGTTGGGAGAGAGACGGGTAGGGAGGAGAGACGGGGTTGGGAGGAGAGACGGGGTAG